>CM076578.1:1220575380-1220932408 GCA_034641835.2 Pinus albicaulis
TAGCTCTGTTGAGAATTGAAGATTTTTAATTAATTAAATCTGAATGTGTGATGAAGAATGAAAGAAGATCAGATTTCAAAATCTGATATGCAAAGGTACACAAAGTTGCAATGAACAGAGGTATGCAGAACTGTTACACTACAGCAGCAGAAAAGACAAACATACAGTGAGCCGAGAACTGAAAGGGTTGAATGAGATATATCTGTTGCAAATGTAAATGTAAATGTTTTAATTAATTTTATATTGTTTGTAATGCAAAGGCAAGTCTCCGTGGGCAAAGAAATAACCCACTGTAATATTGAAATGTATACATATTGTTATATTTTTCCGAATATGCTAGCAAGAAAACGAGAAGGTGGAAGGCAAAGAGTCATATCTATTCACTTCGAATTCCCTGTGGAATACAAACAGTCATAAGGTAATCTCTATAAATGATGTCACATAGATATGCATAAAAAGTGAGCTAGAGAATGGAGAAATGAGGAGAGAGGGTAAGAAAAAGGAGGAGCAGATAGAGAAGCTGTGAAGGTTCAGAGATGATATAAGGCAGATATGAAGACTGGTGGACAACAGTGAAGAAGGAACAGAACAGAGCTGATATCTAGGTAAATCAACATTTTTTATGAAAGAGTGAGGAAGTGGGTGCTTCTATATCAAGTTGTAGCTTGATAGATGTCAGTTGTAGCTGGCTGAGGTAGGAGCCTCCTGTAGGTTGTAGCATACAGAAAATAGATGGGAGTTGGAGCTTCCTTGCAAGTTGTAGCTTGTAGAACTGAGGTTGTAGCCTCCTGTAGGCTGGAGCCTACAAAAAATCAGTGGTGAGAGGGAGTTGGAGCTTGCCTTTGCATCACAACAATAATAAGATGTGGTTTTCTCCCTTATGGGTTTCCACTTATATCTGGTGTCTATGTACATGATGATTATGTGTTGATACTCTGTATTTAATCTGCTTAATACCTGCTGCTCACTAATTAAGATTGTGGTTTCACTGTACATTAAGTTAATTATGAAATGAAGATGTAAATAAGTGTAAGTGAAAGTTTTACAAGACCATGAATTCATTAAACTGATTCACCCCCCTCCCCCCCCCCCCCTTCTCAGTTTAACAAAGGATTCAACAATTGGTATCAGAGCCAGTTCCTTCTGTATCAGTTTAACAACTGGAAGGAGATCCTGGGTCCCCAGGATGGCTAGTCTAGAAGGATGCTCAACAAATTAAGCCCCTTTGTTCACCGGTACAAATTATGCCTTCTGGAAAATAAGAATGAGGACGTACATAATGTCTCTAGGATTAGAATTTTGGGCTGCTGTGGAATTGGGATATGCCCCAAAGGAGTCTGACTCAGAGAAAAATGCCAAACTAGATTTTGTAGCTAATGCAAAAGCCATGAATGCTCTCTTAAGTGGACTGTGTGAGGCAAAATTTATCAAAGTAATGCACAACAAGACTGCCAAAGAAATATGGGATACATTAGAAAGCATCCATGAGGGAGACAAAAAGGTGAAGATAGCCAAACTACAAGTCTATAGAGCTTAGTTTGAAAATATAAAAATGAATGATGATGAAGACATTGCCAGCTTCTTCTTAAGGGTTGCAGAAATTGTGAATAACATGAAAGCTCTAGGAGAAACCATAAAAGAATGTGTAATTGTTCAAAAGATTCTAAGATCTTTACCATCCAGCTTTAATCCCAAGGTTTCTGCCATAGAAGAAACAACTGACTGGGAAACTTTGACCATGAACCAATTACTTGGAAACTTAACAGCTTATGAGATGAGACTGCCATAGAGGAAGTTAAATGTGAGGGAGGCAGCCTTTAAGACAGAGAAGAACAAGGAAGAAAAAAAAGATACATGCTCCTGCTCTGATGAAGAAGAGGCCAAATTTGTCAGAAGATTGGATAGAGGCTCAGGCAAGTATAAAGGTAAACTTCCATTTAAATGCTTTAATTGTGGAAGAGTTGGACACTACGCATCCAAGTGTCCTCATAAGAAGACAAAGAATCAGACTCAAGAGACAGAGAAAACCACATCAAAAAACTGGCAGAAAGGGAATAGATACAGGAGAAATTCATTTTATGCTCAACAAGATAGCAGTGCATCTGAAAACTCAAATGAAACCTCAAATGAGGAAGGAACCTCTGAATTTGTATTGATGGCCAAGGAAGAGCTTGAAGGATTCCTTCTAGAAGATGAGGAAGAAGGTGAAGTTGATCTTGAGGGGGAGCTAAGAAGTTCCTTGGAGGAAATAGATAGACTTAAATTAAAGTGCAGAAAACAGTAAGACATTCTCCTCAAATATGTAAGAGAAAAACAAAATTCAGAAGACCTCATTCAGTTGAAAGTAGAGCTTGAAGAAGCCAAGAAGGTAAAAGACACTCTACTTAAGCAAATTGAGGATAAAATTCAGAAGCAAGAGAAATTGGAAGAAGAAGTAGTATGCTTAAGAAGGAAATTAGAAAACTCCCAAAGGAAATTGTCAATGAACTCTTCTCAGATGACAAGCTCTGAACAGTAGAATAAAATTCTAAATGCTCAAAGATCTCCCTTGATAAAGACTGGGATAGGCACGAAGGAGAAACAAGTAAGTCCAAGGAAGAAGATTACAGAAATATCATTTTTGTAAAAGCTGTTAAGGACAATGAAGCAGCCCAGAAGGTTCCTACAGAAGTAGAAGCCTGCAATGAAGTAAACAGAAACAAGAAGGAACCTCAAATGACAAAGAATGAAATAAATAAACAGTCAATTGAAAAAGGCTTATATACTCCTGAATATATAAAATTTGAAAGCTATCAAAGTAGATTCTTCCCCCCTATGAAAATGGTCACTTGTTATGCCTGCCACAAACTGGGACATATTGCTGCATATTGTCATAAAAGGAGAATCGATTCCAACCAGCAAAGGATGCAAAAAGTGAAAAGACTACCTCAAGAACCAAATGGAGAAGACAACCCTTCATCAGGTACGCTAATTGTTTTTATGGGTATTGTTTTTACTGTAAAGAGTTTGGCCATAAAGCCAAGGAGTGCAGAACGAATGGAAAAAGACTGATGTATGGAAACTCAAGGAGATGGATGAACAATGGAGAATTCACTCGTGTACATAATTCAGTCAGAAACATAATCAAATGCTTTGACTGCCATCAAATCGGGCCTAAGTGTCACAAATGTCCTCTCAGAGAATGTGGTCCATCCTCTTAGGAAAGGTACCAAACAAAAGGATGCATGCAGTGGAAAAAGAAGTTGAATAAGTGTGACTTGGCTCTAATAGCTCAAGATCAAAAAAACCAATGGTATTTGGACAGTGGATGCTCAAAGCACATGACTGGAGATCGAAGCAAGTTTGTAACCTTTGATGAAAAGAAATCTGGGAATGTAACATTCGGCAATGATAAAGCAGGGAAAATCAAAGGAAAAGGCTCAGTCAGTCTGGATAATGGAAGAGGAAAGGCCCAAGATGTACTATTTGTGGATGGGCTGAAAGCAAATCTGCTAAGTGTCAGTCAAATGTGTGATAAAGGTTGTGAAGTCATTTTTAGAGCCCAAGATTGTGAAGTAAGATCAAGCACCACCGGAAAGTCCTTGATCAAAGGTGTTCGAACAAAAAGTAATGTCTATATAGTGAAAGAAGAGGACGAAGCATGTCACCTAAGAAAACTTGATGAATCATGGTTATGGCATAGAAGATTGGGACACCTAAACTTTGACCACATCGTAAGTCTGAGCAAGAAGAATGCAGTCAGAGATATTCCAGTCATAAATAAGCCTTCAAATACCATATGTAAATCCTGCCAACTAGGCAAGCAGACCCGCACATCTTTCAAGACCAAAGAGAAACTATCTACAAGTAGACCTCTTCAACTTGTTCACATGGACCTGTGTAGACCGTCAAGAACTAAAGCACCAAGTGGAGAATCTTATTTCATGCTGATAATAGATTACTTTACCATATTGACGTGGGTACCATTTCTCAAATATAAATCTGAAGCACTTGAGAAATTCAAAATATTCAAGGCATTGGCAGAAAATCAAACAGGATGCAAGCTAAAGTGCATCAAATCAGACAGAGGAGATGAATTCACAGACTATGATTTTGTAGACCTATGCAATGAACATGGGATAAAACAATAGTTTACAATTGATGGTACACCTCAACAGAATGTAGTGGCTGAGAGACAAAACAGGTCAGTACAACAGATTGCCAGAGCAATGATGCAAGAAAGTAACATTCCAAAAACCCTCTGGGTAGAAGCAGTACACACAGTTGTTCACATTCTTAACAAAGCTCATTTAAGACCAAACTGTGACAAGACTCCTTACGAATTATGGCATGGTAAACCAGCATCAATCAAGCACTTTAGAGTCTTTGGAAGCAAGTGATTCATAAAAAATAATGATGAAAAACTGGGGAAGTTTGATGCAAGAGCTGATGAAGGAATATTTTTAGGATATGCATCCAAGAGTAAGGGTTACAGGTGCTACAACAAAACACTACACAAAATTTTGGAAAGCATTGATGTAAGATTTGATGAAGATCTACCAAACAGAACAAGAAGTACAAGATGCAGCAATCCTCCAGAAGATCATGAAGAAGAGAACCAAGATAATGATGAACTGAGCAAGACAACAGAAGATACTGAATTAAACTCAAAAGGTCCCTCAAGACACACTCAAAAGAATCATCCAGAAGATCAAATCATTGGGGACAAGAGTGTGGGAGTCCAGACAAGAAGACAGCTTGCTGAACAGACAAAAGAAGTATACCTAGCCATGCTATCTCAAATAGAGCCAAAGAAGTTCGAAGAAGCCAGCAAAGACAAAAACTGGGTAAATGCTATGAATGAAGAACTGGACCAAATTGAGAAGAACAATACCTAGGAATTAATTCCAAGACCCACTGGGAAAAATGTCATTGGCACAAAATGGATATTCAAGAATAAGATGAATGAACAAGGGCAGGTAATCATAAATAAAGCCAGACTTGTATGCAAGGGATATTCACAAATTGAAGGTCTTGATTATGATGAAACCTTTGCCCTTGTAGCCAGAATGGAAGCAATCAGAATGTTTTTGGCCTTTTCATGTTATCATGATTTCAAGGTATATCAAATGGATGTGAAGTCTGCCTTCTTGAATGGAGATCTAGAGGAAGAAGTCTACATGGAACAACCTGAAGGATTCTCATTAACAGATAAACATGACTATGTGTGCAGATTAAAGAAAGCCTTATATGGTCTGAAACAAGCTCCTCGAGCATGGTATTCAAGGCTGGACAAATACTTGCAAAAACAAGGGTTTAAGAAAGGAGGAGTAGACAACAATTTGTACATAAAGGCCAATGAAAATGATCTCCTAATTGTAGTAGCCTATGTAGATGACATCATGTTTGGCAGCAACAAAGATAAGTTAACAAAAGGATTTGCTGAAGAAATGAAATCAGAATTTGAGATGTCTATGATTGGAGAGCTCACCTTCTATCTAGGACTTCAAATCCAACAAAAGGACACAGGAACATTCATCTCACAAGAAAAATACTTAAGAGAGATGTTGAAAAGGTGCCAAATGGAAGACTGCAAACCTGTGTCAACTCCCATGATCACTGGATGCAAGCTATGTGCTAATGTTGGATCTGCAGATATAGATCAAAGACTTTAGAGATCCATGGTAGGAAGTCTGCTATACCTAACTGCCTCTAGACCAGACATTGTGTTGGCAGTAGGACTTGTGGCAAGATATCAAGCAACACCAAAACAAAATCACTTACTAGCAATCAAGAGAATATTCAGATATCTACAGGGAAGTGCACATTATGGGCTATGGTATCCAAAAAGCAAAAGCTTCACTTTGACAGCATATACAGATGCAGATTGGGCTAGCTGCATGGATGACAGGAAAAGCACAAGTGGAGGTGCATTTTATTTCGGAAAAAGTCTGGTGGCATGGCTAAGCAAGAAGCAAACTTCTATCTCTCTATCTACAACAGAAGCGGAATACATAGCAGTAGCAGCATGTTGCACACAAGTAATGTGGATGAAACAAACTCTCCAAGACATGAAGGTAAGCATGGATGATCCCATTTCAATCAAATGTGACAATACAAGTGCAATAAGTATATCAAAAAATCCTGTATTTCATTCAAAAACAAAGCACATCCCTATTAAGTACCATTTCCTCAGAGAACAAGTAGCATAGAAAGTAGTGAAGTTGGAATATGTACCAACAAAGGAACAAACAACAGACATATTCACAAAACCTCTTGCTAAAGAGCCATTCAAATATCTAAGAGACAAACTAGGGGTAGTGTCTGCAGATGTTACTCTCTGACATGAAAAGAAAGCATCATTTCAGGGGGAGATCAGAAAAGAAAGCATCATTCCAGGGGGAGATCAGTCAACAAATATTGTCACAAAAGAGCCAGAGCAAGTGAGCAGTGCATGGAACAGGTCCTCAAGATCAGAGTATTATGAACAAGATTTGGAAACCACACTAGGAAATGTGCAACCCTTTGCCATTGATGTCAAAGGGGGAGGAAAATCAAGCAAAAGAAGAGTATTAAAGTATTGCCATCAATGCCAAAGGGGGAGAATGTTGGAAATATTGTCATTGATGGAAAAGGAGAAGAAAGGAGCAGCACCTGAACTATCACTAATGCAAAAGAACAAAGAAGAACCAGCAATAAGACAAAGGAGACAGACAAGGAGCAGAGGAAGCAAAGGCAGCGAATTGAAGCAGAGAGCTATTCAAGAGGCAGAGTAGGAGGATAGAAGGCCATCGAATTGAAGATCAGGCCAGGACCAGAGAAGGTTATGTAATTTGATTTTATTATATAAGAAGAATTGATTCAGAATTTTGTGCTTTGATCGACTGAAAATTGCGTGAATAAACCTTGTGATGGGGGTTTTAATTGGTGTTCTGTATATCATGGAAAAACTCAATGTTAATGTTGAATTCGAATTTCTGAGTTGAAGGACGTGTTTGTAGATCCTTGAAGAACTGAGTACATTTGTAATGATTTCGAGTACCCTTAAGAAACTGTTGTGAATTATCATCACACGGAGGTGGCAAAATAACATGTAAGGTTGCCGAGAGTTTAATGGTAGTTCAAAGGTCATCGAAATCATGAAAGGGATTCGTATGAAGGGGGATTCGATTCTTTTTAAGATTCCTGGTTGCTGAAGTAAGTAGTGGGTCTATTCAGCTTTTTATTGAATTTGCAGAGGAATCTTAGTCAAACAAAAAATGGCGAGAATTAAATTGGGCAGGCGCAGAAGTTGAATTAAATCTCGGTTGAATTGGGATGGAATGATGGCACAGTTGAAACGCATGCAATGAAGTTTAAAGACATAATCGAGGGATAAATTGCAGTAGGTTTGAATGTGAAGCGATGGAGTTATTTACGAGCAGAAGTTAGAAATTGCATCGAGAATAGAGGTGCATTCATTCCATAGGATTGAATTGTAGCCGATTGGAGTTCGTGGAACCTTGAGCCACGAAGTAGAAGGCGGAGTTATGAAGAAAAAGGCGGGTTTCGATAGAACTATGCAAAGGAACCTTGAGTGAAGACGCAACGGAACCACGAACAAGGAAGCGGTCTTAAGAAACCACTTATGGTATTCGCATAAGTTTTAAATGGTAAGCGGAATCAAAGAAAAAAATGCGATAGCATTCGGCATGTGACGCGTGGCAAAGGTGGTTAATCGAATACCACCCATTTCGCAAAGTTTTTGCGTGTTAAAGCCCAGTGAGAAAAAAAATGTGATTTCCATCGGATTCGTCTTGTGGAAGATCCAAAGGCAATCGCATACAAAGCTGCGAGGTCGATAATTCGAGGTATGAGCCAGCGTTATAATTATTTATTAAACATTGGCTGTGGGACCCCACCGAATTCATATGGTTGTTAGTACCTTATACAAGTCAAAGGTCATTGTAGTGGTTAAAACAATTGAGACCATCCTTGCAGATGGCTAGTAATATATTTTAAATATGTTATTATGTTTGGCTTATCCATCAATTCAATACTGAAACTATATTGCCAAATTGGGTCTTGAACAAAGTTATATAGGGTGCATTCGAGGATTGCATAAGGGAGTTAGTTACAAAACCAAATATTTGTTAGATACCATAGGATGGTGGAGTTGAAAGTGAGACTTGTTAGATGAAGGTCTGAATTTGGATAGTTTGGGTTTAATAACCATGTGAGTTACAATTAACTCGCGTAGTTTAAGATTGCCCGGATAGAAAATTAAATTGTTGAGGTTGCAGATTTAAAATTATTTGGGAAAAAGTAGACCATTTTTGGAATGTGAGTTTTACATGAACAAGAGAAGAGATTGAAGATGTGGGTTGAGCGGGGTAAGCCCGCGATCAAGTGGCATCAAAGCAGGATAGCTTTGTTGAGAATTGAAGATTTTTAATTAATTAAATCTGAATGTGTGATGAGGAATGAAAGTAGATCAGATTTCCAAATATGATATGCAAAGGTACATAGAGTTGCAGTGAACAGAGGTATGCAGAACTGTTACACTACAGCAGCAGAAAAGACAAACATACAGTGAGCCGAGAACTGAAAGGGTTGAATGAGATATATCTGTTGCAAATGTAAATGTAAATGTTTTAATTAATTTTATATTGTTTGTGATGCAAAGGCAAGTCTCCGTGGGCAAAGAAATAACCCATTGTAATATTGAAATGTATACATATTGTTATATTTTTCCGAATATGCTAGGCAAGAAAACGAGAAGGTGGAAGGCAAAGAGTCATACCTATTCACTTCGAATTCCCTGTGGAATACAAACAGTCATAGGGTAATCTCTATAAATGATGTCACATAGATATGCATAAAAAGTGAGCTAGAGAATGGAGAAATGAGGAGAGAGGGTAAGAAGGAGGAGGAGCAGATAGAGAAGCTGTGAAGGTTCAGAGATGATATAAGGCATATATGAAGACTGGTGGACAACAGTGAAGAAGGAACATAACTGAGTTGATATCCAGGTAAATCAGCATTTTTTATGAAAGAGTGAGGAAGTGGGTGCTTCCATATCAAGTTGTAGCTTGATAGATGTTAGTTGTAGCTGGCTGAGGTAGGAGCCTCCTGTAGGTTGTAGCCTGCAGAAAATAGATGGGAGTTGGAGCTTCCTTGCAAGTTGTAGCTTGTAGAACTAAGGTTGTAGCCTCCTGTAGGTTGGAGCCTACAGAAAATCAGTGGTGAGAGGGAGTTGGAGCTTGCCTTTGCATCACAACAATAATAAGATGTGGTTTTCTCCCTTATGGGTTTCCACTTATAGCTGGTGTCTATGTACATGATGATTATGTGTTGATACTCTGTATTTAATCTGCTTAATACCTGCTGCTCACTAATTAAGATTGTGGTTTCGCTGTACATTAAGTTAATCATGAATTGAAGATGTAAATAAGTGTAAATGAAAGTTTTACAAGACCATGAATTCATTAAACTGATTCACCCCCCCCTCTCAGTTTAACAAAGGATTCAACACTGTGGGTGTCAATATGTCCCTCTGGAGGACCTGGACCCTAGTTAAGTTGCCCAGACCTATAGATGGAGCCAATGCCAACTACACATAATATCCAGTGTTGCAACTTTCACATTAGGTACATTTAATGATAATTACATCTCAAGTGAAGCAAGCTTGGAAGAAATGAGCAAATTAACATTTCATACAAGGCTTCCCTTCCAAAATTGTGGCTTTGGTTACATAATGGTGTTACCTCCCTAGGTAGAATTGGTTAATAGACGACCCTATTAGGTATTCTCAACCCCCAAGGGGAAGTGACATGTCCTTGGTCCACCCTTCAATCGATAGGTGCCATGTGAATAATGGAGCGGAGGGTAAACGACTTCATGGCCAAGTGCCATGGTTAAAGGGACCAACTTGATGTGGATCCTCATCCTGGGTGTATAGATGTGAGGAGGGGGCAATAGTGGATGCATGAGTGACCAACTTGGCCTTTGTTTTTCCACCCCTCTTATGCCTTTTACATTTTGTTGATTCTTGTAAATTTTCGTAGATGTTCTATGCTTGATGCAACTTTACTTTTATCCCCAATATCAAACAACAATCACATAAACAAGAAAGTAAAATGCTGATAGAACATACCAATAGATCGACAAAAGACAAGCCAAAAATACACTTTTGATCAGCAAAATATATGTGTTATGGTGCGTTACGACGGTCAATAGGGTGCTTCAACCAACAAAGTCTCAATATGGTCAGCCAACCAGAATGTGTCACAAAACCCTCTCGGACAACTCTATATCAGTCAACCCAAAGTCAACAAAAGTCAACGCTGTCCCAATCAATGGTCAACGCAAAAACAGCAGCAACAAAAGTCAATGCAACCAGGTCAAAATCAACGTCCAACCTCGATTTCTGTGCCAATAAATGCAGATTGTGGAAATCGGAAATTTGGGAGAGTTTGAGGTCAATTTGACCATGCGTTGACCAAAGTCAACGCTGGTCAAATCTACACTGAAAACCCTAGGTCAAAATAGAAAATTCCTTCGCTGCAATTTCCCACGTGTGAGAGAAGAAGAGCCTCCAAGGTGATCGAACCAATCAGGTGATGAGAGAGAATGTGTGATGAGTGATGGATGAAAATGACCCCCAATGTTGACCTATATATATCCATTAGTGAGGGCATGTGACACATTTGTTGGGGCTTCAAGCCTACATTTCAATTCTGGCCGACCTTGCACATAAGTGGAATTAATTCAAAATAAATGTTCTGCTCATCGGATCAAGATGATCTTTAGATCTATCTTGCACCTCTCCGAAAGAGGAATCCAATAAAAATATTGGCATATTCATCTGAGCATCACAACATGGATTTTGGACATTGTTGTCCAAAATTAACACTCCCTCTCAACTAGGGAGAACTCCATCCACCTGTGCCATCCAAACATCGTGTGTCATCCCGCTGTAACTTGCTTTGCTGGCTTCTTTATTTCAGAACAAAAGGTGAGTCACAAAGACATCACTCTCGGCTGACAAATTCAGCTCAGAGGTCTGAAACCTCGATAGGACTCAAAGGAGTCACATACCAACCCGAAGTTGGTTTACCTGACCCGAAGTCAGTTGGAGGTCCAAAACCTCACTAGACTTGATCCCAGATCAAGTGGTTGGACATGTGCCATCATAGACATAGAGAGTACGACACTCTTCGATGCGTCCATCGGTCTTTGCTACTGGTCTCTAACTTTTCCCACCTGATTGGCCAAATGAGAGGTACTTCCCATGATTCGGGGACTCCATGGGTAGGATGCATATGGGGCACAAATCAAAGAGAGGTGAACCAACTCAATATCATAACGATGGGGCAGAAGCACATCAACAAGGTTCGGAAAGCCTAGCCCTATGGTTGCTTATAGCTCCAAGAAGCTATCCCCAAAGCCCCCTGGAGCTCCTAGAGCTCATCGTCCAGTAGGACCCTCAGAATAGGGTCGTTCCACGATACCAAGATTCTCACGGAAGGTTAGGAACTTGACCTTCCCCAAGGGCTTTGTGAAAATATCCGTGACTTGCTCATCAGTTCCCATGTGATCAAGACTTATGGCGTCTCGATGTACCATATCCTGGATAAAGTGGTACCTGATATCAATATGCTTGGATCGATCGTGGAACACGAGATTCCCTGACAAACGAATCCCACTTTGGTTATCACAAAGGATAACGGTGGTATCTAGCACATGCTCGAACAACTCACTAAAGAGCTTTCGCAACCAAATTGCTTCACAACAAGCCATACTCGCTGCAATGTATTAGCGGTGCTCAAAGCCACCGACTTCTGCTTCCTGCTGATCCATGATATCGAAGTAGACCCAAGTGTGAAGCAGCATCCAGATGTGCTCTTGCGATCCACCACACTGCCAACCCAATCAGCATTAGTATATCCATGGAGTGTCACACTCCCGGCAATGTATCTCAGCCCATGGTTTATCGTGCCCTGAAGATATCTCAACAAATTCTTGGCACCAACCCAGTGAATGTGATGAGGATCAACCATGTGTTGACTCAAAGCGTTCACTGCAAAACATACGTCTGAAAGGGTGTTCACTAAGAACATAAGGGCCCCTACGAGTTGACGATACTTAGTAGGATTTGCTAGCACGGGCCCAGCAGCGTTGCCACCCAACTTCTTAAAGTTGATCTCCATCGATGTCGACACGAACTTACAATCCACCATTACAAATCTTTCCAACAACTTCACAATGTATTTTCCTTGAGAAAGGAAAATCTCACCAGGACTCTGCCAGACCTCCAGGCCTAGGAAGTAATGCATCAGTCCTAGGTCCTTCATCTCGAACTCAGAAGCGAGCTCCCTCTTACATTGGTGAATGAGAGGGTCAACACATGTCAGGAAGAGGTCGTCCACATACAACACCAGAATGAGAGGCCTTTCTCTTTCAACCTTGAAGTAAAGGTTTGGATCAACATTACTACAAGTGAAGCCCAGCTTCATCAAGTAGTTATCTATCCTCTCGTACCAAGCCCTGGGGGCTTGCTTCAACCCATAGAGGGCTTTCTTCAACCTGCAAACATGGGTGTCTCGATCCTGGACTTCGAACCCCAGAGGTTGCTCCATATACACCTCTTCCTTTATCTCACCATGCAGAAATGAGGTCTTCACATCTATTTGATGAAGATTCCATCCTTGCGTAGCAGCAAGGGCTATGATAGATCGGATGGTGGTATATCGAGCCATAGGTGCAAATATATCATCATAGTCTATGCCTTCCTTTTGAGAGAAGCCACGGGCAACGAATCTTGCCTTGAACTTTTCACCACTACCATTAGATCCATGCTTGATCTTATAGAGTCATTTCGAGGCGATAACTGCTTTGTTCTCTAGTCTTGGAACCACATCCCAACATCATTCTTCATAATGGACTCATATTCTTCGTGCATAACATCTTTCTAGACTTGATGCTTTGCGACTTCTTCAAAGGATACAGGTTCAGATTGTACGATTGTACTCATGGCTGCTAGATACCCTTGGTATCTATTTGGCTTCTTGCTTTCACGGAATGTCTCGCTTGGGGCCATATGTCTCTCGGCATCCTCGAGAGTGTCCTTGAGCCATGATGGTCTTCTCTTCATTGAAGGAGGTGGATCAATAGGGTCCATCGGTCCTTCAACATCGGGCATCGTCTCATCCTTTTGTTCTTCTTGATTTCCAACCCTTACTCCATGATCTTCCTCAGAGTTCGAAATATTGATTACTTTCCTGAGGGAAACATCTTTGTCAAAGGTAACATCGTGGCATATCTCCACTTCTCTTTGACCAGGCACATAGACTCTATAAGCCTTCGAAGTTTCACTGTAGCCCACAAACATTCCCTTCTTCCCAGAAGCATCCAGCTCACTCCTCCCTTCTTCCCAGAAGCATCGAGCTTACTCCTCTTCTCTTTCGGCACATGAAAATAAATGAGACAACCAAAAACTCTAAAATGAGAGACGTCAGGTTTCTTACTAGAGAAAACCTCTTCGGGAGTTTTGGATTCCAGAGCAGAATGCGGTTGTCGGTTTTGTATGTACATAGCAGTGTTCGCAGCTTCTCCCCACAGAAACATCAGAAGACCTTGGTCACATAGCATGGCACGGGCAACTTCCACAATGGTCCTATTCTTTCTTTCAGCAACGCCATTTTGCTCAGGAGTATATACAGTTGTGGTCTCCCTCTTGATGCCAGCTTCTCTACAAAAGTTATTGAACTCGTTCGTCTCATATTCAGTGCCATTATCAGTCCTCAAAATCTTGATCTTCTTCCCTGTTTGATTTTCCTCCAAGGCTTTGAAAGTACAGAACCACATGAAAGCCTCATCCTTCTTTAAGAAGTATATTCAGGCTTTGTGAGAGAAGTCATCTATGAACGTCATATAATAAGAACATCCTCCCAAGGATGTCACGGGCAACATACCAGACAAATCATAATGTATCAATTGCAAGACATCAGATGTCTTTGTGACACTTGAGGGGAAGGGCCCCCTTGTATGCTTTCCTTCGGCACAACCCTGACATACACCTTCATGATCATTCTTGAATTCAGACATCCCTGTCACCACCTTCCTTGCTTCGGGAAGGGCTTTGTAATGAAGGTTTCCAAACCTCCGGTGCCATAGTTCAATTTGTCGGATAGTATCACATGTCATCGCTCCTAGTGGACTTCCTCCAACTTGGTAGAGTGTATCAACTCTAAACCCAATCGTGATAGCTTCCTTGAAACTCTTTTTCCAGATGCGCACCTTCCCATCAACGAATACCACATTGAAACCTTTGTCTTCCATGGCAGAAATAGACACAAGGTTCTTCTTCACATTAGGTACATATAGTACATCTTGCAAGCGGAGGACTTGACCTTGAGATAAGTGGAGGGTCACAGTCCTTGTCCCTTTCATGGGATATGTGGCATTATCTCCAAGGATAATTTTCAGATTAACATCCTTCTCAACCATATCAGAAAGTGTTTCCTTAAACCCAGTGAAGTGCCTTGAGGCACCACTATCTATGAATCAGACATCCATAGTGTCGGGTGGAGATGCAGTAGAGAGGGCAGATACAAGAATGAATTCATTTCTTTTATCATCAACAACATTAGATTCCTCATACCTGGAATTTCTTGACCTTTTGAAAGGTTGCCCATTTCCATTGCGACCAGAGGGAGCCTTCCTCTTTCCTTTGAACCTGTTGTTCCTGTGATTTCCAATCTTCCTATTGTTGTCGTTGTCATCATCCCTAGGAGAATCCTTCTTATTAAAGCATTCTCTAGCATAGTGGCTGGTCTTGTTACATGTGTAACATCTTCCTTTCTTTCCTTGGGCCCTTGCCTTTCATGGTTCCTTGGACCACCATTGTTCTTTTTTTTAGCATGAGTGGTGAAGGCAGCATTACCTTCATTTTCATATTCCATCATTCTTGTTTCCTCTTGAGTGGATCTCGACAATACTTCGTCAAAATCAGGAATCACATTGTTATTAAGAATGGTAGTATTGAATACATGCCATTCGGAGGAGAGACCTCCAAGTGCGGTGAGAACCATTTCTCGATTAGCTATTGTCTCCCCAATGGCCAGAAGATTATTCCTGATTTCAGTCAACTTCAGAAAATAAGATTGAACGGATTCATCCCTGCCTTTCTTAAGATTCTTCAATTGGTTCTTAAAGAAAAGGACTTTATTTGCATTGTTGGCCCTGAACATGTTGACCAACTTATCATATATCTCCTTGGATGTGCGTAGCTCAGAGATGTAGGCAACCAGACTCTTATGAATTGAATCTCGGATGATCAGCTTTGCTTTGATTTCCCCCTTTTTATACTTTGACTTGGTGGCAGCAGGTGCAGATGATGGAGGCTCTTGGATTTCACCCTGCACATAGTCTATGGAGGCTCTTGTGAAGCATAAAGAATGTGGGTGGATTAATGAGCTTTACAAGAGAGGGAAGAAACTCATTAGATTTATCACAGGGCATACAAGGGTAAACTACTTCTATGGCACTTACTCCAAGTTGTAGTTGCTTAAACTTGCAAAAACTAGATTTGCAAGTTATTACCTCACCTTTAGGCGGCTAGTGAAGGTGAGACAAGCTTTAACTAATATGGTCACCACTGAATCATGGGAGAAAATTAACACTGATAGAGATGGTGCTAATGCAGCCAAGGACACTATTCTTGACATGTTATTTTGGTCACAGGTTAAATATGTTTTGCAATTCACCAAACCAATTTATTACATGATCAAGTTTGCAGATTCAGATTAGCCAATAATTGGGGAGGTGTATGAGCAAATGGATAACATGTTGGGGTAGATTAAAGACATTGTTGAGCCTAGAGATACCACCTTGTACAAATATATTCGTGCAGAGGTGGTAAAACGATGGGATAGGCTAAATGTTCCATTGCATGCATTAGCATATGTTTTGACACCTAAATACTATAGTCCATCATGGCTTTCAACACCAGCATCTGGGGGGGGGGGGGGAGCAAGAGAAAACCACACCTAGATCCAGAGGTCCTAGAAAAATATATGATCGCATTGGATATATTAGTCCCTGATGAGGAGTCACACTCGGTACAAAAACAATTGAACAACTATACACTTTCCACTGGTCCATTTAGGAGCATGCATGCTATTAGAGATCGAGAGAGTTTTTCTTCTATTGAGTGGTGGAATATGCATGGAGGTGCTACTCCACTTCTATAGACTTTGGCATTGCGGGTGTTATTACATGTGGTAAACACTTCTTTTGCAGAGAGGTGTTGGAGCTCTTATTCTTTCATCGATAGTGTTAAAAGGAACAGGTTGAGTTTAGATTGGGCAGAGAGCTTGGTTTATGTTCATTACAACTTGCGATTGTTGTCCCATTAATGTGATGATACAAAGAGGAATAGAGACCTTAAGGTTTGGGATAGGTATACAGAGGAGGCCAATTTGGAGGATGGAGTGTGGCGATTAGAGCAAGTAGAGGATGCTTGTTGTGTAGGTAAATCCTCTCTACAGACAGAGAGGATCCCTCTAGCCCTAGAGTGGGTCTAGCAACAAGGGAACAAGCTAATGTGTAGGTTCCTAGTTAACAAATGAAATAGGTTGGGATAGATTGTCCTACCTGTAGTCCAACGCGATTGTCGCAGCTGTAGCATTGGTGACCTCTTGATCTCTGTCTCGACAGGTCGCGGTCCTTCAGCAATGGTACTCAGATTCCTGCACAAAGATCAAAAGACAAGAGTAGCATACAAGACAATAATTGCATTCATAACTAGCTAATCAGTCAAGGAAGATTAAACATATTGCGTAAAACAAACCATATTAACACAAGATGGGAACCAAACATTAGTCATGTATATATAAATAGAAGAAAGAGATTACAACCGGAGCCTTGACGTCGCAGCCTCCTTCAGCGGGTTCAGTCGAAGCGCGTCTCAAAGGATCGTCGGGGAATTGGGACAAGGCGAGGACATAAGCATAAGCTCTCTCTTGACAAAGGTCTCTTTCTGCTCTATCTCACCAACAAGATGTTCAACAATTCTCTTAGGCCTTTCAGCTATAATTGTTTAGCTAGTGTTTCAATGGGAGATAGCTTTATTTATAGAGGAAGAGGAGGAGGTTGGGATCCCTACAATGGTGGAAGGAAGGCCTTATCCTTTGGGAGGTTTCCCCAAAAGGTGGAAACAAGAGGTCAAAGGAGGGTGGTCGTGGTTATTCAGTTGAACCACCTAGGCCGACTCGCCCACGAAGTTGTTAACATGGAAACATCGCCTCTATTTTTAAAAAACATTCCAAAAACAGCTTGGCGCGGGTAGCTCACTAGGACAGAGCGCCAATGGGCGCGGGGCCCAGTGTTAATCTTCCTCATTGGCGCGAGGGCATAACGGTCTACCAGTGCCAATCCAATCCAAAAACATGTGTTTCTAATGGTCTGCTCAAGGAATTGTCAACAGAAGGAATGTTGTCCTCATGGCAAGGGATGCAATGATGGTCTTTGCAAGGCATAACACTTCTTATTAGTCACAGAAATGGTTCTCCAATGTGTGGGATGGGGATTGCAGGGACGGTGACAAAACGCTGTGTAACAGATGCCCCCTAAAGCATGAGGTCCGAGAGAGAGGGAGGGGTGAAATGCTTTATGAGAACGCGTTCGAACAAAACACCACTGTCGGAAGACCTGCAAGTACAAATACAACTAATATCTCTGATACATGAACATGTGGCATAGGCGCAGCCATTCATAATAGAGTATATAAAAACTGAGATCCGAGGTATGGACGCAGCCATCTAGTAGTAAGGATCAACAAATGGACTTAGGTATGGTCGCATCCATCCAATCAAAACAGTCATGCAATAAGTCATGATAAACCACAATATCCCGTAGCCTGGATCTTATCAGACAAAACACAGGGTCTTGCGCTCCTATCTCGACCCGAACAAGTACAAATTCAAGCATGCGAATATGTGAGATGAAGTTGAACATGCAAGAAAGTCACCTGATTACCAGCCAATGATGAAAGCTGTTAATAGGCATGAGAGAAACCACCAATAATGACAATGGCTCTCAAAGTACAACAAGTACAATCCACGGAATGTGCACAGTAATCTGGCGTCGAACACCCGCAGAATCACTCGATCGAAGGCCAATGATGTGGACCTATTGTCGAATGCGAAGAACCTGCTATTGAGGCATGCAAGCTTCAAGGTACCGAAAGGGAGTCTCTAGGTCAACTTCCTAGATAATGAGTTGAAGTCGACAAGAAGTGACCCGGTCGAAGGAGAGCCATAATGTTTCCCACATCATTGACACGAGACAGAGGAACATGATGATAGTGGATCAGGACCAAACAGAGGATCAAAGGAAGGTTGAAAACTGCAAAGGCAAACTTCTCTTGAACATATCAGCGACACGACTCTGGATTTGGTAGTATTTGACATCAAGGGATCTGAGGTCATGATGACGTGGCAAAGAGCAGATGAGAGGTCAAAACAGATTACCCAAACCCATGGAGGCAAAAAATGATGAAATGGGATGTCCCCACCCGACACAGATGCAGATGAGTGTCATGTTCAAGAGCGACATACTGCTGACACAACTAAAAACTAGTTCCATTTTCCCCCACCATTTCTGGCAAGTACCCCAATTATTTTTGAAAAACAAGCTTGAAGGGGATATCATATGCTTGTGATGTAAGTTTGTCCTTCGGACAAATCCATCCTAGTACATTTTACGAGCCCTAGGAAGGAGGAACTCGGGTAATGCCATGGTGACGATTTCCGATGTCATTTAGTTTTAACAAGTCTGACAAAGGAAGAACTTGGCATCTTTTCATGTTTAGAGAGTTTGAAAAGAAGCAGGAAAGAAAACTCTAGTAGGTCCCTTTTCGTAAGTAGTCTCATAGATCCGAAAATGTAGAAAAATGTGTCTGAGAAAAGCTCTTAGTTGTGATAGGCTAAGGTATTCCTTTTTCATAAATAATCTATCCTAGCCCGAAAAAGGGGTAAACATATATTGGGTAGATATCGTTTGGCACCCATTTAACGAGTTCAAAACGACAAGAGACTCAGCAATATTTTCAATTTTAGAGAGTTAGAAAAGAGCTGAAAGATGACTTCAACAGTGACTTTTTCGTGTTTTTACAGAGTCCGAAAACGTATAAAATATAACTCGTTACTTCATCATCGTTACACCAAAAACCTGTCACTGCACAAGAGACGCACATAAAACCCATTTCTCGAAATAACATAATGAAACAATCGAAAAATATGTCTTAAAACCTAATTAGGGTTTTGAAAAGTTATAAAATGCCAAAAATGGTAAAAAATAATTACTTTTCACTTTTATCTCTTGTGGAGCAATAGTTACCCTTTTTAGACAGTGATTTTGCGGCG
Source organism: Pinus albicaulis (assembly GCA_034641835.2). NCBI lineage: Eukaryota > Viridiplantae > Streptophyta > Pinopsida > Pinales > Pinaceae > Pinus > Pinus albicaulis. Next base: position 1,220,594,769 of record CM076578.1, read on the forward strand.
ACGATAGCGGGCAATCCGACAAACCAATATCGAATCCGTCAGTTCCAAGTAAGAGCTAGCATCCTTTCGTGCATTTTGATTATCCTTTCATTACCTGCAACCCCAAATTTGGAAATCTATGGGGGAAATTGCAGAAAATAGGGCACGACGGTTGGCGCGAGTATTGGGCACGGACTCGCGCCAATCGCCCAAAATTTTGAACTAGGTCGCGCCAATTGGCGCGATTGTTTCTAAAACAGTCGCACCAATTGTGGTGACCATTTTTGCTTAAAAATGCAAGCAAATGAGCCCATTTTCAACAATCAAAAGCTTTGAATTTGGCTAATGACATTGTTATGAACGTGTTTGCAGGTGTGAAGCGGCAAAATGGTGATTGAGTGGAAAGAACGAGAACTTAGTGAAGAAGACAAACTTGCCATGGAAAACGAAAGATGCATGGAAGCTCTTAGAGATTGTGGGCTCAAGAAATTCTTCATGATACCATGCCTCAGAGCTCAACCAGAGTTGTTGCAATACTTGATCAGTGTCTGGGACGTTGATCAGGAAAAGTTCATCATCCATGATCAAGAACTCGAGATTGAAGTTTTTGACATTTATTTCATCACAGGGTTGTCATAGAGGGGCAGTACCAATCCTGACCGGCACCCGGCCCTCAATGAAGAACATGAGTATGGTGATTGATAGGGTGCGTCTAGGGGCAAGGAAAGGATCGGGAAGCGGAAAAGTTGATATTCAAACTATTCCAGACTTGGCACTAAAGGTAGTGCTGCACACCATCACACGAGCTGCAGGATCGCAAGCACTACACGAAGCAACAAGAACACAACTACTTCTTGCTGTAGATTGCAAGACACCGACCCTCTACAACTGGGCAGAGGCAATGACAATCAACATGAAACGTCAACTGACAAAGTGCAAGAAAACCAAGCTGAAGCAGTTCGGTTACGGGTCCATTCTGGTATCGTTCATCTTGGAACGACTACCCATCTTTCAGCATCAGGAGGTTATAGTCCCGACACCACCAACTTAGGAGCCACGGATGGCCCATTGGGTAGCTCTGATGCCAAGGTCAGGGGGCGGTCAACAGATGTCCTGGAGACCGGAGTTCTTTGAGTGGCTCCGCGGACAGCTGATCGTCGTGGAGGATTGGCCCTACTCTGGCACAGATTTCACTAGTGATGCAGATCTCCCACTCCCAAAAGGAGAGGATTGGGATGAAGTACTTGGTAAGACTCATTTTTTATTTTCATGAGTATTATGATTTTTTTGGTTATGCATGTTCTGACATTGAATCCATGTATGCAGATGTTGGCCCATTGAGACCTGCAGGTATGTCCTCGATAGCAAGGCGGATTCCTCGCGACTTTGATGTTGCCCCTCATGGTGAGGGAGGCGAGGAGGAAATCATATGCAGTTTGGAGGGAATCTCCTGTGGGATCCTGGAATATGCGCGATTCGACGATGTTCCTCGTGCATACTGTAGACACACTGCAGGGGTGTCAAACCGAGTTCACCGCTTGCTGAGGCGGCTTGTACGGGTAGTGACATGCTATCATGCGCATCATGCCGAGTAGACACCTAGGTTTTATTTCCGCATATTTTTGAGAGACAAGATGTCTCAGGTTGTAACTGAAACACACATATTTTTTGAACTTTATGATGCACACTGATGCAAACATTCGATATATATATATATTTTCCTGTTATGGATACTGTCATCTGATGATGATTTTTACAAATTACGCAAATGTCTATCTAATACAATGTTAGCCACTGTATCAGTTAATGCATTCATTCGCCTAGGAATATGTTGATATGTGATGTAATCAAAATGTCTTTCCAGCGAACGAACACGTAAATACAACCTTAAAATGGAAGGGTTTCTAACTGAATAATGTCCATTAAGTTGAAGAACGACAAGCTGTGAGTCTAGATTTACAACCAATGCATGAATGCCAAGGGTAATCGCCTCAGTTAATAGTTCAATGACAACACTATACTCAACGACATTGTTTGTAGTTCGTCCTAGACAGATACCTTGAAGATCTATCAACTCACCAACAAGATCATAAATCACCTAGGCTGCTGAAGATAGGTTCCGGGTACTGTGGGAAGCACCATTCGCGAAATCGACGTAAGGGGTAATAGACATCTGCATAATAAGCAACGACCCAATAAGCAAGAAAACGCTCGCAAAGCACACCAAGCCAAAAATGTACAAAAAAGAAAAGAACACCTATGTACACAAAACATGCACGAATGACTCATGCATAGTATTTTTTAAGATACAACCCATTTCTGGGCTGATCCAAAGGATGACCTTCGTAATCAATAAGCTCATAGGCCCCATTCCGCAAAACACGTTTAACAATGTAGGGCCCATGCCACATGGGTTGAAATTTTCCTGCCCCCAGCTTATCATGAGCTTGGTCGTACAAGAGGACGAGGTCTCCTTCTACGAAGGAGAAAGGGGAAACTGACTGGTCAAAATGAGCTTTGACCCGTTTCCTCTGTGCTTCAATGACCAAAGCAGCAAAGCGGCGAGTTTCATCCAGCCTTTCTAAGTAGAGAAGACGCTCTTCTTCTGGTGAAGTGTTCGGAAACAATTCAAAAGCCAACTTGAGCAAAGGTATCTCACACTCAATCGGAAGGGTAGCTTGCAGATCGTAAGCAAGCTGAAATGGAGTGAATCTGGTCGCATCCTTAACTGAGGTTCGATATGTCCAAAGAGCTGAAAATAACATGAGATGCCAGTTTGATTTGTGCATCCCAATTGTACGTTGAAGCATGGTAACAAGAACTTTATTCACGGCTTCAACCTGGCCATTGGCCTGAGGATAGTATGGCGTTGAGCTGTCGTGACGCAGACCCAACTTGGAAGTCAACTCCGCCACCATATAATGCCAAAAATGGGAACCATGATCAGTAACAATGGCTTGAGGGACACCAAACCTAGAAATGATGTGATTGAATATGAACTGAGCTGCTGTCTTACCGTCAGCCATAAGTGTAGGCATTGCTTCGGCCCATTTGGTGAATTAGTCCATGGCTACGATGATATAAGCATGCTCCCCGGCTGAGTGAGGGTTACACATCATAAAATCGATGCCCCACTTCGCAAAGGGACCAACTGTAATGACACGGTGGAGATGGGAAGGTGGCGCGTGCATCTTGCGCTGGGAGATCAGGCAGTCATGGCATTTATGAACAACGACAATGCAGTCCTTGAAGATGGTGGGCCAGAAATACTCGGCACGAAGAATTTTCTGTGCAGTAGCATAACCAGACATGTGACCACCACAGGCACCACTGTGACAGTGATTTAGTGCTTTCTCAGCCTCCTCGAGAGTCAAACACCGGCGGAGAATGGAGTCAACTCCGATGCGGTAGAGTGTATCTCCGACTATACGATAAGGTTGTGATTGATGACGGATGTGTCGGTGAGCATCCTTCGTCAACTCAGATCTGAAGGTAGAAGTCTGAAGATATACGATAATATCACCGTACAAAGGATCGAGGGTGCTGATCAGAAAAAGCGTATCGTCCGGAATGTGTTCCTCAGAACTAGAAGGAGCAGAGTCGGAAGGGAGAGAGCAGATTAGATCGACGAAGACTAATGATTTCTTCGACTTGGCAGTGGTGAACTCCAAATCGAACTCTTGGAGTATGACAATCCACTTCGAGTGCTTGCCCCCAGCAATTGACAAGACAATATGTAGGTCATAGGGTTGCAGTCAGAAATCACTGTCACTGTACGTAGCAGAATGTAGTGACGAAAACATTGAACTGCTTGAACAACAGCCAACGCCAACTTCTCGACGTGTGCATATCGCGTTTCAGTATCGAGAAGGTTACGAGACATATAATAAATGACATGTTCGTCACCAACATCATCATCTTGTACCAAAACCATGGCAATCGTGCTAAAAGCGGCGACCAAATAGAGGGAATAATTGCGATGATAATTCGGAGGACGCAATAAAGGAGCGTTGACAAACAAAGTCTTTAAGGCGTCAAAAGACTTCTGGGCGATCTCATCCCAAAGGAATGGGACGCCTTGCTTTAGTAATTGCATGAATCCTTTAGCCACTTCGGCATAGTTAGTTATAAAATGGCATAAAACGTTAGCCTTCCCCTGCAGACTCTGCAACTGATGTAATGAGGTGGAGCAGGGAGATTAAGATAGCCTCAACTTTGAGCGGATCGAGGCGAATTCCGTCTTTGGAAACAATAAACCCTAAGAGTCTACCGGAATCAACGTAGAAAACACACTTATGCGGATTCAGCCCGATGTTATAGCATCGATAGCAAAGAAAAATCTGACGGAGATGGTCAAGATGGTCTTGACGTTTAGTTGAATGAGCCGGAAGGTCATCCAGATAAGGCTGAACGATATGTTTAATATCGTGGAAAGCATACGACATCGCTTGCTGAAAAGTAGCCCCAACATTTTTCAAACCGAAAGGGAGCTTTTTGTACGCGAAAGTACCCTAGGGACAGATAAAGGCAGTGTTATGTTGATCAGTCGGGAGAATGTTAATTTAGTTGTAGCCAGAAAAGCCGTCCATAAGGGAAAAAATCTCACTCCCCGCGCAGTCATCAATGATTTGATCAATAAAGGGAGTAGGATAATTGTCCTTAGGGCAGGCCCGGTTAATGTCACGATAATCAACACAGACCCGAATGATGCCCTGTTTCTTATCTACAGGGACAATATTGGACACCCATTCTATCAAGGGAATCAGATAGATAAAACCAGCTTTGAGAAGTTTTTCAACTTCACCCTTAATAGCGGTAGCCTTTCTAGGGTGCACAGGACGAAGACGCTGACGAAAAGGCTTCACACCAGGATATGTGGGGATTTCGTGCACCACTATACTAAGATCGATGTCGGGCATCTCTTCGTAAGACCATGCAAAGACATCGCGGAACTTGCTGAAAAGGCTAGTGTAAACCTGAACTTCATCGGAAGAATAGGTGACCCCGATATGGATGTTCTTGACAATTCCCGGTTTCATGGAAATGTCGATAGGCATCGTTTGTGTGATATTACTCAAGTTACCCTCCGTAAAAACTTCATGTGTCAGAATAGGCGTTTGAAGTAGAGGAGAAGGAACCTAAGAAGCGAACCTCTCAAGACATGTAGACATGGCCCCGAGGCCAGGCATGAATGAGGAACGATGATGACTATTGTCCCACGGAGGATCCTCGAGAGACATAGTTTCCACGATGGCTTCGTCAGAGGGAAATAGCTCTTTCAAGGGATCGGGCGAATCCGAATTGTCGAGCCAAGGGGATTGAGAATAAGTGTCGAGAGACATGCCCAAAGGAGCATGATCAGGTGGCGGAGGCTCCGAAGCCGAAATAAGTTCACAATAGTCAATCTCGATTGGACTTAACGGCGTCGAATCTCCAAAAGAATCGATCTGCTCAGACAAAGGGATGATCCACGGGTCGTCAGATCGAGATATCATATTAATCTAAACAGTGTTGGGTGGAGGAAGAGGAAGAATACCCATGAGGGCAGGATCTTTGAAAAGACCCGGCCCTATGTTCTCGTAAGGCGTAGGAATTTGATCCACGTACAGAACGTTGTTCTCGGAAGAAGTGAAGAATGACAATTGATCAACAGTAACGATCTTTCCTTCATGTGGAAATTTCAAAACACGAAAGATAGTGGATGGAACGCATAGCATGGCGTGAGTCCAACTGCGATTGAGGAGAAGATTGTAATCGAGCTTGGCGTCAACTACTTCAACCTCGACATTGACTGTCTTCCCTTCTAGAGTAATCGGTAAACTAGCGAGAACACCAAGAGGTTTAGATTCCCTTCCATCAAATGCTTCTAGAGCATTTGGAGATGAATTCAAAGCTGGAGAACCAATGGCTTTCTAGCAGGCAAATGACATGACACATAGACGCACCCTCGTCCACAACCGCGCGATGGATATTTAGTCCATTAATGCCAACTTGAATGATGAGCGCAAGTTGGTGCGGGAGATGTGGGATGAAATTCTCCAAGTCGAAAGTGATAAGGCTTGAATCAGCAGGATCAACTCCGCCGATCGCAGATAGCAAAGCCTTCCGTTGAGACGGACAACTCTGAAGTACCTCTAATGCAGACATTGCAGATGGCGCCTGAGCCAAATCCTCAACAATACTGTAATGTTGAGCAGCACGGGTGTTGGGATTGTAAGAAGACTTACGAAGTACACCTTTGGAAGGTGGTCGTACAACGGGCTCAGTACTGGGCCTTTCAATTTGAAGAGGGCTAGAAACAGGCAGAGGAGAAGGACCATTAGCGATCTCCTTCCCCACTGCCTGATGCGGTTCAGTATAATCTTTCGATTGGGTAGCAATAGAAATGGATGCAGAACGGTTCATCATGAAAACTTGAGAGCCAAATGGGGCAGAGGACTCAGGTTGCTCTACCATCTGGGTTTGCTGTGATGGAAAAGGTTCTTTGAGAATAGCTGGAGTTCCTTGGGTGCCTTTGTACAATCTACTTACTTCGGCTCGTCGAGGACAGTCCTTGGTGTAGTGCTCTTCGTCACATATCAAGCAAGGGTACTTTGGTTTTCGCTGTGAACCATCATCAGCACGAGATTTCTGAGAATCCTGTTTCGGGGTATCGGCTTGGACTTACCTTTACACTTCTTTTTTCCCTTGGAAGATTTATCCACTGGATTGGCCTGAATGGCATTGACTTCCGCGGTTTTACAAGAATTCGGGGTAGAATGAGAAGCAATATCATTGGAAGGATTAGATTTTTGCTTCCCAGGGTTCGAAGGAGAAGACTTTCGAGAAGTCTGAGATACGGAACCAATGATACCGTCGACGGGTGGCGTCGCTGATGCTTTAGAAGTTCCAGGTCGAGGAGCATCAGGCAAGATATCATACAACGTGCCAGACTGGGAGTACACAAGATCAAGGTACTGGGCACGAGCAATGGCTTGTTCTTTGGTTACACATGCCCCCATAGCTATGTCTTTAGCAATTTGATTGACAAACGAGGTAGTGAACCAATCAGTTAGAAGCTGATCAGGAATATCAAACTTGATCAAGCGACGGCAACGCCTCGATTCATGAATATGATCCGAGATATGAGTCGCTCGATCTTGCTTCAAGGATGTGAGGAGGTGTGCCTCGGTTTCATATTGAACCGGTAACTGAAAATGTGTGAGAATTGCCATGGCTAAAGAGTTGAAATCTTGGAAGATAACAGGAGACAGTTTAATGGACCACTTTGCAACGGCACCAGTAAGAGTTCGTTGGAAAAGATGGAGTCAGATGGAATCGTCAACCCAAGAGTTAGAGGAACACCAAAGATGGTATGTCATAACGTGTGCTTGGGGGTCTTCTTTGGACTTGCCCTCAAACTTAGGACAATCACCAGGAATTTTGGTTGGAACTGGAGGCTAATACGGATTATGAAGAATTGGATCGTTCGTCAACTTTGACACATCAGGCAGTTCCAACGTCGCGAGAAACAACAATTGAGGATTCAAAGGCATTGGCGGTTGTTGATAGGGACCAGTGTTAACATTCCACCCAGGCTGAGAGAAATTCTGCCCCCATATGTTTTGTCCCGGAGGATTTTGGCCATAGGATTATAAGCTTGATAGTTCTGTCCATACTGAGGTTGAGGACCGGGATACTGATTCTAAGCATACCATTGAGGTCCTTGCTGAGCAACATATGGATTCTGCTGCAGAATGTAAGCATTGCCTTGAGGTGGAATATACACCAACTGGGATTGATTTTGAGGGTAATAAGTGAAACCTTGGGGCGCACTATATACAGCCTGAAATTGACCTTGAGGAGGGTAAGTAGCGCTGTGGGGTTGAGCAGGTGGTACCTGCTGAGCAGTTTGAACAGGCTATTGAGTTGGTTGAACAGGTTGAACCGATTGCTGAGCAAGTTGAACCGGCTGCTGAGCGGGTTGAGCAGGTTGAATCGTCTGCTGAGGCTGGGCAGGCTGTTCCTGCATAGCAGGTTGGCCCGGATATTGAGGGCCACCAGGTTGCCCTTGTGGAAGAGGTTGGCCCGATGGTTGCAATGGACTAGGTTGCCCCTAATAACCAGGTTGACCCGGAGCAGGACCGTAGGGTTGTCCTTGCCGTACAAAAGCTTGGCCTTGCGGAACGTAAGGTTGCTGCTGTTGCACAAAAGGTTGTCCCTGTGGTGGATACATTTGCCTCCAGGAACATAAGACGCTCCTAGTTGAAACTGAGGTTGACCGGAAGGACCGTAGGGTTGCCCTTGTTGGACCGAAGGTTGACCCTGTAAGGGTTGGCCTTGCGGACCATAAGGTTGTCCCTGAGAACCAAAGGTTTGTCCCTGTTGGACCAAAGATTGTCCCTGTAAGGGTTGTCCTTGTAGGCCCGAGGGTTGCGCTTGTATCAATGGCCCTTGATGAGGAACGATTCGATAAGGATCAGCTGGAGGCAGATAAACATCTTGATTAGGATCGATGGGAGGCAAATAAACGGGGTTACCGTAGACATCATAGTGATGTAGAGGATTGACAGGAGCTTGGGGCTGCTTAGGATCGATGGGAGGCAAATAAACGGGGTTACCGTAGACATCATAGTGATGTGGAGGATTGACAGGAGCTTGGGGCTGCTGAGAACCCTGAGAGTTCTGCTGCTGAACACCCAACAGATACTCATCGAAAGTAAGGCCGCCAGGGATATGAGTAGAAACCATAGTTGTACTAGAAGCAGGCATGGTTTCCATGGCGCAAGCTTGCGATGTTGAGATTGCAACAAGATGATGAGCTTAGTGAAAAGAGTCGCCTTCACTAAGTGGGCCCGCAAGCTATTTTTGGTGCAAGTCTATTTTTAGACATGTTAATCATATTCTCTGAGTTGCAGGATGCTATTTGTGGATGGTTGGTCAAGTTGGAAAAATAGATGGACTTCTATTTTTAGACATATTGGGCGGAATCTATTTTTAGATTGCCAGTCTAAAAATAGATATGTCGAATATTATTAGCTCTTAATAATATTTGGACTCTAAACATTAACTTATTCTCTTGGAGCACTTCAGTTAAGTGCACAGATGTGGCACAGGAGTTGACAGAAGGAATTACACTATTCCTGAGGGTTAAGTGGAGCTATTGCATGGAGACTTCAGTTAGAACTCATGTGACATAGTTTGGTGGAGTTGTAGAAGTAGTTGGTGGAGTTGTGTTCAGTTTAACTCAGTTAGACACAGTTGAGCTAGTTGTATCTAGTCTAACTGATTGATACACTAGTGAGATTGGTGTGAATTAATTATTAATTAATTCACTAAATATTAACTCATTAATCAACTGAAGAATACATCAGTTAACTACAGTGCATGGACAGTTTCAGTGGAGACCAGTGGAGAGATAGGTGAAAGGGCAAGTTGACTATCAGTTGTGACTATAGTGATGCATTGATTGCATCCAACACATAGTAGAGTTGCCAATGAGGATTGCGTGAGCAAGGCTGGACCAATTCGAGTTCATTCAGAGCCATTCTTCAACATGGATTGTGCAGTAGAGGCAGGCTAGCAGGTGGCAAAGATCGGTACATGGATTTGCAAGATCTAGCCTGATTAGTGTGTAGCAATTGGATTGTACTGAGAGCTTGTGAGAAGCTTTGTATGAGGATTGTTACATGATATCTATGACATATATTATATACAGATAGTTGGGGTTTTTAGCTTCAGGCTTTCCCGTTAAAACACTGTGTTCATATGTGTGAATTTTTATGGTTTCAATGTGTGCATGCAATTGATTTAATTTCTGCATATGATGATCAATAGTAGAAGAGATTCTGTATTGTGCATGAAGTTAAAATAGTGTGTGATCAGGAGAATATTGGATGTATAGCGCATTAGTTATATAATTTCTACATGGTATCAAAGCTATATTGATCATTGGATCAATTGCAAATCATTGAAGCAGTTGAGTTTTGTGCTGGTGGAATTCGAATTTGCAGTAGTGTTTTCTTGGTGTCGAAGTTGAGATGTCTTTCCACATATTGTGATTGGAGTATTCCCTTGAGGGAAGCTCGAATTATATTGCATGGAAGGACAGGATGGAGGCGGTGCTGGAGGATAATGGGTTGAAGGAGTTCATAGATGCAGAAATTCCAAAACCTGCTTCTAGCGATGTTACCGCACTTGACGCATGGAAAAAGAAGACAACAAAATGTCGACGAATTCTATTGGAAGGTGTGAAGGATCACATAGTGTCCAGCCTTCATGGTAAAGTTTCTCCATTCTTGATGTGGAAAGCTTTGACAGACTTGTTCCAAAGCAAGAGCGACCATAGGAAGTTGGTGCTCAAAGACAAACTCAGGAAAATAAAAATGGAGAAGGGAAAAAGTATACCCAAGTACCTCACGAAGTTTGTCTAGTGCAAGGATGAGCTGGGAAGTGTGGGGGTTACTGTATATGAAGAGGACTTGGTGAGCTTGGCTCTCCTTGGGCTTCCGAAGAGTTGGCATTCCTATGAGGACTCTGTCAATGGTCGGGAGAAACTGCCGGGATGGGAGCGACTTTGGTCGGATCTTGTGCAGGAGGAGATAAGGCAGAGTACCAGGGATGGATCTTCATCGAAGAATGAAGATGAAGAAAATTACGCTTTGGATGCCAAAGCAAGGAAAGGGAAGGGAAAGAAAAATCCTTCTCAATCTTGTGCAAAAGGCAAGAAGCGGGACTTGTCCAAGGTGAAGTTCTTTCACTGTCACCAACACAGACATTACGCCACTAATTGTCCGCAGAAGAAGAAAAATAAGTAGGCTGCTGGATCTGCAGCTGGAGAGGCCTTAACCTCGCAGTTTGAGCTATATTTTTCATTGATCGCATGCTTGGTTTCAAGTGTTATGGGATCAGTGTGGTTTCTTGAAAGTGGTGCGTCTTTCCATATGACCGGAGACAAAGATTTGTTTACTAATCTGGATGAGAAGGATCTTGGAGTGCACATCAAGATGGGCGATGATGGTAGATATAGTGCGACTGGTATCAGGACCATTTCCTTTGAGAGGGAGTCTGGAAAACCTTTCATCTTGAAGGATGTCATGCATGTTCCAGTATTGAAGAAGAATCTGATCTCTGTGGCGATGTTGGAAGACAAGGGATATGATGTTGTCTTTAGCGAGGGAAAGGCTTTCCTACGCAGTAAGGTAACTGGTGAAACCTGGAGGATAGGGGTTCGATTTAAGAACCTTTATCAATTGTAGGTAGATGGCTGTGCAACAATGGCAGGCAAAGTAGAAGGAGTGGTGAGCCGGGATGAGGGTGAATTGTGGCACAAGAGATTGGGCCATCTTCACCATGGCACTTTGAAAAATTTGCAGCATATTTCTACCGGGCTTCCCAAGGGTACACTTGCGCAGTCAAATCAGTGCAAGGGATGTACTTTGGGAAAATTTGTGAAAGCCACCTTTCATGAGAAGGATAGTCGTGCCACGATGATACTTGAGAGAATTCACACAGATGTGTGTGGACCTTTCTTAGTAGCTTCGACAACAAAGCACAGGTATTATGTGATATTTGTTGTGACTTTTCTCGTAAGTGCTGGATCTTCTTCATGCAGAAGAAGAGCGAGACATTCTCAAAGTTCTGTGAGTTTAAGGCACTGGTGGAGAAAGAGTCAGGGAAGTAGGTGAAGGCTCTTAGGAGCGATAATGGTGGTGAATTCATCTCTGGCGAATTCAAAGAATTTTGTAGCGCAGAAGGAATTCGAAGAGAGCTCGTAGCACCTCATAACCCACAGCAGAATGGGGTCGTGGAGCGAAATAACAGGTCGATCGTGGGTGCTGTACAGGCGATGTTGCATGATTAGGGCCTTCCCATACACTTGTGGGCTGAAGCTTACAACACTACGGTTTATGTGCAAAACCGTTGTCCTCATAGAGTACTTGGCATGAGTACACCCGAAGAGGCGTTTTCTGGTAAGAAGCCTGATATTTCTCATTTGAAGATTTTTGGCTCACATGTTTACATTCATGTGACGAAGGATGCCAGGAAGAAGCTGGAGCCAACCTTGGAGGTTGGGATATTTGTGGGGTACACAGAAACACGCCACAACTATCGTGTGTATTTGCTAGACAGTCGGAAGACTGTTGTGAGATGGGATATCAAATTTCATGAGGAGAAAGCCATCAAGTGTTCGCTTGAGAGGGAGCTACACTTGCATGCAGATGAGGAGCTATTAGTTCCTAAGGATGAGCCTTAGGACGTGGATCAACCACAATAGGAGGTTCATGGAGTGGAAGAAACCACTCATGTAGCGCCAAACATCAGAGGGTGGAAGTGCACTACAGAAGCTGAGCGACTGAATCTTGATGCAGAGAAGATTATAGGAGCACCTACATCACATTGCAGACAGAGACAGTCACTTGACCGATATAATGGATACATGGCTCTGATGAGCAAGTGTATCGTGATAGAACCATCTTATTTTGAGGAAGTTGTGGAGGACCCTGCATGGGTAGATGCCATGGTGGAAGAGTATGATTCGATTGTCAGAAACAGTGAATGGGAGGTTGTCCCAAGGCCAGAAGGGAAATCAATGGTAGGTTCGAGATGGATCTACAAAGTGAAGCAAGCTGCTAATGGGAGTGTCGAGAAGTACAAGGCAAGATTTGTTGCCCGGGGCTTCTCACAGATCGTGGGGATCGACTATGAGGAAACCTTTGCACCTGTCACAAGGTATTCTTCCATACAGAGCATCCTAGCTCTCTCAGTGCAGATGGGTTGGCACATTCATCAGATGGATGTGAAGACTGCATTCCTTAATGGAGTCATTGAGGAGGAGGTGTACATAGAGCAGCTTGAAGGATTCGAAATCTTCAGCAGCGAGTCGCATGTGTGCAGGCTCAAAAGAGTGTTGTATGGGCTGAAACAAGCACCTCGTGCTTGGTACACACGGATAGACAGTTATTTCACCGGTCTTGGATTCACCAAGAGTGAGGCGGATCCGAACCTATACCAGATTATGGTGGAGGGTAAGTTGTTGATCATTGTACTTTATGTAGATGATTTGATTTTGACGGGTGATGAACAGTTGATACTCTCATGCAAGGCTGATCTTGCAAAGGAGTTTGAGATGAAGGACTTGGGCCTCCTTCATTATTTCCTGGGATTGGGAATTTGGCAGCGCAGTGATGGACTGTTTGTGTCTCAAGGCAAGTATGCCCAGGAGATACTGGAGAAGTTCAACATGTAAGGCTGCAACCCTATCAACACTCCTCTTCCTGGTGGTTGGAGGAAAGAGGATGCTACATCGGCAGAGGTAGTGGATGCTACTGTTTACCGACAGTTGGTTGGTTCGCTCATGTATCTAGTCAATACACGACCGGGCATATGCTATGCTGTTAACCATCTTTCACAAGCTATGGTTAAGCCTACCAAGATCTTTTGGAAGGCGGGGAAGCATGTATTGAGATATCTCAGAGGCACATTGGGATATGGATTATGGTACAGACAGTCGAATGAGATGAGGCTGCATGGCTTCACGGCTGCAGATTTGGTAGGGAGCCCAACGGATAGAAAGAGAACATCTGGAGGGATTTTCAGTATCAGGTCTACAGCAGTTTCTTGGTACAACAGGAAACATAGATACGCGGTACTCAGTTCAACGGATGCCGAGTACATGGCAGCAAGTTTGGCTACATGCGAGGCTATATGGATGAGGAAGATCCTGGTCGGGTTGTTCGGTTCACACTTAGATCCTACCGTGATAATCAGAGTTGCATCAAACTCTTGGTTAATCCAGTATTTCATGATAGATCTAAACACATTGACATCCGGTATCATCATATCAGAGATTATGTGCAACGGAAGATCATGTTACTTTCTTACATTCCTACGAAGGATCATGATGCTGATATCTTGACGAAGGCGCTCACCGGGAGCAAATTCGAATACCATAGAGGCAAGATCAGGGTGGTAGATAATCCCTATCTTGTTGAGAGGGAGTGTTGAGATTGCAAAAAGATGATGACCTTAGTGAAAAGAGTCGCCTTCACTAAGTGGGCCCGCAGGCTATTTTTGGCGCAAGTCTATTTTTAGACATGTGGATCATATTCTATGAGTTGCAGGATGCTATTTGTGGATGGTTGGTCATGTTGGAAAAATATATGGACTTCTATTTTTAGACATATTGGGCGGAATCTATTTTTAGACTGCCAGTCTAAAAATAGATATGTTGAATACTATTAGCTCTTAATAATATTTGGACTCTAAACATTAACTTATTCTCTTGGAGCACTTCAGTTAAGTGCACAGATGTGGCACAGGAGCTGACAAAAGTAATTACGCTATTCCTGAGGGTTAAGTGGAGCTATTGCATGGAGGAATTCAGTTAGAACTCATGTGACAGAGTTTGGTGGAGTTGTAGAAGTAGTTGGTGGAGTTGTGTTCAATTTAACTCAGTTAGACACAATTGATCTAGTTGTATCTAGTCTAATTGATTGATACACTAGTGAGAGTGGTGTGAATTAATTAATAATTAATTCACTAAATATTAACTCATTAATCAACTGAAGAATACATCAGTTAACTACAGTGCATGGACAGTTTCAGTGGAGACCAGTGGAGAGATACGTGAGAGGGCAAGTTGACTATCAGTTGTGACTATAGTGATGCATTGATTGCATCCAACACAGAGTAGAGATGCCAATGAGGATTGCGTGAGCAAGGCTGGACCAATTCGAGTTCATTCAGAGCCATTATTCAGCAGGGATTGCGCAGTAGAGGCAGGCTAGCAGGTGGCAAAGATCGGAGCATGGATTTGCTAGATCGGGCCTGATTAGTGTGTAGCGATTGTATTGTACTGAGAGCTTGTGAGAATATTTGTATGAGGATTGTTACATGATCTCTATTAAATATATTATATACAGATAGTTGGGGTTTTTAGCTTTAGGCTTTCCCGTTAAAACACTGTGTTCATATGTGTGAATTTTTATGGTTTCAATGTGTGCATGCAATTGATTTAATTTCCGCATATGATGATCAATATTAGAAGAGATTTTGTATTGTGCATGAAGTTAAAATAGTGTGTGATCAGGAGAATCTTGGATGTATAACGCATTAGTTATATAATTTCTACATGAGATCTACTCACGGTGGGTCTAACATGCCACGTAGGATTAAGAAAAATAGACCTACGAGTGTGAAAATATCTTGATGACTAAGTTGTAACAACCGATGTAGATGAAGCCACACAAATGGTAGGTTGTACCGGGACAGATGTAACAATGATTGATGAGTTAGGTGTCGAAGGCGACATTCCAAATGAAGGAAGGACCGAACTCCTTGGAGGAGTCGATGTACTGGACTGTGTTATGGACGCAACACTAGATATAATCTTACTCAAAGTATGATAACCGGGTGGAAGTGACACCGATTGAGGAGAAGGTTGACTATAAACATGCGAGGGATATTCTAGGAAAAGTTGATATTCCCCTGTAAAAACAGGCAGTTCTTCACTGTCGACAGGACTTGAAGAATCCATGTCTGACGAAGCCGTAAGATCGTCGAAAAGATGACGAGGACTAGGAGGTAAAGCAACGGCTAAGTGATCCCGAGGTAAGAGGAGGGAATTCTTCCTCACTCCCAAAACCAGAACAAGCACCCTGAGGTGGCCAATTGAACTCAACTGACTCTTCATGAGGAGACCGGGTAGCGAGAGGTTGAACACTCGGGAGAATAGGTTGCGCAATCTTGGCATACCTAGTGGAGTGAGGGGTTTCGAAAGAAACTTTAGGAAAAGGAATACCACTAGGAGGCAGTGAAGAAGACGAAGAAACTAGTGGTTCTGCCACTGTGATAATATTTCAATACAGGAAGAAAAACGAGATAGCCAATTAAAGGCTTCAAGATCAAACTCTAAGGAAATACAAAAGAAATCCAAGTAGAAAAATTTTAACGGGCATGTGATCGTGGGTAATTAATTTTACGACATCAGAACAAAATTTTTTTGTTTCATGTTTTAAGAGTTGAGAAACAAACAAAAGATGACTCTAGTCACTTTCAAAATTAAACGAGTGTGAAAGGACAAGTGCTCGATGATCTTTTCCTTTTTAAGGAGTCATGAAAAAATCGAAATGACTACTCAGGTAATCTAAGAAAGAGGGTGTACCAAGTTTTTGTGAATTTCCATATACACCTTGGTGATCAAATGAAAGAGAAATGACCAAGGACTTAATGTACGTGTAGGTAGTCTCCCCGAATTCTGTGTTTGGTGTATCACAGTTACAAGGCGGAAGACTCGTCTTCCTATGGATTAAGGATTTGAACCTATGAGGGTCTCCCTTTATATACGTGACGGTATGGGGAGCATAAGTCCATACCAGTGCTGTCTAAAGCCAAGTGGCGGATGACAACTACTAGGTTTAACGACGCTGGAACACATCACTAGCCTAGACCTCTAAAAATATTTGCATTAGGTTCCAATGCTTCCTTAGATTGATTGAATCAAGTTTAAAGTTGATCTTGAATTAATGTTTCAGTTTCAAGGCCTTACCGAATTTGATCTTGAATTTCCTAAATGCATGTTATATGCAAAAGAACATCATTTTAATTTGATGAATGCTAATTAAGAGAAGGATAGAGATATTTCAGAAATTAGCAAACAATGAAATCATAAGAAGAAATCCACTAATGCATCTAATACAACCAAATGAGAAACGAACAACTCTTTCCTAGTTCACTAAGAGCTAGTTATGCAAAAGAACTTTTCATTTTCGATGCAAATGAAAGAATGCAATTTTTTTTTGTTTTTTAAATGAATGAAGCACACGATGCACTATTACATTAAAAATCAAAGCGAACACTAGTTTGGAGCACTACGAATGTAGAGATCTTAAAATGAATAATTCAAAAGCAATACAGACACAAAAACGCACTCAAACCAATGATGCACTCTTTCAAGCAAATAGAAAGCTTTCAAAATGACCCAAATGAGCAATGTGATCTATGCTCAAAGTGACGAAATGGACAGTCAAACAAAGATGAAGGTAATCATTCAACAAACCAAAACACAATGGATTAAGAAATACCAACACAATCTATCAGGGAATTGAATTGACAAAAATAAAAAAGACTCAAACTTCAATCAGAAGGTTTAGTAAGCAAAATACACATAGAAACCCTAGGGCTATGAATCTCACCGATGAGACAATGGACAAACAACTGAGAAGGACAAGCTTACAATAGTCAAAACAAGCCCAAAAGACCAATTTCAAATCAAATAAACAACCTAGAGCTAAGCAAAACTGACCAAAAACTCAAAAATAAGGTCAAACCAAATCCTACAGGATTCGGCACGATTGTCAGGCGGTAATCCGCCCCAAACAGGGGTTGGCGCTACTGCAACAAAAGCAACAAGCGCCAATTGGCGCGACTGTTCAAAACAAACCCATGCCAAGCTGGAAAATTATGGGAAAAGGGAAAAACCAGTGAGCAGAGGTCAATCTTGACACTCTGGAGCTGAACAAGAGGATTCCAAACAGTCAAGCAAGCCAAAAAAGACAGACAAGCAATCAAATGACCGAAGTCGACTTGACAAGGCAAATTCCCAATGAGCAACGAGACGACAAACTCACACTGATCCCTAGTGGAGTCGCCATCTTGTTGAGTAGGTAAATCCTCTCTGCGAACATAGATGATCCCTCTAGCCCTAGAGTAGGTCTAGCAACAAGGGAACAAGCTAATGTGTAGGTTCCTAATTAACGAATGAAATAGGTTGGGATAGATTGTCCTACCTGGAGTCCAACGCGATTGTCGCAGCTATGGTAGTGGCAGCCTCTTGATCTCTGTCCCAACAGGTCGTGGTCCTTCAAAAATGGTACTCGTATTCCTGCACAAAGATCAAAGACAAGAGCAACATATAAGACAATAATTGCATTTGTAGCTAACTATTCAATCAAGGAATACTAAACACATTGCGTAAAATAAACCATATTAACAAAAGATGGGAACTAGACAATAGTCATGTATATATAAATAGAAGAAAGAGATTACAATCAGAGCCTTGACGTCACAGCCTCCTTCAACGGGTTTAGTCAAAGCGCGTCTGGAAGGATCATCGGGGAATTGGGACGAGGCGAGGACACAAGCCTAAGCTCTCTCTTGACAAAGGTCTCTTTATCTATTCTATCTCCCCAACAAGATGTTCAACAATTCTCCTCAGCTATTCAGCTATAATTGTTCAGCTAGTGTATCATTGGGATATAACTTTATTTATAGAGGGAGAGGAGGAGGTTGGGATACCTACAATGGTGGAAGGGAGGCCTTATCCTTTGGGAGGTTTCCCCAAAAGGTGGAAACAAGAGGCCAAAGGAGGGTGGTCATGGTTATTCAGTCAAACCACCCAGGCTGACTCGCCCACGAAGTTGTTGTCATGGAAACTTTGCCTCTATTTTTAAAAAACATTCCAAAAACAACTTGGCATGGGTAGCTCACTGGGACAGAGCGCCAATGGGCACGGGGCATATTGTTAATCTTCCTCATTGGCGTGAGGGCATAACGGTCTACCAGCGCCAACCCAAAAACATGTGTTTCTGATGGTCTACTCAAGGAATTGTCAACAGAAGGAATGTTGTCCTCATGGCAAGGGATGCAATGATGGTCTTTGCAAGGCATGACACTTCTTATTAGTCACAGAAATGATACTCAAATGTGCAGGATGGGGATTGTAGGGATGGTGACAAAATGTTGTGTAACACTCATATATTCAACAATTCATACGATTGAAAAACAACCTCATGTCAAAGTTTTAGTCTTTATTTAAAATGATATGAGATTTGTTGATCCAGATTTATAAGCTCATTTTCAATAGGAAATTCAACATTTCTAACCTATTCTATTTGAATATTAGAACAATCATTATTAATATTCTCATTAAAAGTTAAATCTAAGAACAAATTATATTGAAAATCATATGCATCTTAATCAACAATGAGGCTTTCTTCCATTATATTACTAGTAGAAGATTGCTAAAGAGAGAGACTGATAGAGTTGTGACCGACGGATTTTACCTCTTCTACTTGTTCATTAGAACTTTGCGATTGAAAATTTTCAGACGAATCCATTTGAATTTGTGAGAAAGAATAATGTTGCAACCAGGTATTGCAATATTATCTAGTCTTCCAAACACAGTCGAATCTATATCAAGGAAAGGGGCATGAGCATCAGAAAAATCATATAATATGTGTTGGGTCCTTCGTTTTGCAAGGAACTTAGATGAAAACCTGGAAGGCTGACAACATTTTGTGAGGATAGTTGTTGGTAAGTTGCGGAGGGAGACAATCGGAAAGGAGGAAGGAACCCGTTGAGAACTAACAATTGTGGAGGATTGACGGAAGAAGGCAACTATTGCTGAGCGGAAAAGGACATTGACAACCGAGCAATAGAAGTAGTCGAACAAGGAAGAAGGCAGAGCCTCTGAGAGAGAACCAAAAATCCAAGAAGGTGCAGAAATATAAAGAAGGACAAGGGGAAAAGGAAAAAAGGAGGATATTACTGAAAAGTTGTTGCAGAGTTGTTAGAGCATACATTGTGTTTGTTGTCTTAGTTATGCGGTTATATGTTAATCTCTTTTGTTATATTATGATGTTTATATGAGACTCTCGAGCTGATGTAACGTAATATTGTTGCATTGATTAATAGAAAAGGGAGTTTACTGGGATACCTATACATTGTATGGATGATTACATGGTTTGTTAAAAATTTTAATATGTTTGTATCTATATGGTATTTATTCTTTGGGTGTTCATGACCTATATCTATTACACTTCTAGTTGTTATATTTTGGGGTCCTTTGACTCCCACATCTCTTATGTGATTCCTCCCAATACCATATTTCAACCCTTATCTGACTAAGGTCGCAACACACCTCGAGTGAGACTCCTTATCCGCCCTGGGTAAGGTGAAAATTCTAGCGTTATGCTAGACTACAACGGAGCTTTCTTGGCCCCTGTGCCCAAACCCGGGTCTCAACCATGTTAATATTTTTGCACCAAAAAATGTTTATGTTTTCAGGACCTGGAAATTAAAAAAGGGGTTTGGAATATGGTATCGAGGACATTTAAGAAGGAGCTGCAAGATTGGTGGCACGAACAGTGGACTGGTTTGTCTCTCAACGAGCTCAACTTCGTCGAAAAGGTGTGGAGAAGTTGAAGGGAAATATTTTTTACGCGAAACAGACTAGCGATCAATATGATATTTTCTGGTGCAAATTACCAGAGGAGCTCTACAACTGGTTGTGGAGAGCGTAAGTAAAAGGAAAGACCAACAAACAAAACCAATATTTCCGTACCTGGACTCAAGTAGATCTTGTCAACCTACATCGACTTGACATAAATATGACGCAGTTGTGGATTTATGGGTGCAAACCACGCCAAAGAGATACATTATTGAGTTTGTCACAGAGAGTCATTAGTTTTTTTCTAAAGTTGAGGTCGTGTTCAGGTCAAGATTGTGAGGAAAACTACTAAAGGAAATCCCATTATGGGTTAAGGCTCTAATGGTGGAGGAGAACTTGTTGGTGATCTAGAACCCAAACATGGCAGCTTAAATGCCTAGTAATGGGGGGAGGACTTAAAGGGAGGGATACTACAGAGCAGGGAACTATGATAATATAGAAGAAATGGATGCAGACGACTTTCAAAAGGCCAGGGATATGAGGGCACAAAGGAAAGTGTGGATAATTGAGAAATGGCGGGAGAGGGCGCTACGTGAAATTAATAGACGAAAAAAGAGTCTACACCAAGCAGGAGTGGTGTTAGGAGGTCCAAAAGAGGGAGAAGGAGTGGAAG
This sequence comes from Pinus albicaulis, assembly GCA_034641835.2. NCBI lineage: Eukaryota > Viridiplantae > Streptophyta > Pinopsida > Pinales > Pinaceae > Pinus > Pinus albicaulis. The sequence goes on from CM076578.1 coordinate 1,220,615,570, forward strand.
TTGGTTCGTCAAGAAGAGCAGAGACGATCATAGAAAATATGAGTCAGAAGGGTGACAGGGACTCGTCCCCGCCAGTGGAATTGTAAATGTCAGATGGAATGGTCTACATAGGCTCCAAGGAAGGTCTGGATGATGACATGGACTTTATCGTAAGGATATTATTTGCAGAAAATGATGTGTTTATCATAAGGATATTATTTAAGCAATGAATCGCCTCCCCACAACTCAGGTAGTATCTCCCCCACCCTTCCCTTGATACTCTATCATATTGTTGATAATTTTTTGACTAAGTTAATCAAAGTCATAAGAGTTCACAGTGTGCATGATACCTACAAATATGATGTTGTTGGCAGTAGAACTAGTAATAGGAGTGCAAATCCGCAAATATCACTACGTCATGGGTCATGGGGATTCATACTCCTCTCACAAGTTCAGTCAAATATGGCAGGATCACTCACCAGATATCTCGAGTTCTTTGGTAAAGGGAACGATGATGTAGAGCAACATTGGTATCTGTGCAAAGCCATTTAGAGGGCCCTCCATACACCTAATTCTGCAAATTTGATTGAATTCCTACCCACTCTCAGAGAAAGAGTTTTGAGATGGTTCATTAAGTGGTCAGAGCTACACCATAATCCAATGGTAGATGATGTCAAGCGGGAATTTGTGCAGGAATTTAAGCTTCCCTAGAAAAACCAGCAGGGGTTGTTTGAGTTATGGGAAATCAAGTAGCTGGAGGGAGATATTGTCTAGGAGCTAATGTAGAGATTCAAGGATGCGATTAGAAATTTGAGCTACCTGATAAATCCAAACCATCAACGAGACTTGTTCATTAAAACATTATTTCCCCTTACCCGAACATCGTTGACTCAATAAAAAATTAATACGATGCAAGCTATTATGGAGAAAGTGACTCAGATTGAGGCTATGGCGGGATACCCACATGAGTACCGGGGGGGGATAAATGCCTCATGACCAATCAATATTAAGCCTACAACATTAAATTGTGAACTTGACAAAGAAGATGAGGGATAGACAAGCAACACGACATGCACAACCAAATGTATGGTGTACTAATTGTCTAGTACATGGTCATTTTGCTACAAAGAGCCCTAGGTTGTGGGTCCTAAATACTACACCTACACCAATGGGACCATTCGGATCTACACCTGTTGCAGGAGTTGCGGAGATAGGGATGCAAGAGTTATACACATGGCGAACCTAATTTCATGTGTTTCCAAATTAGTAGAATTCAACACCAGCTGAGTATTGTGAGATATGCAGAGCTGTTACATAGTAATTTGTCACCGTCCATGTACTACCCATTCCTTGATCCTCGAGGACCCATACAGTGACCCTTGTGTACTTTCCAAGCATGGAATACATACCCATGAACCACATTTTGTCTTCCAAATCATCTCCCTTTACAAATTTTCTAAAAGATCCCTGTAAAAACCTGGTTTTCAAGGTCGACGCTTTCTCTCAGTGTCTGACCCACGTCGATAGTAGAAATTTACATTGAGGCCCGCGCCGATCGGCGCTATGTCTTAATGTCGAACCCGCGCCGATCCTCTTTTGGAAATTTTTGTAAATAGACACGAAGCTTCCATGACTAGAAGCTTTGTGAGGCGGCGAGCTGGAAGTTTGTTTTGAGGATATGGCCAAGGAATTCCCCTTTGGGATTTTTTTTGCCATAAAATAGGAACTAATCCAAAGGATAAGCTCTTTTCCCATCATTTGGGGGCCCATAACCTCCTCCTCCATTGTTATATAAGGATACCTTCTTTAGCTCTAGAGCTTTAGTGATGATATAAAGGAGAAGCAATAATAAGCTTCGGGAGAATAATGCAAAGTGTGATTTTTTTTGTGTGTTGGGAACATAGTGAGATCTTGGACCTTTTTGTGTGAGGGTGTTACAAACGTGCTTGGATACAGACCTGCCAAAGGAGAGCCTCAACATCAAGGCTTGGTTGTAAACTCCCCTTGTATTTATCATAATAAAATGCATCTGATGTTTATATTCCACTCTTGTTTACATCTATAATGAGATTTCTAGCATTCCTTGATCAGTTAGATAGATTGTAATTGTTTTATGTTTGTCGTGATTTTACGCTTGTCGTGTTGTCTTGACTGTCTATACAGGTAATCGAACGTTGGCAACAGCGTGTATCGAGCTTGGGAAGAACGATGAATCAAGAAGCTTCAACGAAATATGACGACATAACATCAGAACAAGGTAGGTCATCTTCCTTGCTCTGAATTTCATTTACAATCTAGGAAGGTAGATGTTAGTATGTTCCCATAGTTGCTAGACCCACCCTAGGGCTAGAGGGATCGCCTCTGTCCGCAGAGGGGATTTACCTAGACAACAAGAGCATATGGGCATCTCCCTCATCTCTGTACGATCCTAAATAAGTATTATAACATTCCAAATAACACCTTTTCTGAATTACGTGCTTCACTAAGTCACCATACTAATCAATGTAGAGCACTAGATGCCCCAGCTGATCGATTGGAATGATCAGCCTACCGAATCAATGAAACTCCTCGAGGAGGAGGAGGAGGAGGAGGAACAAGGGTGGGGGGAGAACAAGATACAGAGGTATGATTCATTGTTATAGTTGTGATCAGGAAGGGTATGTTGCACTAGATTGATCACTACCCAGAAGACCCTGGTGCTCTCAGTGCAGGGTTAACACACACACAATAGAAGACTGTCCAAAGTTGATTGCTAGATGGGAAGAACACAACTTCCAAAGGGGAGAAAACTTAATCAACGCAGACCCAAGGTTGCCAAAGACAACCCCCCTCTCAAACATTAACATAGTCACTCGTGGAGGGAAACAAACTAGAGCTGATGTGGGAGCCACAGAACAACCCAGGGTTGGAAGAGAATCTTCACCAAAGTGCTCATATGACCTTGATTAAAAAAATAGGCACTACAAGGAAGCTATAGACACTTTTAACAAATTGACACTAGGGGGGGATGCAAGAAGAACGATCAAGATCCCTAAAACCTAGGAGTCCAGACTCACCGCAATCCAATGCTCGACCCATAGAATAATGGATCAGGGTATTCCTACAAATTTTGAACAAAGATCAGATGCTTGGGCAATTGTGGGAAAGTATTAAATCTGTTGTCAAGGATGGAGCGACTGAGGGAGGGATCATTTCTTCAAAGCTGCCTAAAAGACACTCCAAGAGGGTGCAAAGGAACAAGAAGAGAATGAAAAGGGAGTTTCAGATCGACGCTCAGATTGTGGGTTTCCAAATTAAGGATACAATGTTAGACTTAGGCTCAGATGTGAATATTTTGCTGAGGAAGACTTGGGAAGCCCTGGGAAGGCCTAAGCTGACATTTTCAGCAATTCAGCTGCGTATGGCGAATCAATATTGTATCTTCCCGGTCAGACGGATGGAGGATGTAGAATTTGATATAGCAGGGGTGAATATTTATGCGGACTTTGAAGTGATAAACATCATGGGGGACAAGGATCCCTATCCGACACTGCTTGGGATAGACTAGGCTTTTGATAACTACGCGATAATTGATTTAAAGAAGGAATTTATTACATTCAAAGTTGAAAGGGTTAGAGTGATACAATCAGTAGGCCCATATCAAGGACCACGGTTCACAGAGTTGAAAAATGACAGGGAAGAGTTGGAATTGTTGGATCTACTATATCGAATGACAACAGGAAGAAGGAAGGAATACATCAACCCGACCACAGAAGGGTCTATCAGAAAGTATTCAAAGATTGGAGGTAGGCTCGGAGGCCACTTGGGATGATTTTCAGCAGGGTGGATACAAAATCAACACCAAACATTGTGTCAAAATCCATCGGATCAACTGGATCGACACTAAGATATGAGAATTCCCTGATTTCAATGGAATGGATTCAATTGGTGCTTTTATCAATAGATTTGATGCAATGATTGCTGAAGAAAATAAGGTACTCCTACTCAATGTTGCCTTATAAGTGACACTAGAAAGGTGGTGGGGATCTCACTACAACCATCTTAGATAATGGGAGGGGATCAAGACAGCGATGAAAGTCAGATTTGGACATTTAGGGGAGTACCTACAGGATTTTGTGAAGTATAGGGGGGCTCTGACCCTCGGCAACACTTGCAAGAATGTGAGGCCACATCTTACATGGAAGGAATTTCAAAGGATTTGTGGGTGCACGATTTTTTACACACCCTAGGGACCTTTCCGAAAGCATGGTATGGAAAAGAAGAAACAAGGAGAAAAAATAGTGATTGGGATTGTCTGGTAGATCAATTCGTTAGAAGATTTTCCTTCTCAGATAACGATGAAAGGATGGCCAACGCTTTGGAGGCCGTTAAGGGAGTTCCACTTACAACTGGGAAAATAATGGAGGATGCACAGATCAAAGCACTCTGGATCACATATATGAATCAGGATATCACGAGGTCGTAGCCTATGGAAGGGTAGACAAAGAACCGGATGAGGATGATCTGGAGGAGCTACGACATCTGGCATTCAAGGAAACTGAGCGGGAACAAGATGTTAAGGATGGGTATGTGATTGGTGGTCTGCATATACTTCCATTGAAGTTGTAGAAACACAACATCAGGACAAATGAAAAGACGAAGTTAGCCTTGATTGGAGAATACTAGGACAAGCATACTACCAAAGAGATCTTTGATCTCTTAAAAGAATATGAGAACTAGTTCCCTTCGCCTATTGTAGAAATGAAGGGGATTAAGGGAGAGTTAGGGGATATGAAGATCATGCGTAAACCAAATGAAAAACTAGTGAAGCATCAACCATACCAACTGAACCTGAAGGTTAAGGAGAAGGCAAAGAAATAAATATATAAAATGTTAGCAATAGAAGTTATATTCCCAGTTGATGAAGCAGAGTGGGTTAGTCAAATTGTTATACAAAATAAAAAGGATGCTACTGAAATTTGAGTTTGTGTGGACTACCATAGTTTGAACAATGCTTGTGTTCATGATCCTTTCCCCACCCTTTTTAGTGATGAAGTTTTAGACAACCTGGAAGGTAACAAATCTTATTATTTTACAGAATGATTCTATGGTTATCATCAAGTCTGGATTATAGAGGAGGATAAGAAGAAAACCACATTTACCATGAAACGGGGATCTAATGCGTACCATGTTATGTCATTTGGACTCAAGGATGCACTAGCGATGTTTTCAAGGATTGTGATTGTTTCTTTTAAAGATTATATCCATAGGTTCCTAGAGGTATACATGGATGATTGGACAGTTTATAGTTACTAAAGAAACACTTCAGTTTGCTTAGAGTCATGTTTGACTGATGTAGACAGTTGGAGATCTGACTAAACCTGAAGAAGTGCATATTTGTTGTCCCCTTTAGAACACTCTTGGGCCATATCATAAGCAAGGAAGGAGTGTGTGTAGACCCTACTAAGGTTGCGACGATCCTGAAGATGGACCCACCAACAAGTGTTAAACAACTCAAGTCCACCTTAGGCCACGTGGAGGTTCATCCGCAACTATACATCAATTACCGCACCAATGGAGAAGTTGTTAGGGAAATTCGAACGGTTCATGTGCTCATAAGAATTTGACGCTGCTCTTAATACACTGAAGAAGAAATTGGCAAGTGCATCGATCCTAGTTTATCGAGATTGGAACAAAAAATTCCATTTTATATTGATGCTTCATGTACTATTTCCCTGGGAGTCATCCTGGCTCAGCCGAGGGAGGGTAATATCGATCACCATATTTACTTATCTAGTAGAAAGTTATATGCAACAGAGAAAAATTATACCACAACCGAGTGCGAGGTGCTTGCAATGATGTACTCGCTTAAAAAGTTCCTGCATTACCTTCTAGGGGGTCCATTCAAGCTTTTTACTGATCATTTTACCCTGAAGTATTTAGTGAACAATCCTGTACTCGAGGGTAGGATTTGAAGATGGATTTTGTTATTCTAGGAATTCACATTTGAATAATTTTTCAAGCCAGGCTGACTGAATATGGGGCACGATCACCTCTCTCAGTTAGAGTCAGGTGAAAGTGGAGGATCCATTTATGATCAGTTGTCGGACGCCGACCTATTTCGAGTTGAAGTTATACCAGACTACTTGGAGGATATCACAACATTTCTAGCCACATGTAAATTCCCTGGAGGGATACACAACAACACAACAGAGACACCTGGTCGTCCAAGCTGCAGATTATCAATTGATTATAGGGAAGCTATACAACTTGGGCCTTGATCAAATATTGTGCAGATGTGTCCTCGACCATGAGAGACAAGATGTATTATGGGAGCATCATCCAGGGATTGTGGGAGGTCATGTTGGTGGAAAGGCAACCGCAAGTATTGCAGGCGGGGCTCTAGTGGCCCACAATTTTCTGAGATGCAAAGGAGTATGCCAGAAGGTGTGATGTTTGCCAAAGGGTTGGAAAGCCATCACACCGGGATGAACTGCATTTGCAACTAGTACGAGCATTGCAGGTTTTTTAGAAGTGGGAAATCGACTTTGTAGGACATATCAATCTTCCAGAACACCACTCCCACGCCATATATATCATCTCCGCCACAAAGTACCTTACTAGATGGGCTGAGGCCGCACCAGTTAAAGATTTCACTGTAGATATCATCACCCGATTTGGGTGCCCTCGGAACCTCACTAGTGATCACGGGAACGATTTAATTAATGAAACAGTTGCATCATTACTCCAGAACTTCATGATACAACACCATAGGAGCAACCTGTATTGCCCTCGAGTAAATGGTACTGTGGAGGCTTTCAATAAGATCATAGAAAGGGGACTGACCAAGATATGCTCGGCCAACATGGACGATTGTGATGAGCGAGTAGCAACTACTTTATTGGCCTACCACACAACTATTAAAATATTACATAAACAAGCACTTTTCCATCTAGTATATGGACGAGAGGCTGTAGTACTCATCGAGTTCGCTACCCCCAACATCTTCATTGCACATGCCACTCATACAACAAAGGAAGAGTCAATTACAACACGATTGGAGGAAATTTGGGAACTGGATGAGGCTAGGTTCATGGTTTATTTCCATCAAGCAGTCGAAAAATAGAGGCAAAAGACATGGCACGACATGCATATCAAACAAAAAATAATTTACGGTGGGAAGACATGTTCTACTAACAATAAAAAATTCTTGAAGTTTCTCAGAAAGCTGCAGATGCATTGGTTGGGACATTTTATTGTTTTGGAAGTGAAGGAATTAGGAGTTGTCAAGATTGCACAAGTGGATGGTATCTTAATGCTAGGATGGGTGAATGGTGCATGCGTGAAACCCTTCCAAGGATCAAACAATTCCACTCAATATTGATTGCATATTTGAAAGGAGACCATAGGTAGGATTAGGTAGAATCTGTTAGTTCCTTGTCATGTATTAGTTTTGTCTATTAATTTGGTTGGTTAGTTATTTTAGTTGTATTTGGTCTTGAATAAATCTCCCATCAAGTCACTTTCAGTTGCAGAGGTATTTCCACCCCACCACAACTTCTTGTGGTTGGGGAGCTACACGTGTCAGGTGTCGTATTCGTAATAATTAGGCAATAATTCTCTATGTCAATTCAAATTTTTGTCAAATATTTCCCGTAATACTCATCATAAACTTCTAAGTGCCTCCTATCACAACCCCATAATTACCCATCAACTCCACCCTCCTCTTTCAGTTTTGCATTATTTGAGCTAGGGCTGGCTCAACTGTCGTCAGTGTTAACATTGTTGAGACTAAGTGGGGAAATTTTTTGTATTAATTAGTTAATATTTCTAGTCTGAAATGTTTTTTCAAGATTTTCTATTTAATTTTCATGTCCATGATAAGTCTTTCATAACCTAGAGCCAAGGTGGTATAATTTCCAACTCTAGAGTCAGTTTCTAATTTCCATTGTCCCAAGCCCAAGTTCAATTCCCGTTTTTTGGATATCAACGTCATCCTAGAGCAATGAAAAAGACTGTGATATTTGTCCTAGAGGTCAAATTCCATGCAAGAACCACGAAGACAAAGCCTATCTACAGGAAATATGATAAAGCAATGCTAGTTGACAATGACCACCCAGACTCATTTCAATTTCTAGCTCTTAAGCGAGAGGTCTACACCGAGCCAATAGTCAATGCTGATGGAAGTCAATATATCAAGGTTACAGAGGACTTTAGGGGAATTCAGAGGTCGACGTTGTTGAGCCTGAGGAGTCCTCCCATTTTTGGGACGACAGGAACTACCATGGAATGTAAAAAGCTTCTTAATATTTAGATGCATGGAGGATTGTTATGGCTCAACAAGGAGTATCCAATAAATGCGGTTGACCTTCAAAGGCTCACAGGCCTATCTGTTGTTGGGGTTGTTGTATCTAGTGCATTCCAAACAACTTCCAAGCGCACAAGGAAGACAAGGAATGATAAATACTATAACAGGTACAATACCTGGAGAGGGGGAAAGGGTGCTCTAATAGAACCAATCAACACACCCAATGTCAATTTTTCCTGTTATATTATTACCGAGAAGCTCATGTGACATTTCTCAAGGAAAAAGTGCACGCTAGATATTATTTCAGTTGCGAATAAAATCTGTGTACAGGGCACGCAATTGAATTGGTGCAATTTTATACTTCAAGAGTTGTATGAGGCTTGCGAGGATGTATATAAGAGAGCCACTCATTTCATTTATGGATATATTATTGTTACACTATAAATATGGAAATGGTGCCCACCAGAGGGTCATGAATTGGCTCTAATTACGGAATATCAGCCACTGGATCTCTGGTATATACCTTAGCGAACCTCAGGGGATCCGAGCAACAAAGAAATCAATGACGCCTCCTTTACTGAATGGTGCAAGAAGATGTTATAGGTCGTCAAGGCCACAAAAAGGGTCCCAAACCTATTATTTGATGATTACTCATTGGAAATATGGTTCGACATCATTCATGTCAATGCCTGGATATGGAAAAAATGTGTCCATCGTGACACGTTTCAAATGAGGGCTCAAAAGTTCATATTGACTAAAGAAGCTTTCCACACGGAGGTCAGTTCCTAGCCGAGGATCATTGGAGAAGTTTGCGAGGTAAAGCATACATATTTATTTGGAGGGATGGTGCCATAACCACTACGAGGAGAAACACCTGCAACATCAAGGAAGCAGCTGGCTGAGGAAATGATGGAACCAGTCATCAAGAGGCTAGAAATGAAAATGCAGTCTATTCAGGAAACCATGGTGAGCATCGAAGCCTTGGTAGGTTATGTTAGAGTCGGCCTTTGCAGCCCTCCGTCAGTGATCATTTCGTCTTTTGCATATTCATTATTAGGTGTCTCGCTTGTTCCACTTTGTTGCATTTCACTAGGAGCATGTCATGCACTGACGAAGGGGTCTGTCGTCTTATGTTTCCTCATATTTACACCTGCAGTGCTATTTTAAAAATTTTCTCAAAAAAATCATTCATAGTCATTGTCATTACATATATGGTCATTAAAAATGTCAATAAGTCTCCTAGGTCTTGGTGTCTAGGGTTTTTGAGTCATTTATATACTAGTCATAAAGCCTGCAAGGTGAGGAAAGTTCTGCATTTGTGATTTTTATTTTATTATCATCAGCATTTTAAAAAAAAATATATATTTCTAGTCCAAAACTCTGTTTTGGAACTAGAAATTTGTCATTATCATTTTGTAATAAATTGTAATTGTTCCGCCTTGAAGACATTGTCAAAAGCAGACCCCTGGTCTCTTTCTTAGCCAAGATAGCCATATCCCTGCAAGAAGACAGCAAAATCATTAGTATCGACCTCAAAAAAGCCAAAGGAAGTTTGTATTTGAAAAGCCAAAAGTGAAATTACAAAAACATTTGTAATATGGGTTTGAAATTAGATTTGAAATAAAATCTGATTGTGAAGATATTTGTATCAAGTATAAAAGCCAAACAAGTTTCATTTTCACAAATCCATAGCACCCAAATCTTGTTTTGCAAATTGGAGGGCCGATTTCGAGTTTTGAAGTGCGTGGACAGAGTTTTGGGGCTCGTGCGACCCACGCAGAGGCCGAGTGACCCACCTGGGCAGAGCGACCCACGCAGGTCAGTTCAGCAGTGTAAGTTTGCAAGGTGCGCGACCCACCTGGGCCGAGCGACCCACGCAAAGGCTGCGCGACCCACGCAGACACAGGGTTTCGAGATTCATTCTGAGCGCCCAGCCTTGTTTGGAATCGATGCAACTGGCCTTCAAACAGGTTTTTATCAATTGATTGATGTTTTTGAAATGCATTGGTGGCATCATTGGTGGTTTCAAATGTTCAACGGAGGATTTAAAACCCCACAGTCATAGCATTCTTGTTTTCAGGGTTTTAAAATGAAAATGAATGGTTGAATGAGTTTGTTTGCTATCTCATGGCAGTGATACATCCAGCTTTTCATATAATATCAAAACCATATTGCTCTCATGCCCATTTTGCCATTTTGACCATTGCTATTATTATACCATGTTTAAAACCCTTTGTTCCATGGTGACTGTGGTTGTAATGAGTCTCACTGCCCAATGTAAAAACATTCTCATGACTTTGTTTCAAACTTCCCATTGAGACCTTTGTGGTTATTACTCATAAACAAACACATTCTATTGATGCCATGCCCTCCCTTTGACTAGACTTGTTCAATATTTTGAAGGTTGCCTGCTCCCTTTTGGTCAAAATTTCACTTGCATTCAAAACAGAGATTGTGCCTTTTCCAATCCATTTAAAGCTGAGATTTTATCATGATTTGATTCCTTGATGGTGTTTTGACGGTGGGAATATTGGTTGGGTGTTGAAACATACATCCTAACTTTGTTTGCACTGCTTTCATATCAGTATACACATTGCCAAAAGCTTGGTCAGAGCCATGTCGGAGACAGAGTCAGAATATGAGCCAGGGTCAGGCAGTGATTCGGTGACTGAAGGTCATGTGCCACGGGGGTCCCGCAGAGAACATAGAAGCGGTGATCATCGCAGAGAGGAGCCCACTTCTTTGGCTAGGTTGCAGGCATGTCCATTAGCTATGGATTGTTTCCGATATTTGTCATGTTTCAGATTTTGTGAGATGGTTGCACAAACCCGGCCTCATCGTGAATTAGCCCGTCTGTTTGTTCTTCATTTACGGGGTGATCGGGTAAGCCTTGCTGGGGTTGATTTCATTGTATCACCCTTGACTATTGCTCAAGCCACTGGTATACCGAACATGGGCGAGGAATGGAACAAGGGTCAGCAGTTAGAGAAATTTCACTATGAGACATACATTAAAACTGGATATAAGGCTTACTTGAGTAGAGTTTTTCCATTCAGATTCTTGAGAAATGAGTATGCACCTCTCATGAGGCTCATTATTCAGTATTTTAGTTGTGAGGGCAGGTATGCTCGTCTTTTCTCATACCATATTCGTTTGCTGATGCACTTCACAAGGGTACGTATGATGAGTATTCCGTATTTCATACACCGCAACATAGAGAGGATGGTGACATTTGTGCAGAAGAAGACGAGCCCAGTGCAGCAGTACAAGAGTATATATCATTTCACTTTGATCAAAATCTTGGTGTCACATCAGTTGGCAGAGCAGGGCATCACTTGGGAGGATTTCATTTCTAGAGACTTTTTCAGAGTGCCACAGCAGCTTCCCGAGGCAGTTCATGATGCAGGAGAGCCCTCACACCAGCCGGACATGCTTGAGGTTGAGCATATCATCACTCCTTTGGTTCAGACATATCAGCGAGGCCACAGGGCCTTATTTGCAGCAACACGGCGGGTACTATCTCCACGTGATGTGGGAAGGGTCTCGCTTTCTTCAGTGCAGGTACAGGTGCAAGACAGGGGCAAGAGGCCCATGCATGATGAGGGCCCATCAGGAGGTCGGGACACCGATATGATAGTCATTGATGTTGATACGGGCTCTCCTAGCTCGAAGCTGAGGGAGGTCATCCAGGAGCAAAGGGCCGAGAATGACCAGCTAAAAGACCAATTGTAGAAAGCTCAGTGGGTGATTAACTATTTGGAGCAGCGCAACAAACAGCTCGAGGATGAGCTCACATTTTATGAGGTGCGCCAAATCCGTGAGGACAGACAGTGGAATCGAAAGAGACCCGGTGACATGACACCAGCTGACAGAGATACTGTACTCACGCGGGTAAATATACATCTGTAGAAGTTGTTGGCGAAGGACAATCGAGACAAAGACATGCTTCGCCACATGAAAGGCCATTACTGGGCTCGCATGCATGTTTGCAAGGCGAGGATGAAGATCATGAAGAGGAGGTTGCGCAAGGCACTTCGACGGCGGAAAAGGCCTAATCCACTTCGGATTTTGGCCGAGGCTTCATTGACTGGGCAGGACACATGATGGAGGACCTCCGCTCCGAATTTGGGTAAATTCGGAGAAAATTTTGTCATTTTCAAATTTTTGGTCTAAAAAACAGGTTTTGCAGCTACGTGGGTCGCGCGCTCATGCGCTCACTTTTTTTTGAGACACTTGCTGGAGGATATTTTTACATTTTTGAATTTTTCATGGTTAATTATGCATCCTCTGAAGTCAACTTAGCATTTCAACAAAATCTGGATGGTCAAACAGCTCAAAAACACCATGAAAATCACCTTGCTGCCACCTTTTGCACCAGCAGGAAGTACCTCTGGGAGAATAAGGTTTTGGAGGGTCAAATCAACTCCAAATTCAGAAATTCTACTTGGGTTGGAAAGTAGACATCCAGGGCTTTCCAACGAGCTATCATGAGCTCAATTTGGATGTCGGGAGCTACCTCAAAATCAGCCTGGAACATGAGCGACCCATGCAGTTCAGGAGCGACCCACCTAGAAATTTTTCTGAATTTTCAGCTGCCAGCTCAGTATTTCGCCTATTATGGACCAGTTTTGCTTATGGATAGAATTTTTGGGTTTTTATGATGTAAATTCATGTTTGATATGTAACTTTGGCTTGTTTTTATCTTTTCTAGAAGATTCACTCTCAAATGAGTAAAAAATCATGTAATGGATCAGTTTCCACTCTTTTAGAGGCAAGTGGTTAGCTGCCTAGATTGTAGTTCCATGATTAGAATTGGTTGAAACTGATCCCTGAAGAGGGAATTCGACCCCTAGAGGTGGGAAAAGGGGTTAGAGTGATCTATATATTGTAATTTCTGAGGCATTCTACAGGTTGGACTCTTGGGATACTTTTGATACTATTGTACATACTTTTCATATTTTGGCTAAGGAAAGATCAGGGGTTTTGCGGCACTTGTTGGGATCCTTGTGGTGTTCCGTTCTTGATGATGTTTCTCCTTTGTTTACTGTAAGTTTCTCCATGTTTAATGTTGCCATCCTTTCATTATGCTTCTGAACTAAATTGAATGAGTGAAATAAGGTTGAATCCATTGTTTACAGTGCTTAGCCTTTGAATTCGGTTAGTTCTATATGTTTTCAGCTGTTTGGAGAGGATCCAAGTTCTTCTTTGCCCTCTTCAGCTCCTCGTCGGTCTAATCTATCCATATATCCAATTCAAAGCATCAAGATCATCACCTACCTCGCCCCAGCTTGAACTCTGCAAAGGTCTGACCTTATCCCCGGACCCAAATTTTTTTTTCCCATTACTCCAGCGAAAACCCAAAAAACCAAAAATCAAACATACCTATCTCTTTACTAGCCTAAAATCAGTTCTTATTGTAAGTCATCTCGCATCCTGTTGCTTATTTTCTCGAGATTGACGGAGAGAGCCCTCTCCTGTCCTCGTAGGGCTAGCTACGAGGCTGAGCGTGGTTTGATGTAGCCTTGAGTTTTACTTCACTTCAGCCTGAGGTAGATTTGAGTGCTAACATAGTGGCGACCATACTGGGGAACATCTCAATGGTTTGCTTGTTGATGTGTTTGTTCCACGAGTCTTAGACTGAGTCTGAAGTCACGCCAGGTAGCTTTCGAAACGCTTTTGTTATGCATAAGCGGAAGTAGATAAACGCTGCTTCAGTCGATCTCCGGTAAGCTTGTGTGTTCAGTACTTGATTTTTAAATCACCCCAGTATACTTATTCATTCTAGACCTTTTGGATGATTGAGTCTAGAAGTCGAAAGGCTGAAAATAATTGATTGTGTTCCTTGAATTTTTTTCCCGAGAAGATCAATACACTGGCTTCAAGAAGGAATACTAGGGCGAATCCTGACCCTGATCCACCAACAATATTTGAAAACCCGAATCTGATTCCAAGGACCCTTAGAAAACAAGGCAGTCAAGAGAGTTCTGAAAGAGAAAGCCAATTGAGTTTTGAGAGTTCCAGAGTGCTTACCCGATCTGCATCCTGTCCTGTCAAAATCATATATGTTGATGAAATTCCCTTTGATGCACGGTTTGAAACATCCTTGTTTGTGAATTTTTCCGAAACTGAATTGTCAAGATTAGTCCCAGATCCATTGTTTACTGAAGATTTGCAATATAGATTTGTCTCACAGTACCTGGATAGACAGCTGCAAAGTTCTATTGAGGATACTAACACTTTTGAGTTTACTGAATCTGCTTCACAAGTTCTTGACCCATCTGAAATTGCATCAAGTTCACGGATCCCTACTGAGCCTCCCTTTATCCCTACCATTCCGGTTCAGCCTGAGTTTTCTGATCAGCAATCAATAGTAATTTCTCCGTTTCCATTGAATACATCTCGTAGACCTACTGCTCCTACTCCTCCTGTATCTCCTCGACAACAGATTGTTTTCAATCCACCAAGAGCTATGGCTGCTCGTTTTGCACCTCTTGTGTTACCCCAGCAGTTGAATGATATGCCCGCAGACTATCAGAGCAAGATCCCGACATTTGATGGCACTCCACAGAGTCTTCCTGCACAACAGCATGTAGACAATATGGCAGATTTCTTTGATCGTTTTGAGATTGATGAAGAAAATGTGACTATGAGGCTTTTTGTGCAAACCTTTGGAGGAGAGGTAAGGAAATGGTTCAGAGCCTTGCCACAAAGAAGCATCGATACATTGGCAGAACTCCAGAGGCAATTTTTAGACCGATGGGAGATGAAAAAGGATCCGCTGCAGATTACTTCAGAATATACAAACCTCAAACGTAATCCTGGTGAGTCTGTTCAGGATTATATCATTAGATTCAATACAGTGTATAATGCTATTCCAGATGATTTGAGACCGTCCAAAAAGTCCGCTCTCCTTAAATTCCCGGATGGCTTTGATCCGGAGATGGCTTATTCCCTTCGTGATAGAGATCCACCTACTTTAGAAGATATGCAGAAGGTCGCTGTTAGTGTTGAGGCAAATCTAAATGATAAAAGAGCATGGTTGAAAGCAGAGAAAAGAGTGACAATAAAGGAAGAGCCTTCCACATCTATATCAGAACAACACTTAGCTCGTGAGTTGGAAAAGGCTTTAAGAAGAATAAATCTTGACAAAGCAGAAACACAGTTTCGAAATCCAAATTTCCGTGGCCAGCAGCAGCCACAAGTCAGAATTAAGCAGCGTGAACAAAGAGCTCAAGAGCCAGCAGCCCAACAGCAGATCAAGACCCCTCTTTTGCAGAATTTTGTGAGTCATGATTCCGATGATGATGATGATGTGTCATGTGAGCAAAATCATTTCTTCACTCCTGATGATTTGCCTATTTATATTACTGAGGATGAGGAGTATGGTGAAAGTTCAGTTGTTCAGAAAGATGAGGATTTTATCCTAACAAATGATGCTGATTTAGAAGAAGAGTCAGATGAATACCAAAGAGGATATTTGAATGCATTGAATGCTCAGCAGAAACAGTATTCATTGAGAAATCGAGATGTGCCTATAAATCCCATTCAGAAAAGAAAGGAAGCTTCAGCACCGAAGACAGATTCACCAATACCACAGAAAAGAGGGAAAGAGACAATTGACCCCGCATCAAGTAAAGTATCATCAGCTGAGAAGGTAAATCAGTCAAGTATAGTGAAAGACAAGGCTGAAAGGAAGGAAATTCCAGTTAAAGAGGTCGAGAAGGTTTCAGCATTTAGCTTGGAAAATGAAATTTCCAAACTGAAAATATCTATTCCTTTGACGGAGATTATGAAGAACAGCAGTTACCGTAGTCAAGTCACCAATCCAATGATTGACACAGTAAATGTTGAGGATGATCAGCCGGAATTGATTTTTGGGCCTGCATTAAATGGTGAGTCTCCTGACAGTAATGTTCCTCCTTTTTACATCAGTTTGAGGTTACATGAATATATATTGCACAATGCTATGCTCGATTCGGGTGCTTCGCACAATTTGATGCCAAAGGCAATCATGGAAAAGTTGGGATTAGACATTACAAGAGAGTATCATGATTTGTATTCATTCGATTCCAGCTGGGTAAAGTGTATAGGACTCATCAAAGATTTGGTGGTAAGTTTAGATCAAATTCCAGCGAAGAATGTTTTGATGGATGTGGTGGTTGCCGATATTCCTCCACGGTTCGGGATGCTCCTTGCAAGATCTTGGGGGGCAAAGTTGAAAGGTACACTTCAATTAGATTTCTCTTATGCTACAATTCCAGTCTTCGGTCAAATGAGAAAGTTGTATCGTGAGCAGAAGATGAAATACATGATAACTAGCAAAGAGAAGCCAGTCAATCATCCTGTGAACTATGTACATACCGATTTAGAGTCGTTTGTGTTGCTTGCTGATAGTTTTAATGATGTAGAAAGTCAATTAGTTCAGGCAGAAGACATACCAGAAATAAATGAGAATTTTAGAGAAGTTTTGCAAAAAGAAAGAAGAGAAAAACAAGTTGTTTTGGAGCAATCAGCTGAAGACAATGGGTAGCAAACAGGAAAAACAGAGCCGACACAGTTTCAGCATTTAGAGGACGATGAAGATGGTCTTTGGACCATGGATTTTGATGGTGCAGTGGGCAGCGATGGTGCTGGGATTGGTGTGTGGATTCGAAGTCCATTTTCCGCTCCTGATAAAGTTCCGAGCAATGTGAGAGTGTGTTCTTACAAGCTTGCATTCGATTGTTCTAATAATGAAGCGGAATACGAGGCTCTTATTGCTGGCCTTAAGATTCTCAAGAAGCTGAATGCGAAAAGGATTGCAGTATATGGTGATTCAGAATTAGTGATAAAGCAAGTTAAAGGTGAGTTTCAGGCTAAGCATCCTCGCATGAGGGCTTACCGAAATGCAGTTTTGGACATTCTGAAGTTATTTTCCGATCATACTTTGACATGTGTGCCCCGCATACAAAATGGTGTTGCTGATGGACTTGCTAAGGCAGCAAGAAATCTTAAGATTCCAATGAATTCCAGCAACAAGTTTGAGATACATGTGAAACACCGGCCCACCGTTCCAGACAATCAGCGATGTTGGCAAGTTTTTGAGGATGATGAGGAGATTAGTGAATTTATGCAGAATAAGGGTAAGTTTAAAGATACCTCCATAGATACAGAATTTGATGATGGTATTGATGACATACAGATAAATCAAATGGATGTGCTGCAACTGAAGGATAACATCATTCCTAAGGGATTGATTCCCTTGGAAGAGTTGTTTGATCAAGATGATGTAGCCCGTAAACCTACATTGAGGCCAACAGAAAAAGGTGTCGAAGAGGTAAATATTGGGACAACTGAGAATCCCAAGATGGTAAAATTGTCAAAGTCACTGTCACCAAAGGTAAGGGCAGAATATGTGAAATTGTTATCTTCATTTTCTGATGTGTTTGCGTGGGATTATTCAGATCTTAAAACATACGATACCAACATCATCCAGCATACTATTCCCATCAAACCAAATCAGAAGCCTTTTCGTCAAAAGTTGAGGAGGATCAATCCAAAGCTGCTACCATCAATCGAAAAAGAGGTAAATAGGTTGTATAAGTCAGGAATCATTGTACCTATTCGTTTTTCAGATTGGATATCAAACTTGGTGCCCGTGAGAAAGAAAACAGGTGAGATCCGTTTATGTATTGACTTCAGAAATCTGAATAAGGTATCATTAAAGGACAATTATCCGCTGCCAAAGATGGATCACATATTGCAGCGAGTAGTTGGAGCATCAAGGATGTCACTACTCGACGGATACTCAGGTTATAATCAGATTTTAGTGTAGGAAGATGATCGTGACAAGACTGCGTTCACCACTCCTTGGGGAACATTTCATTATGCAAAGATGCCGTTCGGTTTAAAGAATGCAGGCGCTACCTTTCAGCGTGCAATGGACATGGCTTTTGCCAATGAGAAAGATGTGTTTTTGGTTGTTTACCTTGATGATCTAACCGTGTTTTCCAATTCTGATGAGGAACATTTATATCATTTGAAAATTGTTTTCCAGAAGTGCAGAAAATATGGCATTTCGTTGAATCCGAAAAAGAGCCTTTTCGCCATGGATGAAGGAAAGCTCCTTGGTCACATCATATCGAAAGATGGCATTCGAGTTGATCCTGCACGTGTTGAAGCCATACAGCAGATTGAACAGCCCCGGAACAAGAAAGAAATACAGTCATTTAATGGTAAAATGAATTTTCTGCGTCGTTTTATTCCCAATCTTGCAGAACACCTTAGAGAAATCACGAACATGCTGAAAAAGGACAGTCAGGTAAGATGGACATAAGAGGCAGTAAAGTCATTCAATTTGGTAAAGATAGCTCTTTCCTCAGCCCCTATTTTAATCAGCCCAGATTATACACAAGACTTCATTTTGTTTTCTTTCGCTTCTGAGCACACATTGGCAGCTGTTTTGATGCAAAAGAGGGATGGAGTTGAGAAGCCCATCGCTTTTTTCAGTCGGATCATTAGAGATGGAGCATTGAAGTATAATATCATTGAGAAACAAGCACTTGCGCTTGTAAAGGCTTTGAAGGATTTCCGTGTGTACATATTGCATTCCCACATTACAGCATATGTTCCTAACGCAGCAGTTAAAGATGTTTTGGTTCAGGCAGATCCAGAAGGAAGAAGAGGTAAGTGGATCGCTGCGTTGTTAGAGTACGATGTGGAGATTAAACCGACCAAGCTGATCAAAGGACAAGGACTCGCCAAGCTCATGGCTGAAACAAATCTGCATGCTCTAGACATAAATTTGATTGCTACCATGTCTGATGAAGATGGGGAAAGTATGTCAGTTCAGGTATCCGATATTTTTGTTTCTTCTCCTTGGTATGCTGACATTTTATATGTGCTTCAGAATTTGTCTACACCGCCTGGGATGCCGAAAAATAAGAGTAGAACATTGAAGTTAAGAGCTGCTAAATTCTGCATTTTGAATTCTGCATTGTATTGGAAGGACCCTGGAGGTATGTTGTTGAATTGTTTGGTAGAGGAGGAAGCTCAAAGAGTTTTGGAGGATTTTCACAAAGGTGACTGTGGAGGTCATTTGCTTTGGAAGACCACAGCGAATAAGATCCTAAGGGCATGGTATTATTGGCCTTCTTTGTTTTCTGATGTGTTCAAGGCTGTTAAAAATTGTCATGAGTGTCAAATATTCGAAGGGAAGCAGAAACTACAGCCTTTGCCTCTAAAACCAATCGAAGTTAGTGCACCATTCCAGCAGTGGGGATTGGATTTTATCGGGGAAATCCACCCAGCATCTTCCGGACAACATAGATGGATCTTGACAGCTACAGACTACTTCACGAAGTGGATTGAGGCGATTCCCACTCGACAGGCCACTGATGCGGTAATTATCTCTTTCCTTGAAAACAATATTCTGTCACGCTTTGGGTGTCCTACTAAAATAATCACAGATAATGCAGCAGCTTTTAAGTCTAAGAGGATGGTTGATTTTTGTTTTAAGTACAATATTACCTTGGGACATTCGACCGCCTACCATCCGCAAGGGAATGGCTTGGCGGAATCTTCAAATAAATCCTTGGTGAATATCATTAAGAAATTGTTGGAAATCAACAAGAAGGCTTGGCACAAAAAGTTGGTGAATGCATTATGGGCTGATAGGGTAAGTCAGAAAAAGTCTATTGGCATGTCTCCTTTCGAGTTGGTATATGGGACGGATACGGTTTTTCCTACTTCACTAGCTGTCCCGGTGGTCAAATTGCTTCAGGAGGCTGGAAGTGAAGAGGATCCTATGCAGCGGAGGATTAATGAGATGATTCATTTACAGCAGACACGAGAGGAGGTATTTCAAAACACTTTCAAGTTGCAGGAGCGCATAAAGAAAATCTACGATAGAAAGGCAAAAGCAGATAAGTTTCAGTTGGATGAAGTAGTTTTGAAATGGGATGCTCGGAATGAAGATAAGGGAAAGCACGGCAAATTTGAGAATTTGTGGAAGGGACCTTTCAAGATTGCAGCGTATCGGGGTCAGAATGCATTTCTTCTCAAAGAAATGAATGGAGATGATTGTCCTGGTGGACCGATCAATGGTCGGTTGCTGAAGCACTATTATTTCTGAGTACTTGCTGCTGATCTCATTGTCATTGTATATATCATTTTACTTTTGTCTCATTGCAAGTGTGCACTGATCTCTCATTTTCAGTCTGGGGCCCGGAGCGAAGGCTATAATTCTGGAGATAGAGGTTGGTTGGTGTGAAATAGTCAAGTTAAGTTTTATCAGTCTTTCAGTTTGAGTCACTTCAGTTTGAGTCACTTCAGTTTGAGTCATGTCAGTTTTGGTTAAATTGCAGTTTGTAGTTAGTCAAATCTGCAGTCAATAAAATTGTTCAAAGTTTGTCTTGTCAGTTGAAATAACGATTCCATCGCCCAATGGATGAGAGGCACTGTCTGACTCCCCCAGAGATCTGCCGTTCTTGGCATCTCCATGGAGCCACCATCCCCATTGGAGCCAATGTTAGAGTCGGCCCTTGCAGCCCTCCGTCAATGATCATTTCGTCTTTTGCATATTCATTATTAGGTGTCTCGCTTGTTCCACTTCGTTGCATTTCACTAGGAGCATGCCATGCACTGACGAAGGGGTCTGTCGTCTTATGTTTCCTCATATTTACACCTGCAGTGCTATTTTAAAAATTTTCTCAAAAAATCATTCATAGTCATTATCATTACATATATGGTCATTAAAAATGTCAATAAGTGTCCTAGGTCTTGGTGTCTAGGGTTTTTTGAGTCATTTATATACTAGTCAGAAAGCCTGCAAAGTGAGGAAAGTTCTGCATTTGTGATTTTTATTTTATTATCATCAGCATTTTAAAAAAAAAATATTTCTAGTCCAAAACTCTGTTTTGGAACTAGAAATTTGTCATTATCATTTTGTAATAAATTGTAATTGTTCCGCCATGAAGACATTGTCAAAAGCAGACCCCTGGTCTCTTCCTTAGCCGAGATAGCCATATCCCTGCAAGAAGACAACAAAATCATTAGTATCGACCTCAAAAAGCCAAAAGAAGTTTGTATTTGAAAAGCCAAAAGTGAAATTACAAAAACATTTTTAATATGGGTTTGCAATTAGATTTGAAACAAAATCTGATTGTGAAGATATTTGTATCAAGTATAAAAGCCAAACAAGTTTCATTTTCATAAATCCATAGCACCCAAATCGTGTTTTGCAAATTGGAGGGCCGATTTCAGAGTTTTAAGTTGCGTGGGCAGTGTTGTTGGGCCGAGCGACCCACGCAGGAGCCGAGCGACCCACGCAGGAGCCGAGCGACCCACCTGGGCAGAGCGACCCACGCAGGTCAGTTCAGCAGTGTAAATTTGCAAGGGGCGCGACCCACCTGGGCCGAGCGACCCACGCAGAGGCTGCGCGACCCACGCAGACACAGGGTTTCGAAATTCATTCTGAGCGCCCAGCCTTGCTTGGAATCGATGCAACTGGCCTTCAAACAGGTTTCTATCAATTGCTTGATGTTTTTGAATGCATTGGTGGCATCATTGGTGGTTTCAAATGTTCAAACGGAGGATTTAAAACCCCACAGTCATAGCATTCTTGTTTTCAGGGTTTTAAAATGAAAATGAATGGTTGAATGAGTTTGTTTGCTATCTCATGGCAGTGATACATCCAGCTTTGCATATAATATCAAAACCATATTGCTCTCATGCCCATTTTGCCATTTTGACCATTGCTATTATTATACCATGTTTAAACCCTTTGTTCCATGGTGACTGTGGTTGTAATGTGTCTCACTGCCCAATGTAAAAACATTCTCATGACTTTGTTTCAAACTGCCCATTGACACCCTTGTTGTGATTACTCATAGACAAACACATTCTATTGATGCCATGATCTCCTTTGATAAGATTTGTTCAAAATTTTGAAAATTTCCCGCTCCCTTTGATCAAAGTTTCACTTGCATTAAACACAGAGATTGTGCCTTTTTTCCAATCCATCTAAAACAGAGATTTTATCCATGGTTTGTTTCCTTATGGTGCTTTGACGGTGGGAATATTGGTTGGGTGTTGAAACATACATCCTAACTTTGTTTGCACTGCTTTCATATCAGTATACACATTGCCAAAAGCTTGGTCAGAGCTATGTCAGAAACAGAGTCAGAATATGAGCCAGGGTCAGGCAGTGATTCGGTGACTGAAGGTAATGTGCCACGGGGGTCCCGCAGAGATCATAGAAGTGGTGATCATCGCAGAGAGGAGCCTACTTCTTTGGCTCGGTTGCAGGCATGTCCATTAGCTATGGATTGTTTCCGATATTTGTCATGTTTCAGATTTTGTGAGATGGTTGCACAAACCCAGCCTCATCGTGAATTAGCCCGTCTGTTTGTCCTTCATTTATGGGGTGATCGGGTAAGCCTTGCTGGGGTTGATTTCATTGTATCACCCTTGACTATTGCTCAAGCCACTGGTATACCGAACATGGGCGAGGAATGGAACAAGGGTCAGCAGTTAGAGAAATTTCACTATGAGCCATACATTAAAACTGGATATAAGGCTTACTTGAGTAGAGTTTTTCCATTCAGATTTTTGAGAGATGAGTATGCACCGCTCATGAGGCTCATTATTCAGTATTTTAGTTGTGAGGGCATGTATGCTCGTCTTTTCTCATACCATATTCGTTTGCTGATGCACTTCACAAGGGTACGTATGATGAGTATTCCGTATTTCATACACCGCAACATAGAGAGGATGGTGACATTTGTGCAGAAGAAGACGAGCCCAGTGCAGCAGTACAGGAGTATATACCATTTCACTTTGATCAAAATCTTGGTGTTACATCAGTTGGCGGAGCAGAGCATCACTTGGGAGGATTTCATTTCTAGAGACTTTTTCAGAGTGCCACAGCAGCCTCCCGAGGCAGTTCATGATGCAGGAGAGCCCTCACACCAGCCGGACATGCTTGAGGTTGAGCATATCATCACTCCTTTGGTTCAGACATATCAGCGAGGCCAAAGGGCCTTATTTGCAGCAACACGGCGGGTATTATCTCCACGTGATGTGGAAAGGGTCTCGCTTTCTTCTCCAGTGCAGGTACAGGTACAAGACAGGGGCAAGAGGCCCATGCATGATGAGGGCCCATCAGGAGGCCGGGACACCGATATGACAGTCATTGATGTTGATACGGGTTCTCCTAGCTCGAAGCTGAGGGAAGTTATCCAGGAGCAAAGGGCCGAGAATGACCAGCTGAAAGACCAATTGCAGAAAGCTCAGTGGGTGATTAACTATTTGGAGCAGCGCAACAAACAACTCGAGGATGAGCTCACATTTTATGAGGTGCGCCAAATCCGTGAGGACAGGCAGTGGAATCGAAAGAGGCCCGGTGACATGACACCAGCTGACAGAGATACTGTACTCACGCGGGTGAATATACATCTGGAGAAGTTGTTGGCGAAGGCCAATCGGGACAAAGACATGCTTCGCCACATGAAAGGCCATTACTGGGCTCGCATGCATGTTTGCAAAGCGAGGATGAAGATCATGAAGAGGAGGTTGCGCAAAGCACTTCGACGGCGGAAAAGGCCTAATCCACTTCGGATTTTGGCTGAGGATTCATTGACTGGGCGGGACACATGATGGAGGACCTCCGCTCCGAATTTGGGCAAATTCGGAGAAAATTTTGTCATTTTCAAATTTTTGGTCTAAAAAACAGGTTTTGCAGCTACGTGGGTCGCGCGCTCATGCGCTCGCTTTTTTTTGAGACACTTGCTGGAGGAGATTTTTACATTTTTTGATTTTTCATGGTTAATTATGCATCCTCTGAAGTCAACTTAGCATTTCAACAAAATCTGGATGGTCAAATAGCTCAAAAACACCATGAAAATCACCTTGGTGCCACCTTTTGCACCAGCAGGGAGTACCTCTGGGAGAAAGAGGTTTTGGAGGGTCAAATCAACTCCAAATTCAGAAATTCCACTTGGGTTGGAAAGTAGACATCCAGGGCTTTCCAACGAGCTATCATGAGCTCAATTTGGATGCCAGGAGCTACCTCAAAATCAGCCTGGAACATGAGCGACCCACGCAGTTCAGGAGCGACCCACCTAGAAATTTTTCTGAATTTTCAGCTGCCAGCTCAGTATTTCGCCTATTATGGACCAGTTTTGCTTATGGGTAGAATTTTTGGGTTTTTATGATGTAAATTCATGTTTGATATGTAACTTTGGCTTGTTTTTATCTCTTCTAGAAGATTCACTCTCAAATGAGTAAAAATCATGTAATGGATCAGTTTCCACTCTTTTAGAGGCAAGTGGTTAGCTGCCTAGATTGTAGTTCCATGATTAGAATTGGTTGAAACTGATCCCTGAAGAGGGAATTCGACCCCTAGAGGTGGGGAAAGGGGTTAGAGTGATCTATATATTGTAATTTCTGAGGCATTCTACAAGTTGGACTCTTGGGATACTTTTGATACTATTGTACATACTTTTCATATTTTGGCTAAGGAAAGATCAGGGGTTTTGCGGCACTTGTTGGGATCCTTGTGGTGTTCTGTTCTTGATGATGTTTCTCCTTTGTTTACTGTAAGTTTCTCCATGTTTAATGTTTCCATCCTTTCATTATGCTTCTGAACTAAATTGAATGAGTGATTAAGGTTGAATCCATTGTTTACAGTGCTTAGCCTTTGAATTCAGTTAGTTCTATATGTTTTCAGCTGTTTGGAGAGGATCCAAGTTCTTCTTTGCCCTCTTCAGCTCCTCGTCGGTCTAATCTATCCATAAAATCCAATTCAAAGCATCAAGATCATCACCTACCTCGCCCCAGCTTGAACTCTGCAAAGGTCTGACCTTATCCCCGAACCCAAATTTTGTTTTCCCATTACTCCAGCGAAAACCCAAAAAACCAAAAATCAAACATACCTATCTCTTTACTAGCCTAAAATCAGTTCTTATTGTAAGTCATCTCGCATCCTATTGCTTATTTTCTCGAGATTGACGGAGAGAGCCCTCTCCTGTCCTCGTAGGGCTAGCTACGAGGCTGAGCGTGGTTTGATGTAGCCTTGAGTTTTACTTCATTTCAGCCTGAGGTAGATTTGAGTGCTAACAGGTTAGTTCCCCATTTTCCCTGAATTTCAATGTTCAAGGTTGTATTATTATGTGGTTGGCACTCCCCTCGTTGCTTCACTCCCTGTAGTGGGCCCTAATTCCTAGTTAGAACCTGTAATCCCAAACCCCTGATGACCGAAACCTATAAAACCTCCAACTGGGTCTAAGAGAAAGAACATGACCACCTCCATATAAATTTTTGATCTTACAGTTGAAGAACCCCAGTCACACAATCCATCACCGTGCACAACCTCCACATCCACCACCATCTTAGACACCTTACCATCTAGAACATTGCTAGGAACATAAACGGAAATGGAGGTCGACTCTATTGTCCAGTCTGTTACTATAGTTACCAGTTCATAAGTCGCTCCAATGTCCATGCTATCTTTTTTACTGGAGTGGAGTCCACTCATAGTCATAGGATAGATAATTACCCCTCCCCTTACCACCATGGTCCATACATTACCGTTGCCTTTTCATCGAATCTCTTTAGTACCATCCTGCCCTGCCCCCATCCACACGAATTGAGTGACAACCGAACCCTCGCAACAAGCGACGTCTTCCTAGGGGTATTCTGAGAAGTCAATTGCTAGCGAACAACTGTTGCAGAGTCGGTTTCTTAAATCGATGACAATGAGCCACGATGATCTCCAAGGCTAGTCCTCAACCTAATTATTTTCTTTTATTCAACTAGTTGCACGCCAAGAAGAGGCATTGTACAATATTCTAGCCACCAAACATGAGAAACAACACCAACATATCCTTGCCCTCACTGGAGAATGCAATCACCTGCTCCAAGAAAAGAAACATCTCCAGTGTTATCTTGAGAAGATAACTGAAAAATTCCATGTACTATGGCCCTTAGTATCAGAAGTAGTGCCTAATACACCGTAATATTTTTCCGCCTATACCCTTGTTGAATGTTGCGATCACATTCAAGTAGCATGTCATGATCTAGTCTCGACCAATCTTGAGCTCAAGCAAAACATTGCTTCCACCCAAAGGGCATTTCCAAATCCTACCACCCAGTATGCAACCGAGATCGAGAAGAAACTAGAAAATGCAATTGACCTAAAAGCCTCACTCATCAATGTTGCGGAAGAAGCTCACACCCTTCTACAATAGGTTCACAACTGGTCTGGTTGTCTAGCAAAGAAGAACCAACCTTTATACCCTCTACATCAATCACTTGCTTAATGAGGACAGGGGTGCCCGAGACAAGAACCAATAGAAGGATATTCTTGCACAGGTGAACGATCTCGAGACCCAAATACAACATATAGAAGATGAATTAGCTAAGAACAAGAAAATATTCTAGGGCTTCCGGCTATCGACGCAAACTCATTTGGAAACACTGCAACAACTCAACGAAGAAAAATATGCGCAGTGGAATTCTGTAGTAATGACATGACCAACCCAACCCACTGCTGACATTGCAACTCAATTCCTTGACCAGGAAGCTACCCTCACAGGTGCATGGTAGGAAGCACTTAATGCTTACAGTCATTTCAGAAAGGTGACCATCAATTTTTTTCCTGAGTTGGGTCCTTCATTTGAAGGGACCATCTAAGGGGAAACAACACATGAAGGAGCACTGGGAGCATCAACACCACCAAAAGCATGAGCAGCACCGGAAGCAACAACAACACCAAAAACACCAGCAACACTAGAAGCAACAACAACACCAAAAACATTAGAAGCACCAACAACGTTGGTAAGGGATTGACTCAGGGATGAGTCAATGAACTGTGGTCGAGGCTTGTTGGGTCCTTCATTTTGGGAGGAGTTTAGATGACAAGTTGGAAGGTTGATGAAATTTTGCGAGGATATTTGTTGGGAAGTTGCAGAGGGCACATCCGGAAAGGAGGCAAGAACCTGCTGAGAACTAACAGTTGTGGATGAACGACGGAAGAAGGAACCCATAGAAGAGCGAAAAAGAATATTGACAACCGAGCAATAAAAGCAATTGAATGAGGAAGAAGGTGGAGCCTCCGAGAGAGAACTAACAGTCCAAGCAGGTGCGTAAATATAAAGAAGGACGAGTGGAAAGGGAAAAAAGGAGGAGAGTATTGAAATGTTGTTGCGAAGATGTTAGAGCCTGCACTGTGTCTGTTGTCTTAGTTATGTGGTTATGTTTTGACCTCTTATGTTAGTTTATGATGTTTATATGAAGCTCTCGAGCCTGATGTAATGTTATATTGTTGCATGGATTAATAGAAAAGGGGTTTTACTAGGATACATGTACATTGTATGGATGATTACATAGTTTCTTAAAAAAATTAATATGTTTGTATTTGTATGGCATTTCTTCTTTGGGTTCTCATGGCTTGTTGTTATTATACTTATATTTGTTATATTTTTGGGTCCTTTGACTCCTGCATCTCTTATGTGATTCCTCCCGATACCAAATTTCGACCCGTATTTGACTATGGTCGCGACATGCCTCGGGTGAGACTCCTTATCCACCGTGGGAAGGTGAAAATGTCGGTGTTGTGTTAGAATACAACGGAGCTTTGTTGGCCCCTTTTCCCGAACCTGGGGTCTCAACCCTGTTAATATTTTTGCACCAACAATATGAGAGACAAATAAAAAAGATGAAATTTTAGAAGAACATGACTAACTTTATCTACAAATCTCTGAAGATAAATCATCTGCAATTAGTAACACCCTTAATTCCTCATATATCTTATTTTGATCATAGGTTTCAAAAGCATCTGAAAATTATTCAACAAACTGAAACCAATTAAAGATAGAAAATGGCGAAATTTTTTCAAATTAATCCTTGATTCTTCCCCTGAATGTGAAAGAAAATAACATGCACAAAAAATTTATATCAGTAATATTATATTTTATACATTTTCACCAAAATCTACCTAAATTTTTTAATGCAGGTATACTTCCCTCACCGTTGAACTGGAGTTTGGACAAGTGATGAGTTGCCTCGTGAGGAATGTTTGGCAATACGAAACTAAATACATCCTCACACACAAAGGTTTGTGTAAGAGCCATTAATTAATAACACAATAAAAATACATATTCCATATAGGTTAGCTTGTAGTCTAACCTATCTTCAAACACATGTGTGATGACACAATGAAGGGTCAAAAATATGGAATTATAGAGGCTACGGGTTAAATAATTTAATCAATTAATTTTCTCTATGCCCTTCTTCTAACACCATTTTGTTGATGTTGGTATTAGCACACCGAGTCAACAAGGGAGAGAAGATCGAGACCAAGGCTCTTCAACAATCCCAACTGTTTGGGATGGTCATTCTCGATGAGTTTTAAGGCTTCGTTAGCCCTTGGCTTCCTCCTCCTCCTACGAATAATACCAAGAAAAAATAACCTAAACAAAACTAAAGTTATCCTAAATTATATACTAAGGTTAAACTAAAGTAATACTATAATTAATTTACTAACAAAAGAAGCTATTGTTAGTGTAAGTTAAATTAAAAGATATCTAAGATTGAAAGTAATGAGAATAGACAATCTAATCTAAATACAACACTGAAAAGCAAAGGACTGCATGCCTTAATACTATACAATATCGAAAAAAAAGTTATTAGAAATTATAAATGTAATTGATGTTAAAAGTATGCCATAGAAAATAGTTACATAATCTATCTACAAAATTGAAAGAAATACTATGTGAAAATGCTATCAAGAAACAGAATAAAAATATAATACAGTGAAAGTAAGTAATTAAAATTAATTAGAAAATTACAACTCTAGTTTTTAATCTATAAACACCAATATAAATTAACAAATTTTATCGTCAGAGGAATATGTACAAGCTGAGAAAAATATTTACACAAGTGATAAAACCAAAAAACAATTATAATTGGTATAAAGAATTATAGATGTGTTCCCCCACAGAAGGAACAAATGAAAAACAATTTCAATTAAATCATCAATTTTTTTTAATATAAAATAAGAAAGAAAATATATCCTTAATGTAATACATGATAGACAAAAAGTTGTGCCAATGCAAACTAGTTGCCTAAAAATAGATACAGATCAATCTGAACCTAATCTAATAATGGACATCAAGAATATATATGCAAAATTAAACTAAATGTATCTTGATCTATTTTCTCAACTGAGACAAAGAGGTTTGTTGTAATGATTGCTAAAAAATATGCATTCATTTAATCAAATGTCTATGGATCGAACCAATGGAAAAATGATTAAAATGGATGGTTAAAACAGAGAGACCACTATAGATTTTTCGATTCACATCACATGTTCAAGAGAAACATCAATTCAAATTTTGAGCTTATGGTAACACAACCATAAAATCTCAAATCAAATAATGCTCACACTTTAAGGTCAATCTTAGGGCCCAACCCACTAAATATCTTCCTAGTCGTTGTAACACAAATGTGATATGAAACAGATTTGGAGAAGAAAAAAGATTATGATGATCACTACCTGCAGAATAAAACCATACATACAATTACTTCTATCTACTTTACTCTAAATAATCAAGTCACATAAAATATAGTAAAGGAATAATCAAAATGACCATGAAAAAATAGAAACTATATGAAGACATTAAATGGATCAAACCTGTTATAAGCCACTTTTTCGCATTTGGTCAATAGGCATCCTAATGGGATCAATCAACATCCTTTTTTCCCTTGTCATCATCATCGCACAAATCCCTAAGCATGCCTCTTTCATTCCCCAGAGTTTCTGCCTAAAACTGCATTATCTGAGCCAGTTTTAGGACCAACGCTCCATGGCCTCTTGTTGGACTGCGTTCACCTACAGGTTGCTCCACTGTGGCCTGTGTTGATCACCTACAGGTTGCTCCCCTTTGCACCTGCGTTGGTTCTAGAAATTTGGGAAAAAGAGAGAGAATCCTGAAGCCTCCATTTCTAGAGGCTTATAGCATCTGTTGCAACCATTTACTTCAGATAAAATTTTCAGATCCTATCCTACCCTACCTTGGAGTTTCCATCCCTTATCCTTAGATCTCATCCTCCCATTAAGAGTGGATATCATTCCCTATATTGGTAAAAGGATAATAACTCCCAACTTACCCCACTCCTTTATATATTTACAACCTTCCAAAGAGGTTGGATTTTGGAGAATGATGCTACTCTTATGTTGTTGTTGCGAGGCACATCATTTCATGCATTTAGGGTGATTTGAGGTGCACTTTGTGACAAGGAAAGGAAAAGTCAACTTGGAGTAGCTCTTCGATAAGATCAGTACCTCATCTTGGGTTATAACTCACTCCATTTCTATTAGCGCAAAGAGTTATTTTTTTCCCTATATATGATGTTGTTATTTTATGTATTTCAATACCATGTCGATCTATTGAATAAAGTGTTTAGATGATGTTGCATAGGTACTGTAGTTTCTCGGATTGTGTTGTTTGACTGTGCAGGTTCTAATTTTGGAAATCAAACTAGGATTGGAGCATTCAAGCTAAAGAAGGAGCGAAGCATGTGACAGATTCTAGGTAGGCTTCATCCCGTCATCTATTTACTTTAAGGAAAACATTGGTTTCCTTGTCTCTTTGTTTTTCTAAGTTAGACCACTAGACCTAGGGGAGATACTTATGTTCGCAGTCATAAATCCCACATGACAAATTTTCAACTCTACTGGGGAAAGGTGTATTCCCTTGGTGGTTTCTTTGTCCATTATGTTTGTTTACCTCTTTGATAGACCTTTGTTGCTTTAACTAGCCAAGAACAAACCTAGTAATGATTTGATTGAGTCTCATTTGAAATTTTTGTGTTAGAATACTCTATCCCTGGACCAATGCACCCCTTGTTCCTTTGAGAGAGCATTTCACCCCACCTGGGCCCTCTCTGTACCAGCGTTGTAAAGCACCAGTGCCTCTTTTACACCAGCGTTGGCCCCTGTTTTTGCAAATAAAATGCTCTTGTTTTTTATTTCCTCTTTGATCAACCTACTTCCAGCTGACCCTCCCTGAGTCTTGAGTGACTTTTGTTCTCTCTAAAGCCTCCATTCAATTTTAATTTGTTTTTTATTGCCTTTGGTAAGGATTGGTTTCAATTTTTTTTGTTCATATCATTAGGTTGCATACAAACTTATTTCGTTTGGTCATTGATTTCTTGGATGAATTGTTGTTCTAGTCCTCATTATGAAATGTGCATTTGACTCAGTGATTAAACTATTTCATCTTAGTTGTCCTCATTTTGAAAAATAAGTGTGTTGAAAATACAAAATTTTGCAGTGTCATTTAGGGTTTTGTATGCGCGTTGATATGGGAGAAGTTACATTGAAAGGGAAATTGCATCTTGCATCTTGTTGGATGCATGTTGTATGTTGCATACTGATTGTTTCTTCCCTTCCTTAGCTAGATTTTCATTGTAAGAGAAAGATTTCCATTTTCTCATGCTAGATTTTCATTTTAGGATATTAAGGTGACATTCATGGTGAGTCCAAAATTGAAACTTAATTAAATATAAACACTAAAATTTATTGAATCAACCTAAGGAGCATTTGTAACATTAAAGCAAACACTTATAGGTCTAGGATAGAGACATGTTTTGGCGTTGTTAAACGTAGGAGTTGTCGTTGTTTGCCAGCATTGCATCTCAGGGGTGATATCTCGTTTCACGTACGTAAGTGTATAGGGCCCTTCTCTACGTACCTTTGGGTATATCAGATGGCACTCCACACATGATAAGTATATGGGAATGCTCTCATTGAATGGTTACACATTAGACAACACTACTACGGACTGCACTCCCACGTACCGTCGAGTATATTTTGGGAGTCCCCTATAGGTTGCTATCCATCCATAAGTAACCGATTTTTCTGCCTTGTATACCGTGATACATTGAACACAACATTCGAGGAGATTGGCTGCCGTACATTAAGTCCTTGGTTCCCCAAGGTATATATTGCAGTTCACAGTTTCTTGGTAATACTTTACGCCTAGATTACCCTCTTTTTTATTTATGTTTTTGTTCATTTATAAAATTTATTAATCCAACGTGGAAGAATAACATCCCACACCCCGTCATTCACGTAGAATGAAAAATAAGCCTCCTCTTCAACCAGAGGCTACTCCTGGTCTTCATTAGATGCATAATAAGACACAAACTACTGAATCTGGAACTTTAGGAACTAATTTTAGCCCTCCTCTTGATATTGATCTTCCATAATCATATTTCCCTTTGAGTTTCAAGCTCGACATTACATTTAATCTTGTCGTTGAATCTGACACAATCGAAACAAAAGTCCTTGAAACCTTGTTGCATGAGGTTATTGAACCTGACTTTCCCGAGTTAGACACTTTGTTTCCTAAGGTTTTCTAACCTAAGGAGGCTCAACCATCTTCACCTGTTACTTCAGGACCTTCATCTTCTCTTCCTTTATCTCAGACAAAATCTATATATCTTGGACCCGATGGTGAAGCTATTCCATATAGGCTTGTGAGTATTAAAGAGATTCCACAAGAATAGGCTCGTCCCTCTACTCTTGTTCATTGGGAGGGAATCCATTTTTACCAGACTGGTCCTCTTCCTCCTCTTCAGACTCCGACACAAACTCCTTTTCCTGAATATTTGGACTTATTGCAAATCTCTTGCGACAATTTTCATTGGGATTGTCAACCATTACTGGAACTGATTCGACCTCTCAGCCCGTGTCCACCACTATGATTGAGACATTAAATGTTTCTTCCTCATTTATTTTTGAAACATCAACATAAACACATCTATATGGTGGCCCGTCCATCTAACCTGGTTATCAATGTTTATCTGGTACCTTTTCTGGTGTGGATTCCATTCCTTGGACCTCTCCCATGTCATCTAATTCGAGAAAAACACATGGTCGTTATCTTATGATTTCCACACACTCTGATCCTCCTCCTCCACCTACACTTATGATTGAGTAGCAGGCTCCCCCTTATATTGGTGAGAAATATTACCTACAACAACTTAACTCTCCTTATGTTGGGTACCCTCCATTTGGATCGCAATTACCTTCATCACCCCTCCTCCTTTGGAAGGGGGGAAACCTGTTGTTGGTATACCTAGAATTGGTAATCAAACTTATTATAGTCGTCCTTATCCTGGAATGGATTCTGGTGTTTGGCAACCTACTTTTCCCATTTATCCTGGTTCATTTTGGGACTGATTGTTGAATCCTCAACTCGCACCATCTTCGTCTCAAATTCCTATCCAACCATATGTATCCCAACAAGCTCAAATACATGTGAGCCAACCTTTACAGGCTGTTGTTGCATCATAATATTTTCCATCGATATTTGGTACTTCCTAGGTCCCACTTACCCAGCCAGTACAAGGTACCCTACATTCTCAACCGCTTGGACATGGTACTCCTCAAGTTTCGATAGGAAAAATTGTTCATAATATGAGACAACCTCAATCGAACCCACCTTATCACGGGACAATGAAAATTGCCATCAGGAAATTGTATAGACCGTATCAGGGTATTCCTCAAGTTCCTTTTCAAGGCCAACAAATTCAAACTCATTCATTCCAGCAACTTTATGGTCATCCTGGGCTGGACAACAAGGTTAATTTTATACTGGTTATCAAAATCCTCTTTATGCTGGTACCCAGGTTCCTTATTATCAGAACCCTCCTAATCCAAGAATGCAAGTGCCTGTTTCTCAAGCTATTACTTCATATCTAGGAAATCCACCTTCGGACTTTAACCAATAGTTTCCTTTTGTGGCTACTCTTGAGTTTTCAGACTTAACTCGACTCACTAATGACCCCATCACTTATTTTCCTTGGTGGCCGATCATTCCTACTAAATTTCCTTCTAATATCCAAAAATTAAATGGGAATCCAAGACAAGACCCATCGACACATGTTATGACGTATCATCTATGGTGTTATTCGAACTCCCTTAATGATGATACTATTCGACTTTGTCTTTTCCAATGAACGCTTACAGGTACTGCAACTAAATGGTATATTGAGTTATCTAGAGCTTTGTTTCATGATTTCATATCTTTAGCCACCACCTTCCTCATACATTACTAGTTTCCCATAATATATGAAACTGGAACAAAATTGTTGACCAACTTCAAAAAATCATATTCCACTCACATCTCAGACCACATTCATGAGTGGATGAGTCACCGTTGGTTGGTCAAAACTTATGTTCTCGATCAATTGTTAGAGGAATGGTTCACCAAATATCAGTTGTCGCCTATAACAAAAGATGTGGCTAAAGGTGTAGTCGTGAACGAAGACCAAGTTATTGCTCGTGCACAATATTTGGACCTTGTTTATAGCCAATCAAACACACTCTATGATAAGATACCGAACACTCTGAGACCTTCAAATATTGTTCCTCTTCCACCTTGTAAAAAATATCATGATGTTGATGGCGTGATTGGTTCTGCTAGTTCGCAGTCGGTGAGTAAACCATCTGGTGTTTCTCTTAACGCATATGATCAAAACCCTCAATCCCATCTTCCTACAACTTCTGTCTCCAAGATAAATGTCTTTTCATCTAATAAAGGAAAGTCTCAACATCAACCTAGAAGAAAGAAGAAAGGAAAAGGTAAGAAGAAGAAATACCCCTCACCGCAGGATAAACAAACAAATCAGTCCTCCGATGAGAAACGAAAACCTCGATACCCATGCTTGATTTGCAAGGAAGAACACTTTACAAGTGATTGTTCACGTCGCGCTGAGGTGAAACAATTTCTTAAATCTTCCACTTATGTTGCTGTGTTTCTCGACCCATTTCCTAATCAGGAGAATCACATGGTTGTTGAGGACCCTTCTTCCTCTAACACAATTTTGATGGTTTCCTCCTCAATGTTGAGATTCGATATTATGGTGGCCACTCGTACCAAGGACTATGGTAATGCAAATCTCCCAAACGGTCAGGCTACTGGACAATCTCCAAGTTCAATTCACCTTCATCAGATCCTACTCCACCTCTAATTCCTGCAGAATTGATTGTCAAACCTCTGAAGGAAATTATTCATAAGTCTTATTTCAACCCTCATTCAAGAGCTTCACAAAACTATAACTTATTTGAAGACTTGGCTCAGTCTCCATAAACTATGTCAACTCTTGAGGTGTTGCAAAACTACCTCACCCAAAAGAAGGCCTTGCTTTTAGCTATCAGATGTGTATATCCATCAGATTCCAACCTAGTGCTTTTATGTCATGAAAACTATACCCCTCGACTTCCAGCTCAATTAAATTTTATAATCTAGGTTGTCGTTTGTGGTAAGAAAATCCATCACTCTATTATGGACGAGGGAGCCTCGACCTGCATTATGTCCATGGCTTGCTGGAAGGCGATTGGTTCACCTCAACTAAGTCAATCAACCACCACATTGAAAGTATTTGATGGAAGAAGATACAAAACTTGTGGGATTTTGAACTCCCTTCAAGTAGAATTAGGGGGAAAAACCGTCTCCATAGAAATTGAATTTATTGATGAGCCTCTCGATTATACTCTTCTACTGGGACATATGTGGGTTTATGCTATGGCTATCGTCGTTTTGACTTACTTTCGTATGATCACCTTTCCTCATAAAAGCGGGATTGTAGCCATAGACCACCCCACCTTTTTCGCCTATGATTCTCACGTTACTAGAAGTGTCCCTCTTATAGGGGAATATCTACAATTCTATCAACATGTCAGAGTTGGATTGTTGAAGGATTCTTTGCTTATGGGAACATTTTTTCTCCCTCCTCCTCTCCTTCTCGACAACTCACCTTCGGTTGCTTATATCAACATGATATCATCCTCTACTATCTTGGCTGATCCATGGATTGTACCTGATGAAACTGACATCCAATTTTTTGGTGATCGAATGCCATTTAGCCCCGTTGAGCTAGATTATGAAGCCATATATTCGACTTGTGCAACTTATTCCTTCTCTTCTATTAATTGGGTAGATCAATCACTAGATTATGACACATATTCCGATCCTTTTTCTTGCATATTCTCTACTGATGAGAGCATCATGGAGATCATGATTATGGATGACGAGCCGTGGGACAAACATCACCATCGTTCTCCCTTACCATATTCTATTCAAGATAATCTCAGTGATGTATACTTACCTAACTTTATCGAGACTTCTACAAATTTTGTTTCCATTTATGAGGTCAATTCTAAAAGAACCTTTCAAATATCGAAGAAACGATACCTCTTGATATCTCTATTAAACCATGTATTGTAGAAAATCTATACATTGGAGCATCTTGTTCTCCATTTGAGATAGAGATATATAGAGCCCTATTTCATGAGTTTGGAGATATATTTCTGTACTTATGAGGAAATTCCAGGTTTCAACCCAAATATAGTAGTGCATGAGAGTAAGACGTATCTTGATGCCAAACCCGTCCGGTCCATCCAAAGAAGGCTATCAAGATTAAGGCTGAAGTTGAAAAGATTCTTCAGGCTGGTTTCATATAACCCATTACTTTAACTGATTGGGTATCGTACGTTGTCCTTGTCATGAAGAAACAAGGCACGATCCGAGTATGTGTCAATTATCGGGATGTAAATCATGCTTTTCCAAAGGAAAACTATCCGACCACATTTATTAACCAGATTGTTGATGACTGCGCTGGTTGTGATATTTATTCATTTATGGATGGATTCTCGGGCTATAATCAATCAACATTCTCTCGACAGACTAACCTAAGACTGCATTTATTTTTCCCTGGGATAATTTTTCCTATTGGAAGCTACCTTTTGGTTTAAAGAACGTGGGGGCCATGTTTCAACATGTTATGGATTATGCTTTTCATGACATTAAACACATCGTGCAACCATATTTTAATTATCTCCCTGCTCATTTTAAACATCAAGTTGATCACCTGATGCATCTTAGGGCCATTTCCCTCCGTCGTAGACATTATAACATTTGACTTAATCCACACAAATGTGTGTTATGGTCTACTTATGGGTTTTTTCATTTCAAAACAAGGAATTCGTATCGATCCTCTGAAAGTACAAGAGATCATCGATTTTCCTGCACCTTCTTCTCTTGTTCATCTACAACGAATCCAAGTGAAAGCTAACTTCTTGCGAAGGTTTGTCCCTAATTATGCTGAGTTGACCAAAGGATTCACTCGCCTATTGAAAAAAGGGGTCCCCTTCCATTAGGATGGTGCTTCTTAGAAAGCATTTGATGCCTTGAAAGAATTACTGGTTCAAGCATCTCTTTTATACCCCCTGATTATCAACGCAGCTATATCCTGTATCTCGATGCTGCCATTTCTACTATAGCAATGGTATTGGTCCAAGAAGATGATACAAAGAATGAAAATCATATTTATTATCTGAGTCAGAACCTTAACGATACTGAAATCAGGTATACCCACATAGAAAAGTTGGCTTTGGCAGTTGTTCAAGCCATCTAAAGGTTTCACCATTACATCTTGCTTCAGAAAACTACAGTTGTTTCATATTGAAACCCTATGACATATCTTTCTTCACATCAATTACTGGGGGACAAATACTTTAAGTGGATCATCATCCTGTAAGAGTTCGACCTGAATTTCATCAAGTTCAAGTCAAAGAAATCCATAGTTTTCATCGAACTAATGTGTGACCTTCCTTCCCCTAATTTTGAATTTAGATCTGCAGATCCTATCACTTTCGAGTCATTTTTTTTGAATTCATCATATGATTCGTGGTATCGAGATTTTTCGATCTATCTCCAGACCCAGAATTTCTGGTCTAATACCTCTCTCTTCGAGCAATGACGTATTCGATACCAATATCGAAATTACGTTATTATCGATGACACTCTATACCATCGTGGTATTAATATGATTTTACGGAGGTGCCTCATCCTTGAGGAGGCCGAGAAAATCCTTAATGAATGTCACTCAGGGGCATGTGGTGGACACCTATATGGTTACGCTACCGTGAAAAATATCTTATATGTTAGTTAATTTTGGTCTACTATCTTTCGCGACTGCATTCCAATTGTCGAGAAGTGTCATGCGTGTCATATCTACGATCGTAAGATCCGTGCTCTGCCCACTCCATTGCATCTTGTTATCATTGTTGGTCATTTTGTGAAATGGGGTATCGACTTCATGACATGTAACCCTCACTCGGCCGAGGGGCATG
The DNA here is from genome assembly GCA_034641835.2 of Pinus albicaulis. NCBI lineage: Eukaryota > Viridiplantae > Streptophyta > Pinopsida > Pinales > Pinaceae > Pinus > Pinus albicaulis. The sequence continues at coordinate 1,220,654,020 of CM076578.1, forward strand.
GTTATATCATTGTCAAATTAGATTACTTTACTAAATAGGCTGAGGCGATGCCTACTTTTAACAACACTAGCGAAACAACTACATATTTCTTCTTCAATCATGTTATTGCTGAGTTTGGTGTTCCACAAGTAATAGTTACAGATCACAGAAAGAATTTACAGAATCATATGATGATTGAACTAGTTGCTAAGCTGGGATTTTCCCATGAAAATTCCACTCCCTACTATCCTCAGGCTAATGAAAAATTTGAGGTTATTAAAAAATTTCTTAAGATGATGCTTCAACGTATGGTATGGGTCCACAAATTGGACATGCATTTGCTTCTTTATCCAGCCCTCTAGGCATACCAAACCTCAGTTAAGATTGCTACTAGATTTACACCCTTTCAGTTGGTCTATGGTCTAGAAGTAATCCTTCCCATAGAATGTGAAATTCCATCATCAAAACTAGTTGTTGAACTTCTTCCTCCCACTTCCGTAGAGGAGCGCCTTTTACATCTGAATCATTTGGATGAAACTCGACGTGATTCTACTTCGGCTAATGAAGCCCAAAAAAGATGCATCAAGGCGCAATACGACAAAAATGTAAAGCCTCTTGTCTTCTTGGAAGGAGACCTTGTTCTCTTATATGACCAAGAGGCTGATAAGTTAGGTCTAGTAAATTTCCAACCTATGTGGCTGATGTTAGTGTCAGAATATGCATTCTACCATAAACAATCAAATTTACTCTTTTTATATTCATTTTAGGGGTCACACTAAGAATTTTTTTATCATTCCATTAGGTCATGCAAAAAATTGATTCATTGATGGTAGCCTAGTCATAAAACCTCACTTTCCCTCAAAATTTCACCATTTTATGATCCACCTTCATGTCTTGCTGAGCATAAATACACTTTTCAAAAGATTATTTCACTATATCTTATGTTAGTCAAGGTCAACCATGGAGTCAAGTCATTCAAGGTCCCATTAGGTCATTAGGTTTTATTGTTCAAGGTCCAAAAATGCACCATTTCTTCTCAATAATGTCAAAAAAAGGTGTGAGAGTGACTCAATAAACATTTCATTATCATCTGCAAAGTATTATCAAGCATGTTAATATGATATTTTTAAAGTTGTAATTTTGATTTTAAAGTATGATTTTCATATCAAAATTGTAATTTTGATATGAAAACAGAGGTGTAATTTATTTTTATTATTTTTATGTAATTTTTTGCTTCCTATATGTAATAAGGTACTCTCCCTAGCTTCCAAATCAAATCATATATGCCAAAATGAACATCACCAACTGAAAATGAAAAGTGCCAAACTCCAACAACATCATCCTGCAAAGAAGAAAAGTCAAAAGAAAAGGGTAATTAGCAAATGTGTCAAAAAAGTGAAAGGAAACATAGGAAAAGTGGGTTTTTGATCTAAATCTAAATTCACTCAAGTATTAAAGACTCTTAGACATCAATCTGAAATTCATTTTCCTACTATTCTATCGAGAAAATAGTCAAGCATAGCAAATTTTCGAATTTCTGGGAAAATTTGAGCAGAGGGCGCATATCCTTAAGGCATTGTGCATAGCCTTAAGGCGCTGCGCATATATCCAACAAGCCAAAAAATCATTCAAATTTCGCCAAATCACCTCCAAAACTTCTGCAACAGCTATTTGAGCCTCCAACAATCGATTAAAGGTGTCTTCCATCATCATTTACAACCTTAAAGTTTATTTTTTTGGTGTTGTGTAATTTTCTTGATAATTTGGTGTTTTAACCATTCAAAACCCTATTTTTCCTCCCTAACACTCACAACTCCTAAAACCCATTTCCTTTGCAGTCTCATACCCTTCCCATATTGAAAAAACTCATTCCCAAATATCTGTTAGCACAATCCATGTCCCTAGGATTTTAAAACCTAAAACCCTAAGCCCTAGGTGCTTCTTTTTACCTAGGCTCCCAATTCCAAATTCCCCATCCCAGTTCCCATCACACTATCACTCCTTTTTCGTTCCCCATTTCTCGTATCCCTAAAACTATTTCCCACAAATTTCCCTTTCTCCATTTCCTATCCCCAAAAAGTCACCTTACACACATTATCATTCCTAATCCCTAGGGTTTTGACAAAAACACCATGGTAGAAGAGGAAGGAAACATAATATTCAGTGAAGGAGAGGAAACAGAGGAGAGGAGGCCACATAAAGGTGGAAGAGTGCTCAGACTTGAACCTTCTAACACTAGTGATCTTTTAGCCTCTCCAATGACAGTAACATGTTTCAATTATGTTGGTTGTTATGATTTTTGTGAACAAGCTCAGAGGGTTCAACACCATCACAGGTTGACCAGGCTCTTCATATCCAACCTCCACAAAACCAAGTCACTTTAGCTGGAGTCACCTTTACTGTCTCAACTGCCACCATTTCAGTTGCCACCGAGATCCCAAATGTTGGGGAGAAGTGGTTCAAAAAGAGTGATTTGGAGGAAAAATACTTTGAGCCTTTCCTGAAACTAAGGTATAAGAATGAGAGAAAGAGGTTCTTTCCTTTTTCCCACCTTCAGGATAGATATGCACCGATGATGAACATAATCATGAAATACTTTTCATGTGAGGGTATATTTTCAAGGCTCTATACTTATCACATCCACCTCTTGATGCATTTCACTAGGGTAAAGATGTTGAACATACCCTACTACCTTTTCTGAAGCATAGATAAGATAGCATTCATTGTCGAGAAAAGACAATATGAACATCAAATGAAAATTCTATTCCATCATTCCCTCATTAATATCATAGTCCTCCACCATCTTAATCAACTAAACATTGCATGGGACACCTTCATAGCCCATGATATATTCAGAGATCCTCCTACTCAACATGCACAAAATGTGCCTTCATCATCCCAACCGTCCACTTCCATTCCTCCATCTTAGCCCATAGCTCATTCATCATCATCTAATCAATCCACTTCACCTCCTTCATCTCCATATCATCATGACATTGGATCACCCAGCAGGACACAGGATATTGACCCTAAGTGGGCTAGTGTGGTTGAGGTTGAGCCAATGCCAAAAACCTACCAGAGAGGCTACAAGCATGTGTTTTCTCTACATGGAGTGGAAGGGTTCATGCCTTCTACAACAACACATCAGGTGGACAAAGGCAAAGAGAAGGTCATTGAGCCAATCATTCATGATGAGGAGGACACTCATGAAAAAGAGAAGGAATTTCATCTTGTTGACCTAGATGAGAATGAAAATGAGAAAATCACAAAAGCTACCATAAAAAAAAGGGATGAAAATATGAGTGAGCTCTAGATTCATCTTGATAAGGCAAAATATGTTATCCACTTCCTTGAGAAAGATAATGAGCAATTCAAAAACCAAACAGTTCATTGACGAGGTTAAGTATTTCACTGCTCAAAGGGAGGATCAAAAGGCCAAAGTCATGCTAGATGAAACACTTGAAAGGTATGGCTTACTTGATGATGAAGAAGAAAAGGTACCAAGAAAAAGACCTAGAAATAAAGGGTTGAAAAGAGCTCTAGCTCTAAAGAGGCAAAGGGAGGCTGAGCTTGCTAATCAACTAATCCTAAATGAGCAGCTTGCTATAGAGATCAGTGAGAATAGGGAGCTATGGCTTGACAGAGCCAATCAACATCTAGAGACGCTGATAGCCAAGGAAAATAAGGATAATTACCTATTGAGGAGAAAGGTCAAACACTATGCCCTGAAGGAGAAAATTGCATTGGCCAAGCTCAAAAGTGCCAATGCAAAAATTGAAGAGTTGACCATGGAGGAAAAGAAAAAGTTGGAAATTCTTACTGAGGCTTCCCTTCAAACCTAGACACATAATCATCATTTATTTTACAAATTTTGAGGCATTTACAAACTTTTTTGCAAATTCTGAGTTTGATTGTGTTTTTCTGAATAAGGATTTAGCAGAAAATTTGTCATATGTGCAGCGCCCTAAGCGCTGTGCAAATGAGAGAAGAGTTTTTTGGGAAAAAGGTCACCACCATTGGGTTCAGAATGATGAAGACATGCACCCTGTACATTTTATAAGGTTTTTGAGTCAAAATGGTCAGTGAAAAGGGAAAAAAACACCCTAAAAATCATGTTTCTGCCCATATTTTTGCCTAGGCATTGTGCACAGATAAGTCTTGGGAGATTGCAATTTTGAGAGGTCAAATCAGTATCATTTTCAGAACTTGAGGCATATTCTGAAAGAGGACATGTAGGGCTTTCCAAAAAGCCATCTTGGGCTATATTTTGACACCTTTAGGTCATTCAAAAGTCACCTTGAACATGGAGGGTGCACAACCTTAAGGCAATGCGCATATGATAGAAAAATGGCGCATATGACAATTTGGTGAGTTTTTTGGTTTTTAACTGAAAATTTTGATTTTATCTCAGAAAATCATCTTTATATCAATGTAATTCATCATGTTAAATGTAATTATGTCAAGGATAAGTTACCTAGGGGTAGATTCATTAGGTAAAGTTATCCTTTAGTCAAGATGAATCAGTTTGTGTGTAATGAGGAGTGAGTCAATTGGACCATCCTACACTTCAGTTTTCAGTTCAGAAATTAGTGGATCTCTTCCTCACCTCATGGATTCGACCCCTGCGGATGAGTGAAGCTTGTTTTTATGTCTATTTAGCCCCTTTATTCACACTAAGCAAGGGCTGGAATCAATTTGTATGTTTTCTGATTGATCAAGGAACTATTGTACTCAGTTTGGCCAAATAATAAAGAGTTGCAACTATTTTATGGGATACTTGTGGTATGATATTTATCATTTTTTTCTTCTTCAGTATCATATGTTAGAATTTATTGTATTCATGTTCACTTCATTTCTATGGTATGATCTCTTCCAAGTTTATAGGTAGAACACATGCTTGCTCGTGCTCTGTTTTGGGGAATTTATCATAATTTCTCCATTTTCCTCTATTTAGGAAGAATATATCTCCCATGCTCTTCATAGCTTCTCATCAGTCCTAAATATATCTCATCACAATCATATTTAAGTGATAAGCCTTGTGCCTACCTTGCCCCATTGATCCCTGCAACCCTATCTCATTTTCCCTGACCTAGCTCCCTTGACCTAATTTCTTCATCCAGTGATAACCCAACCAAAATCAAACCAAAACAACCCCTACACACATTATCTAGCCTAAAAACCCTAATTCATCCAACCCTCCTAGTTGTGACCTTTTGGAGAGAGCCTTGTTCGATTTGATAGGGCTAGCTATCCAGTCAAAAGCTTGGTCTGTGGTTATCTCTGTTAGGATTCCTTCTTCAGCCTTGGGAATCTGGCGGAGTGCTAACATTCTGGTGCCATTGCTAGGGAAAAAAAAAGAAAAATTTTCCCTGGGTGTATGACACAAATTTATCGGAAATTGATCCTTTGGATGGTAGGATCAAGTTTCATAAGGCTGATTTCATAATTGCAGTGCCTCATAGCAGATCTGGCTTCTACAAGATATACTAGAGAGAATACAGACCCTGATCCAGTCGATCCAATTAATGATCTAGAGAATTTATTTCGAAGACACCGATATCAAACTCCACATATTCAATCAAGACTAGTTCTATTGGTAAGATCAGTTTCTTTACCTGTTAAGTTACTTTCTCTAGAAGATATACCCTATGACATAAAGTTTGAATTATCTTTATTTAAACCCAAACCCGAAACTTCTTTGTTAGATATAGTATTTGATCCTCTAAGATTATCAGAGGTAAAATATTTTTCTGAATTAGACTTAATTCCTTTGAAAGATTGGTTTCTCGAAGAAATTAAGCCCGATTCTGACCTTGCTATTAAGGAGTAGATCCAATTCTAACATCCGGAAGAAGTTTTTGTTTCATATGAACCTCAAACTCATTCAATTATAGTATATTCATCTGCACCTTCGACTTCATCATACACACTTGCCACTTTAGTACCAACAACTTCAACTCTTTTACCTATTCAACCAATCCCTCCTGTTGTCAATCAAATATTCCATTCAGTAGGAATTATGGCATGATTTTCCCAGCTCGTCTTACCAGCCCAATTACATCACTTACCTCGAGGGTATGGTCAAAGACTTCCTCTTTTCGATGAAAATTCTGAAATCACTGTCCATCAACACATGGCCAAAATCACATCCTTCATATATCTTGAGGAGTTAGATGCAGATGATGCCAAGATGCGAATCATCGCATAATTTTTTCTGGTGAAGTTAAATTTTGGTTCCATGCCCTAGCAACTAATTCTATTAGGACTCCTGCTGAACTAAATGATGCTTTCTTAGCCAGGTGGGATGAGAAGAAAAACCCTTTACAAATCCTTGTTGAATATGATTCCCTGAAGCGCAATCCTAATGAATCATTCCCTGATTATAATTCCTGACACCTTAGAATCTATAACTCCATCCCAAATGAAATGAAACCACCTCCTGGTTTGGCCCTTCTGCGTTATCCCGATGCTTTTGACCCAGATATGGCCAACTCATTGAGAGAAATAAATCCCACTACTCTAGAAGAGATGATCATAAATTCAATGAGTGTTGAGGCCAATCTCTTGATTAAAAAGTCAAAACTCAAAACTGAACGTAAAGTGACCATTAAAGAGGAACCTTCCACTTCATTCAATACTAAATTTGATGCTTTTCTTAGAACCATGGAAATAATGGTCGATAAGATGTCTATTCCAGATATAAAAACGAAGCCACAAATCAGAAATCCGAACTTTCAAGGCCAACAACAACAACCTCAGTTCCAAATAAAGAAAAGAGAGAAAAGAGCTCCTGAAACACAATAACAGTAGCCAATTAGGACAACACTACAACATAATTATGATCAGAGTGATGAAGAGTAAGAACCAACAGTGGAGGAGAACCTTCTTTTCACAGCTAATGGCCAACCCATCTTTCTCACCGAAGATGAAGAATATGTGGAAAAAACAAGTCTACCTAATGATAAAGACTACATAATGGCGAATGATCATGAGTTATAAGTAGAATATGATGATTATCAAAGAGGATACCTGAATGCATTGAGTTCCCAACAAAGGCAGTATACCTTGAGAGGTTGTGATGTTCCAATCAATCCACCTCTGAAGAGTCAAATCAAAATAAAGAGGGTGAGAGTGAAAATAAATCAGTCCAAAGTGAAGAAGAAGCGGATGATGAGAAAGAGGAAGAAATTGATGATGAAGCAGAGACAAAAATTGATGATGAGGAAGAGGAAAAAATTGATGATGAAGCAGAGACAGAAATTGATGAAGAGGAAGAAGAAGGAAATGATGATGAAGAGAGGGGCACTGAGCATGATAGTGATGAACGTGAAAATAGTGAGGATGATAATGAGGACAGTGCAGAAAGCATCAGTGACCAAAATGAAGCAAGCCTCAGTGATGAAAAGGACAATAAATAAGAGATCAGTCATGACAGTCATGACAACTATCATGACAATCATGACAATAGTCATCTCCTCAGTGATAATGAAAATGATGATAGTGCAGAAGATAAAGATGAAAGCAATCCTAGTCATGATGACAGTGAAAAAGGGGAAGGGGCTCATAGTCTAAATGATGATCACAACAAAGAAGAGTATAACAACTCAAATGAAGAACAAAATGACAATGAAAAAAGCAGTGAAGAGGATGAGAGTGCTGATGATGTAGAAGACAATGATGAGGCAAAAAATATGATGACTAATGATACCAATAATGAAGATGAATAAGTTGATGACAAAAACAAGGATCACAGTCATGATAAAGACACCAACAAGACCACAATCACACCCTTTTCACTCACATACCAGGAGGGTTAAGGCATGTGTTTGTTGCCTCCAAAAGGCAAGGGACCATGCCATCTACCTCAGCTCAGCCACTAGACAAAGGCAAACAAAAGGTAAAAGAAGAAGAAGAAGATCACGAGGTGGAAAGGGAGTTTGAAATCATTCAGGTGGACAGTGATGAGGAGGAGGAGGCAAGGATCTCAAGCTTTCTCATCCAAAACAAAAATGCACTCATTGAAGACCTCCAAGCCAATATGAATAGGGCCAAAAGTGTGATTGATACCCTTGACTTGGAAAATAGGCAGCTAGGAGCATGAATTTCTATCTATGAGGCTAGAGCCATTAAGGCCCGGAAAGAAGCCCAAAGGGCACAGGTGAAACTAGAAGAGTTCATGGGCACTTATGAAGAGAGTGAGGATGAGGAAGGTCAATCTAGGAGGAGGCCTAGAACCATGGGGTTGAAGAAGGCATTGGCAAAGAAAAAAGAACAAGAAGCAGCCCTAGTAGAACAACTCCCCCTAGATGAACTGTTGGCCATGGAGATAGCAAAGGATCGAGAGCCTTGGTTGGAAAGGGCCAAGATACACTTGGAGGCTAAACTGGAGAAGGCTAACAAGAATCTTGACCTCAAAGAAGGATGACTAAGTATTATGCCCGGAGAAACCAAGTTGCAAGGGCCAAAATGAAGAAGGCCCAAAACAAGATCCAGACACTAAAAGAAGCTAAAGGCCAAGCTAGACTTGGAATTTTGGCACAATCTTCTCTACAAGTCTCTCAAACCCCTGAAGGAGACATCCACTAATTTTGAAGAAATTTGGACAAGTTTTTGTTTTTTGAGAATTTGGAGGCCTATAAGCGCAACGCCACTAGCGCTACACTTTTCCCTCAGGCATCTTCAGAGGGAAAAAAATACATTTTTGGATTTCTCATGCCTATTTCATTATTCTCACAAAATTTCAGAGCATTTGGAGCATTTTTGACCCCTCAAAAGGTCAAAAAAACACCTCATTTTTCACCATTCTGCCTCATTTTCAGGCCCGGTGCTGCGCTCTAAGCAGTGTTGGGAATTTTAATTTTTGGACAGGTTATAGAGGCTCAATCAGAAAACCAAAGGTAAATATGTAAAGAAGACTCAACAGGCTTTCCAATGGGCCATCACGGAGAAAAATATGACATCAGGAAGGTCCCCAAAACTTGGCTGCAACAGGACCTATTTTGGCGTTGCGCTTATAAAAAAACACTGTGTGTTTTTGGCCAAAAGTCAACAAAACACACTCATTTATTACAAAATCATATTTTAATGTTTTTTTTAAGGCAAATCACTCTAGAATTAGGTGCTAGAATTTATTTTGGCATTTATTTCATGGGATATTTTGTGCCTCGGGCCTTGCATGGTCTCTTGGGCATTTATGACATTTATGAGTCATTTTGACATTTTCCAACCCTATCTAGGGTTTATTCCCTCCCTTGCTAAGATAAATAGAGCATGAGGGTTTCATTGTAAATGTTGGAATTTGATGAGTTTTGAGAGAAATACATGGTTTTCTTGAGTTTGAAGGATAAATTGGTCTTGTGGAGTTTCTGAATGGCTTGCTCTGATTGATGATGAAGGAGGATAGCTTGCAGGATCCCGAAGCATGATTAATGGTGATATGTTTCTGTTTAGTTCTTGTTTCCTTATGTATCATTTTTTACATCCTTCTATGTTGCAGTAGAACAGAAGAGTATAGGCTAAGAAATGTTGTTTGAGGCACCTTAGTCCTTCCTGTTGTCTATTGTCTTTATGTTTTCCTCTGCTGGGTTAGTTTAAGGAATTCTTAGTTGCTTCTTAGACCTACCTATGCTTGTATATTCCATGAATGGTTCAATATAGTAGTTTTAAAATATGAATTATGGTTAGCCTTGCTTATTTGATGCAATTTAAAATCTGTTTTCGAATCTCTCTTTGAAGTATTACTTGTTAGGTTTTAGACAAAGAGGCCATGCTCTGATCATGCCCTTTGTCCATGCTTGAGAAGTTGCCTTAAAGTTCTTTGTATCTTGATCATATATGCTTAGGAATTCCCTCTTCTTTGATTAAATTTATATGTTATATTGTATTTTTTCTAAACCTTGAAGGTGAAATCACTAGAATTTAGATAAGTTTCTTTCTTTTTATGGTTCACTAAATTGTTCATCTTGAATGCTTGTTTACTCAAGCATAATAAAAAAACTACTGTTTTGCCCTATCTTATGGTTATGTATTTATGATGATCAGTATTTGAGAACATATTTTTTTTAAAGTACTTGTTTAAGGATTCTTCACTGCCCTTACACACCTACTATGCTCACCAACTTAATGTTCATTTCATTTCACACATGCCTTAAAGATCCATTTGACCATGCTAGATTTTCCCTGTTATGCATCTTGTTTCATTGTTGAGATATCCACGACTTTCATAGATTCCATAGCCCAATGATTTGAAGACCTCTCACTCCACTTATTCTACTTGATCATCTTACCCAACCAAAACAAACAACAAACCCTACACTTAAGAACTAGCCTAAAATCAAAACCCTAGAAGAAAATAAGTTCACATCCTTTGCATAAAGTATAGAGAGCCCTCTATGAGTCCAGGAAGGCTAGGTCCTAGGACTCCAAAGACTGGTCTATGTTACCCTGTGCATTTGGTCTACCAATCTGCTAAATCATAGGAACCTAACATAATGACGATCACGGTGGGACCTTCTGAGTCAGTGAAAATTTAAGTACCCCTTAGGACTTCAGAAACCCTTGTACATAGCTTCCATTGATTTATCACCAAATCATAGCCTAACGAAATTGGAAATCAAGGTGAGAGGCTTTCTGAGATTAGTGAAAATCTAAGCACTCCTTAGAACTTCAGAAACCCTTATCAAATCATAGAGAACTCAAATTGTTAGCCAAGAGTAGAATTTGGTTGTTTCACCATCTTAGAAAAATGATGACTCAGCGATAGGACACTCATAGAAACCTTAGGGCTACATAAAGGAACCCAGAAAACCCCAAAAAATCCCTAGATTGGTTTTTTGTCAGTTATTAGTGGTGGACCATAAACACACATCCTTAAAACAACAAAAAATATCCACCTGGCGACTCCACAAGCCTCCAGTAGGCCTACTAACCCCACTAGTTCCCACAGGCTTCCCTAGAAATGAATAAATCAATCCTCATATTGCTGATGGTGGACAGTAAAGTTGAAATCTTCCACCTGGCGACTCCACAACTCTCAATAGACCTAGAGACTCCATTGGTAGAAGACTCTAAACTGGTTATAAAGATGCAGTGACCCTTTTTCAGACTAATTGAACAAAATGTCAAGGTTAGTGGCAGACCTTCTATATAATGAAATTTAAAATCAGTTATCAGAGCTTCAACTTGATGATGATCTCCCAAAAGCTGTCTTCCTCATTTTAAGGTCAAGAAAAATTAACCCCGAAGTTAAGAAATTTTTTCTAGAGATAATGGTTGAAAAATATGAAACTGACATTGAAATTTTAAATTCACAAGATCAGTCATACAATTTCTGAGACCCTAAAGAATTTTTGGAAGGTCTCCCTTCCCCTAAGCAAGAAGAAATTTTATTACTCTTTGACTTGCAGGCAAAATATGGGTGTGCTTTCAAGGACTAGATTGAAGATGAGGTTTTAAAAGCTAATGTTTGGGATGCAGATAACCAACCAGTCATGAAAGGTCTAGGAGAAGAAAGTTTACATCATGTTTTTGTTGATCTTGTAATAGATTACATGGAGGTCCTGATTGGATCAAGTTCCCAGGCATGGATTCTTTACAAGAATCAAATACATCAAAAGTTGTCACTTCCTATGGTAGCCTTGATTTTGAAGACACATAATCAAGGTATACTGTGGTTCCCTCTGACAAGCAGTCAGATTGTCTACTTGTTTTTTTTACTGCTCAACTGGCTGCACTGGCACTATTTCATCACCTAGAACAACAGAAAATTCCAAGTTAGATTAGGGTAGAGAGGCGCAAATAAGCTCAGTACTATGAGCATATTTCTAGTTTTTTAGTCTTAGAATGCTGATCCAAAATAAATAAATAAACAAAAAAACTCAAAAACATAGAAAGAAGGAAAAAGAAGGTAGATTTGAAAAATAGGTACAGCCCCATACCCAAAAAATAGTACTGCTGAAAGTATGCAAGCCTAAATGCCACTGCTTGTTCAAAAAGAAGATCTTGTTCAGTCATCTAACCTAATCATGGCTGAACATGTTTTCAATTTATTGCTGATAGGTTAGTGAAAAAGAACTTGTCCAAACATCTAGACTTGACTTGTCAGTAGGAATAGATTAGGAATTAAATATACTGGTTCCACATGCTCAAATCTGAACCAAAGAGAAAGATGGGGATGCGTAACAAATGATAGATCACAACCCTCATATTTCTAGTTTTTCTTGTACAAAAATAATGTATGTGTGCAGCTTGTTCCAATGCCACAGCTCATGGGGAAACATATTGCTTAATCCTGCTTCAAACCATATTTTCAACTTCATGTCAATAGATTAGAGAATGAAGTTTTTCATACAACTTAATCTTGACAATCAGTTAGTCTAGGTAGAGAATAAAAAGAGTTCACTAGCATAATCTGAACTCTTGGAAGTGATAAAGGTAGAAGTAGATAGTTTGTTTTTGCTTTCAAAATAAAAGAATGTCAAGGGTTTTCCAGTTAAAGAGCACCCAAGGAAGAAACAATGTTAGGCAAGTAAGATGGGTAGGTAGAAATGAAGTTGAAGTAATCATGTTTTTCAGATTATTGAGATCACAAAAAAAATCATCAGAAAATGAAAAGAAGGGAAAAGTCTACCCAATGGATAAGGCACTGGTCTTCATAAAACCATAGATCTAAAATTATAGACACCTCCTGAAAAGAAGCTACCCTCCCCAAGTGGAGCCACTGTTAGTCATCAGTAATTTTTTGCTATTTTGTAGATGACTAAATACTTATCCTAGATTTCTAAAAACAAAATTCATGAATATTGAGTTTTAGAAATTTCACTGCCTTCATTATCCTTAGGATAATTTTTTCACTATTTTACTATCCTATCATGTCATGGTCAGCCTATCACTCCCAGAAGACCCATCATGGGCTCATGCCACTCATTTTCACTATGTCTTTCCACCTCTGACCTTAGCACTCTGTTTTTGGCTTGCATAACCCCTCCACTTGCCAGCTAGGATCACCAACCAACCTACTCATTCTTGTGTTTCCCGATACATCAAGCATTGATGGTCTCAAAAATATCTCTGTAGGATCTTTAGATAAATAAAGTACATTGGATTTTGGATCTTCAATACATCAAATTTTCAAAAAATACTATTTTTTATACTTGAAGACCTCAAAGACAAGCTTTCAGTCAAATAAAAGCCCAAAGAGCCTCCCACTAGGTCACTTAGGGTTTCATAGGTTGTAGGAGTGTTTTGGTGTTCTAAATCACTGTTTTACATGTGCCAAGAAGATGAATCAAGTATGAAAGAAAGTCAGTACATGGTTGTCCAAAATGGATCAAGAAATATTTCAAGGAAGGCTCCCTTGGTCAAGCACAAATTCTGCAAAGAACATCTGCTCATTTTGACATTTTTGCAGGAGTTTCAAGGTGGCTATCAGCATAAAATAAGGTAAGGTAAGAGGCCAGTTCCTCACTAAAAGACATCCACAAAAAAGCAAAGGAAGCAGGCATATGTTTAAAGAGAATTAGGGTTTTTAGGACTGATTGGCTAAACAATGTTGCCAAGCAAGAAGCCAATGCAAAAGACCACAAGGATAGAGACACATCCATGCAACCAAGCATAAATTGAAGATTTTTAGAAATTATAAATGAAAAAGGGAAAAAGGTGAGGTGAACTAGACATAAATGAATGAACTTGAAAGGGCTATAGAGAAATTAGAAGACAACATTAATTATTCTTCTCTAACAGCCCTGAAACCTAAGACTTTGGAAACATAGGCAAAGCAGATGAAATAAAGATGATGGGTCTCCATCATGATAGCAGAAAGTTTCCAATAAGTTATTGAAGGTAATTCCTAGGGTTGGCCAAGGCAATGGTGCTTCACTACATCAAAGGGAGAAAATGCAAAGATTATCAATATGAAGGAGATCAAGCCTCCATTATGCAGTCAATTTCCCTCAAAATGGTTAAAGGAAAGAAGGAAATAGGGTTAAGCTTCAAAATGGAGGACCAAGCTGAGCATGAGTTTACTCTTGAGTAACTGAGGTTTTTAAACTCCAAAGAATGACAAAGGATACCAAAACAACTATGTCATGGCACCTGCAACAAATTAGAAGTGGCCAAGAAGAGACATACCAAGCATGATATATAATCTTTGTCAAAGTGGATGCATTACTGTCAAAATTAGTAAGAAGGTAGGAAAATTATGTTTTCAGATCACTTACAGTCAGAAGTGTCAAAAAGGGATAAAACATTGCTTTTTAGTTTCTTAGTACAGACAGAAAAGGGTGTGACAGTGCCAAAACCCTCAAGTTGAATGAAAACTCTTCATTTCTCCAGAAAACTATCACCAAAGAAAGGAGAATTACCTTGAAAAGTTTTCAAAGTCACCTGCAAAAAAGGTCAAAAAAAGTATATCAGTCAAAAGATAAAGTGACAAAAACTTAGAAAAGTGGGTTTTTTAATTTCAATTTATTTCTCAAAGATATAAAGGCATCTTAGTTATCATTTTTTAGTTCACTTGTCATTTGAAAGGAGAGAAAACCCTTCAAGAGAAAAATTCTGAGTATTTTGAGAGAATTTGGGCCGAGTCACTGGCGCTACGCATAGACACTGGCGCTGCGCTCACAAACACTAGCGTTGCGCTAATAGAGGTCTCCACAATGTAATTTTTACACTGCGTTGTGCATACACCATGTGGAACTGTGTGTATAGCTTGGCGCTATGCTCAGGCAGATCGACACGCACAGGAGCAGGGCGCTACACCCATAGGCCAACCCGACACTCGTTCTTCTGCCCAGCGCTGCGCGAACAGAGGCCTGACTCGCCCGGTGCTGTGCCCAGCGGCTGGCATGCCTGCATGAGGAGGCATTTCTGCACACAGAACACCCAACTCTACCTGGCGCTACGCTCACAGACCGCCCGACTCACCCAACGCTGTGCACAGATGGCGACTTGATAGTGTGGGCAGGGCGCTGCGCTTATACCAGAATTCTCCAATTTTGCAAAGAAGTTGTCAAAGGCTCTAGAAAACCCTCCAAGTTGTCTTCAGGACCTTGCAAACAAGATGATTTGGTAGGTGACCTATTCCTCCTTTCCCTCTAAGTTATTTTTGTGTTTTAATGGTTGAAAAGAAGATTAAACCCTAGGCTTTACAAACCCTAAGTATTCATGACAAGTAAAACTCTATTTTTGACCTCCAAGCTAGTATTTTCCATTTGAAAGGGGGTGAAACTAGGGAAAGAATAGATCAGTTCAAGATAAACCCTTTTTCAAGCTCAAGGGAAAACAATCATACACTTGCGTCCATATCACTCATTTGCAAAGGTTTCCCTGTTATAGCATCATTTTTCACCCTCATGTGATTCATGATTGTCTCTATGGCGTTGGGCACCCATTCCCACAGACTTGAACAAAATTCATAAAAAACAGTGTTAAAAATCCCATACGCGGGTATGCCCAGACTTTTCCGCATGTGTACCCAAGTCCACATGTACTTTTCCGCGTATGCCATTAAAATCATTAAAAAAATATATAAAAATTCCCTATTTTTGGGCTGGGTTGATGGTTACTCTAGTAGTTCAACCACCCCAGCGCGTGGCCAACTGTTTCCAACTGATTGAAACTACTTTGAGGGAGTATAAAAGCCCCTCATGTGTATGGCCTAAGGGAGAGAGAAATTTTATAGATATTATACTCTGTTGGAGCCCCAATTCAAGTCTGATTTCCCGTGCCTCCTGCACTTTCCTAGATTTTTACAGGAAACCCTTGTTTCCTAGAGATGTTCATCAGTTCATATGTCATCTCGAGTGCACAAGTCTTGAAAGTATCTTAGCGAGGCAAGGGCGGGACGGATCTGGACGACGGTCTGTTTGAAGATCGTGGAAGGATTCAGGTGATCTCTCCACTTTTTATTACTGTACATGCTATTTGTAATGAAGAAGAACCATCTTGTTCCTGAATTCACGTGTTAATATCTGCTTGTATATGTGAAAAGATTATTATTTAAGCATTTATTATTGTTTATATGATGTTTCACATGGTTTTCACTGACATTTAGGGTAAATATATGCTGTACAACTAGATTTCCATGCACGTTTCTTCTTGGTTTTCAGGTTAAGGAGGAAGAAGGGTTACTGGGGGTTTGGACCCCGCGAGATATACATCAAACGTAGTATTACGGGTGATTTCTACTATCAATGTTATCTAGTTTTTAGCATACAAGTGTGGTTGTGTGAGTCCTTCTTGAATAGCATGCCCTGATCTGTGGAGGTTTTGACCCAACCAACCTCTAGGGTGTTTTTTCCCGAAACAGAACTGGCGACTCCACTAGGGATCGCATTTTTATGATTCCCCTGTTGGGTGGTTTCAGCTGTTTTAAAGGTTTCCAACAGTTTGAATCATTATTACCAGTCCAGTTAACTTTTTCTTAGTCAGACTGAAGACCTGGTTCTTTATCCAGGCTTGATCTTTTTTATTTTTCATTATTTACCTTTTCATACGCGAGTTTGTCTATACACAGACGCGTATACACGCAGATTGCTTCAAAGGAAGTCGCGTATACGTGGGTTTCCTTTGACACAGTCGCGTATGCACGCTTGTTTCAAAACTGTCAAGTAGCATATGCCTGGGAAAATTTTGAAATTTTTTATTTCTTGACTTTTTGGTCTTGTCTGCCTGTGGAGACCTGTTCCTGCAGTGTATTTATAGCCTTTGGATTGTGTTGAAAGTGGTCATTGGTATTTTCTCTCTCTTGTTTGGTTGAAGACTGGCTTATCTGGCAAATCTTATTTTTAGTGCTGGCATTTCTGGTTCGAGTACCAAGATCTCTTCCTGGGGATTCTTGGCTGTTCTGCTTCATCAGGACAGAGAGCTTCTGCTCATATACTCTTTCATAGCATTGTGTATTGCTTTGCACTTCGATTTTTGCCCATTTTTTGGTTGGTTTTCTTGAGTTCATTTGACTAGGTCTTGTTGCAATTTTTTAAGAATCTTTCTTGGTTCTTTGAAGTTTTTGTTTGCTGCAAGGTTGTACTATTCTTCTGGGCTGAGTTACTGAGTTTCTTGTCTTATTTTTCTCATACAAATCTTGCTACTAAGTGGCACTATAAGATTTGGAGCATTTTTGAAGTTTTGCTTGAAATTCAGAGTTGTTTGGCTTGGTAATTGGATAGTTTTCATTGGTCTCTTTGAGCTCTTCTTTTTATAAAATTCAAAAGCTCAAAAAACATTTTGTTTTGTCATTTGCTTTTGTTTTGCATTTTTGTTTTCGTTTTGTTACATCTTTTGAAGCTTTGTTGAGATTTCTTGCCTTTGGTTTTTGACTTGATTTTGGAAAGGAATTGTCATTGGTTTCTTCCTCTTGTTTTCAAGCATATTTTGGTGTCTTCATACTGAGAGTTTCTACTTTTTGGAACTAGTTTTGTGGACAATCAAAAAGTGATAAAACTGAAGGATTGTTGGGAAATTTCTCTTTGCTTTGTTAGGATTTGCATCTTAGAATTTGCATGCTCTTATTTATTTGCATTAGGTGCACTTAAGCATTTTTATTCATTTTCATAGATTTTGCGAGTGTGAGTTTGATATTTGAAAAGAAAAAATATATAATCTCGTAGAACCCGTGTAGAAATTTCTTTTCATTGAAAGGCAATTACTGCATTTGCATGTAGTTTGGTTTTCATTAGTTTCTTTTCTGCGTCACAAAACACCACGAGTTTCATTTCCGTATCCCTTTGACTTAATATACCAGCCGATTAAAATAAGCGCTATAATTTAAAAACAACTAGCAAGTTTTTTATTAAGTGTCATACACCAACTAGCTAGGTTGTAGGGCCTTGGATTAGGTGAGTGGAGAGTTAACTCTCCAAGGCCGCTAAAAAAAAAACATAGAAGTTTAGTAATTGAGCGAAATCCAACTCCGTTAGGTGGACCGGGAAAGCTCTCCTCCAGAGAGTCAAGCGCGAGGGGAAGTGAAGGCCGAGAAGAGAGATACCCCTTCTCTAATTTGCTAGATCTTGCCTCAAGACCGTTCCGCCCGGCTTCTGACATGGATTGGTGCCCATAGTTGCCATTCCTAGGTTCCACATAGGTGACTGCGGGGGGGAATACCCGTGGTACCTGAGGCAGACGTCGTATCACTTCCAGCAGTACTTCTGGGGGGTGCCCTTACGAAGCTTGGGTACTTGTGCCGGCAAAGGTTGTTGTTAGGAGGTCGGCGTAACTGTTTCTGTTACCTTCGCTAGTAGGCCTAGGCCGTAATTATCCCAGACTACTTTCGGGAGGTCCTATTCTTCGCTTTCTTGTATTTTGGTGTCCGGTCCTAATCACCCGGAGCAGAAATACCTGAAGGCTGTTTGCTTGATTGTATTTCAGGGATCTTTTGTAGTGAGTGCTCTTTGCTCCTAGCTTGCCTAGCTTTATACTTTTTTGAGTCTAGTTAAAATTTGTTAAAGTGGCTGATCAAGCGCCTCGTCGATCGAGGAGAATCCGGGGGTTATCTCCCGAGAGTCCAGAGCCTTCTTCAAGAAGGCGTAGGAGTAATTTAGCAGGTGAATATCACCCTGTGGCATCTGACGCAGTGGAGAGAGATCCTCCACAAGGGATTGAAGGTTTTGTAATTGGCTCCAGTGTTGGTTCCGAGAGGAGCGTTCCGCTCACCTCGAGAGTCTTATTTCCGCAGGAAGAAGAAGTACAAGTAGAGGAAGTATCTCAACCCTCTGAGTCACTTCCATCTCCTCTTCCTCCTGATTATCCGTTCGTTGTTGAGTACATCAGACCTGAGTCTGCAAGACCAGAAGATCCTCCATATTATTCATACCTTTCGATGGCCACGACTGGGAACGCGGCTTCAGCTGTGAGTGTTGCAGGCATTCAGACTCCTGCTTCTGTAAAAGGAGGAGGCACAATTGCTATATCTTCGATTGCTTCTAGTACTACTGTGTTTGGCTCTGGTTTCACCCAAGCACAAGCTTCTCAATCTGGTCCCTTTTGTTTTGGAATGCCCACTAGTGGGATTCCTTCATTTTCCTTTTCCGCTGTTGCAGCTGCATCTACACCCATGTCTTCCATGGCTAGTGGATCAACTTCTTTTCAAGGGTTCCCCTTCGGAACTGGGCATATTCCTAGTTCGAATCCTTATTTAGGGTCCATTCCATTTACTTCTCAGACTCAAAGTTTTAACCCTTGGTCTGGAGGTCAGAATTCGACTACTTTTACAGGTTGGAACCCTGTATTTACAACAGTGGGGGTAGGAAATCAATTTTACGTTGGTCACCAAGGGAATACTTCTTTCCCTTCGTCGAGTGCTTATCAAACTTTTTCCCCTCTTTCTAATGCCTGGAACCCCTATCAGGGGCTTTCCTCTTCATTCAATACTTCAGGAGGGGGAACTGGTCCGGTCTTTGGTAACTCTGCGTTGGGAGGGGGTTCTTCTCCTTTTTCTACGAGTTCTTTCTGGCAACCTGGTGCCTTATCAAATCTAGGGTATTCTTTTCAGAATGTTGGGAATCCATCCCATCAAGGATAGAATCCTCAGGCTCCTCCTCGTTTACCTTTTCTGGCAACTTTGAACTTGCCAGATTTGTCAAAATTGACGAATGATCTGATCCGATATAGTCCGGGGTGGCCTCCGGTTCCAACCAAACTACCTTCAGACATTCCAAAGTTTGAAGTCAAGAATGGAGAGGATCCAGCTGATCACATCACCACTTTCCATTTATGGTGTTCATCTAACTCCCTGATCGATGATTCGATTAGGTTGAGATTATTTCAACGCACCTTAACTGGAAACGTTGCCAAGTGGTATATTGAGTTAACTGGGGGCATCTTTGCTACATTTGGAGATCTGGCTACTACATTTCTGAATCATTTCCAGTTGCCTATCAGTTATGACGCCGACACTGAACTCCTAGCTAATTTTAAACAGGATGACGCAACCCACATTTCTGACCATATTCAGGAATGGCAGAGAAGGAAGAGGCTTATTAAAGCTCATATTCCAGGAGAATTCCTTTTGGAATGGTTTTTTAAATCTCTGTAGTCAGATATTTCTAAAGATGTATCCATGTCTGGGGTATTTTCTGAGGAACAGGCTATTTTCAGGGCCCAGCAGCTTGAATTGATATATTCTCAGTCTGGAGTCCTTCATAAATATTTGCCCAATGCTCCTCGCTCCAGATTAGATTTATCCAAGACTAAGCCTGGTCCTCATGGTGATGGACTTATTGGGTCGATCAATAGTGGTGCAGCTAACCTGCTTACTCAATTGCAGCAGTTGTCTATACAATCTGCTCCTTCTAGTCAGGATGTGCCTGCTGAGTCATTGCCTTCCCAATCTTTGTCGGTAAATGCCGTCCAAAATTCCGACCCCAAAGGAAATCAACAATCCGAAGGGAAGAAGAAGGGACGGAATAATAAGAAAAAGGGCAAGAATGGGAAGGGTAATGCAAATAAAACCAACGAGCATGTTGGTGAGGGTCCAAAGGATAAGAAGAAAGTGAATTTTCCATGCAAGTTGTGTGCTGGAGACCATCTTACACACCTTTTCCCTAAAATTCAGGATGCGCAGCGCTTGTTAACTCAGCAGGGTTCTTCCAGTTCCCAGGCTGTGTTGACAAACCCTTTTCCCCAAGGGCAACAACTAGTTGTTGGCGCAAATCAAAGTACTGGGGCTTCCTCTAGGGGCGCCCAGGAAGGGGAAATTCTGTCAAACATATACATGATGAGTGCTCATGCGGATATCGCTACGAGATCCCGTGACTATGGCGAAGAAGAGTCTTCGAAAGCTAAGGGTGCTTCTGATGCTACTGAGCCGCTTCATATTACAAGGCCTACTGTTGAGCCTATACCTCGGATGCCAAAAGCATCTACTAAGCGTACGACGATTAATCCAAATGATAGGGCTGCCCAGAACTACTCTATTGTGGAAGATCTAGAGAAGAGTCCTTGTGCCATGTCGGCTCTTAAGGTGCTCCAGTCTTGTCCTTCTCAGCGCAGCGCTCTGCTCACTGCCATTGGGGCTGTTGATCCAAATAACTCTCTTATGATTACATTCAATATGTATAATTTTAAAAAGAGACTCCCCCATCATATGGCTTTTCATGTCAAATCGTCGTATCGAAAATGCAATATTTTTCGAATGGTCGTTGATGAGGGTGCTTCCACATGTGTGATGTCTCTCACATGCTGGAAGGGAATTGGATCTCCCGTAGCTATTCCATCTGCTACTCTTCTGACTACGTTTGACGGTCATTCTCACAGACCACATGGTATTGTCCCAGCTTTGCCTATCTGTGTTGGGGGAAAAACTGTAAATATAGAGGTTGAGATAGTTGATGCAAGCTTGGAATACAACCTTCTGTTGGGGCGAAACTAGATTTATGAGATGGATGCTATTGCATCCTCATTGTTTTGGATTATTTGTTTCCCTCACGAAGGGAGGATTGTTACAGTGGACCAACTGGACTGTCCTCCTATAGACCCGAATGCATCTACTGACTCAACTATTTCAAAGTTGGATAATACCAAGTCGCCTGTTGAGAATTTAGGGGTTGGAATGTATTCTTCCTTGATGGGTACTTTTGATATTCCACCTCCTACGGTTCATATAAATGCAATTTCATCCTCCAGGGCTCCTCTTCGAAGAGAGTTCTTCAGAAATCATTATTTTTCGAACCCTTGGACCTTGCCTTCCCCTACTGCCACATTAGCGGAAGGTCAAGTGGGTGGAATGGCGTTTCCCATGTCTACAGCTGAGATTTCTTATTAGTCTATTGTTGACTCTGCAGAGTCCATTCCAACTCCTCTTTCTCCGGATGAGTTGGATGGAGATGTGGCTCCGGCTTGGACACTTAGTTCTTCTTCTGCCCATAATTTCCTTGATACCACTCTTCCATCTGAAGAGGCCATCCTGGAAGCTATGACTGGTATAGATAGACCGTGGGATGATTTGCATCATCGGTCTTACTTTTTACCTGATTTGAGCGAAGTTGAAACAAGTTTTCCAAGTCCTTCATCTCCTGGTCCTGTTCGCCCAGTCCTGAACCCTTTAGCACCAACACAGGTATATGCTGAAGGGAACATGACTGTGATTTCTCCAACTATCCCGGTAAACATTTCCAGGGATCCCAATATTATTGAGAATGTCTTCATCGGAGCTGAATGTTCCCCTGAAGAGATTCAGATTTACATCGATCTCTTTAAAGAGTTTAGGGATGTATTCGCTTGGTCTTATGAGGAAATGCCTGGTATAGATCCATCTATTGTCCAGCATGAGATCAAGACTTACGAAAACGCTAAGCCGGTGAGGCAAAAACTTCGTCCGGTTAATCCTAGGAAGGCTGCAGCTATCAAAGCTGAGGTGGAGAAGCTGCTTAAGGCTGGATTTATTTATCCTATTCCTTTGACTGAATGGGTTTCAAATCCTGTTCCCGTGGATAAAAAACAAGGAACAATTCAAATTTGCATTGATTTCAGAGACCTTAATAAAGCATGTCTGAAAGATAATTACCCCACACCATTTATAGATCAAATTATCGATGAGTGTGCCGGTAACGAAATTTTCTCCTTCATGGACGGTTTCTCTGGATATAATCAGATTACTATCCGTCCTGAAGATCAATATAAGACTGCCTTTATTTGTCCCTGGGGTACTTTTTCTTACAAGAAGATGCCTTTTGGTCTTAAAAATGCTGGGGCTACTTTTCAGCGGGCCATGTCATATGCCTTCCATGACATCAAACATATTATCGAGGCATATTTGGATGATTTAGCTGCTCATTCTCGAAAGAGGATGGATCATCCTGCTCACCTCCGTCAAGTATTTGAACGATGTCGTTTCTACAAGATTAGGTTGAATCCGAACAAGTGCGTTTTCGCGGTTACATCTGGTCGATTATTGGGATTCATTGTGTCTAGGGAAGGGATTAGGGTAGATCCCTTCAAGGTTGAGGCAATACTTCGGTTGCCTCCCCCATCCTCTATTCGTCAAATTCAAAGTCTACAAGGAAAGGCTAATTTTCTTCGGAGATTTATCGTAAATTATGCTGAAGTTACCAAGGGATTTATGAGATTGTTGAAGATGGGAGTTCCTTTTTTTTGGGATGACTTCGCTCAAAGCTCATTCGATGCTTTGAAAAAATAATTGACCTCTGCTCCTTTATTGATTCCACCTGATTATAGCAGGGATTTCATTTTGTATCTTGCAGCAGCAGAATCTACCATTGGTATGGTTCTGGTTCAGGAGGATGATGCTCTTGTAGAGCATGTTATATACTATCTTAGTCAAGGATTGGTAGGACCTGAACTTCGATATACTCTGATAGAAAAGCTAGCTTTAGCAGCTGTTCATGCTGTGCAGCGACTCTGGCATTATATTCTTCTACGAAAAACTTATGTTTTGGCAGCAGCCAATCCATTTCAGTTTGTTCTCAGTAGGCGAGTGATTGGGGGCAAATACAATAGATGGATTGTGATTTTGCAGGAATTTGATCTTGATTTTATGTCTGCCAAGTCCAAGAAATCATTGGTTTTCGCGGAATTGATCTCCGAGTTGCCCTGTGGGGATGAGATAATCTATGATGAATCCTTTCCGGATGAACATTTGTTTCTTATCTCTCCACAGGATCCTTGGTATGGAGATATAATTGTGTATCTCCAGGCTGCGAAGTTTCCCTCCACTTTTTCGAAAGATGAGCATCGTAAGTTGCGTCACTTGGCTAAGAATTACTTGATCATTGGTGATGCTTTATACTGTCGAGGGGTTGATTCAATCCTGAGACGCTGCTTAACTCTCGAAGAAGCTGAGGCTGTCCTGAATGATTGCCACATTGGAGCTTGTGGTGGTCATTTATCTGGGCTTGCTACAGCCCAAAATATCTTGCGTGCTGGGTACTTTTGGCCTTCGATTTTCAAAGATTGTATGGAGTCGGTCAAAAAGTGTCATCCGTGTCAAGTTTATACTTGAAAAATGCGCGCTCATCCAGCTCCGCTTTTTCCAGTCATTACTATCGGTCCCTTTACAAAGTGGGGTATTGATTATACTACTTGTAACCCGCCTTCGGCTAAAGGTCACAAGTATATTATTGTAGCAGTAGACTACTTTACGAAGTGGGTCGAGGCTATGCCTACTTTTGGGAATGATGGTGAGACTGCAGCTCTTTTTCTTTTCAACCAAGTTATTGCTCGTTTTGGTATTCCTAGAGAGATTGTCACTGATCATGGCAGTCATTTTCAGAATAGCATGATGGTTGAGTTGGCTCTAAAATTGGGTTTCCGGCAGGAGCATTCATCTCCATATTATCCTCAAGCCAATGGGCAAGTGGAAGCCGTGAATAAATCCTTGAAGACAATTCTTCAAAGGACAATCAATAAAGCTCGATCCAACTGGCATATTATGCTATATCCTGCACTTTGGGCATACAGGACGTCAGTGAAAATTGCAACTGGCTTTACTCCGTTTCAGCTAGTTCAGGGGTTGGAATCCATATTTCCCATTGAATGTGAGATTCCTTCTCTTAAGCTAGCTGTTGAACTTCTTCCTGACACTTCTAGTCTTGAAGAACGTCTCCTTCATCTGGAACATCTTGATGAGCAGCATCGGGATGCCGCCACGATGAATGAAGCACATAAAAACCGAGTTAAAGTTCAGTACGATAAGGCGGTCAAACCTAGGGTTTTTTCGGAAGGTGACCTTGTTTTGGTCTATGCCCAAGAAAAATATGCCCTGGGGGCAGGAAAGTTTAAGTCTATGTGGTATGGCCCCTTCATCGTTAAAAAATTCCTTAAAAAAGGAGCATATACCTTGGTTGATTTTGAAGGAAACGAGTTGCCGGAGCCTAGAAATGGGCTCTATTTGAAAAAGTATTATGCCTAGGCTTCGGCCTGACATTTTGCTTTTGTATATAGTAGTTTTGCTTTGTACATATCTGGTTTTTCGATCTTTGATGGGATGGTGATGTTCTTGATCTGCTTTAGCAGGTTGTGTTGAATGTTATGAGTCATTTTGGTTTCGCCGATGGTGCTACTAGACACACCCTGAACTTGGCTTCCACGACTTGGGTGCTTCATCATCCATCCGATCAGCTGTTAGTATCAAGAGGGGTCTGCATTGGTCCTGCTTCCAATAATATAGCAGAATACACTGCAGTTATTTATCTACTCTCAGAGGCAATATCTTTGGGTGTTGATTCGTTGGTAGTTTTCTTGGACTCCCAGCTGGTGGTGTCGCAGTTCAACAATACTTATCGGGTTCGAGATCCATTTTTACTCCAGTTGTTCTTGAGGGTACGATTGTTACAAAGATCATTTCAATTTTTAACTTTCATTCATATTCCTCGAGCCGACAATTGGATGGTAGACTCATTAGCTAATCAAGCAATTGATTGGCATATTAATCATTCCATACAATAAAATTTAATCATCAAAAACATCATACATTTTTATACATTTGTCACATCACATCAAATAGTCGCTGTATATAAATCATCAAAATGTTCAAAAAAATATACAAAATTTGGATTCATAAGTCATACAAAAAATTGGGCTCATGCCTGATCATGTTCAGTCTCAAAAAATATACAGTCATCTGGTATATCATATCTATCTATTCCTGTGGTCCCTGCCCAGAAGTTGTGTTGGCCTATAGAACACAATCGTGGTGGCAACTTGGCGGAATAACCATACCCAGTCACGGGGTACTCCTACCACCCGTCTCTGGATGGCTTCAGGCAGATCTTCCATTGCAGCCATAGGTACTTGGCGGGTTAATCCCTCCAAGTTCCTCTGTACAACCTGGAGGGTCATGTCTGGATCTACTGTATCCGCCTCGCCTCTGCGACGCTTATGTCGTGGGTAACCCTCAGGTCGGACTGGTCCAATATCTGTATCATGATCATTATAAAATTGTAAGTCATTTTGAATCCAATCAAAAACATGTTTGTTTTCCACATTTTTTCACATATATTGAAAAAATCCAAAAAAAATTATATAAGTCAAAAAATTGCAAACTTACCGACTGTGCCCCATGCCACGCCTGGTGGAAGGACAAGGTCTGGATCGCCACGAAAATCCATCCCGGCATAGGGATAGTCTTCCACAGCGATGATTTTTTCTCCCCACCATTGGAAGAACTCATCATCCCAAGTGGTTCGGGGAACTTCACTTCCCCCCAATCTCTTCATCAAGTCAGCCCATCGAGAAATTCGTGGGTCTCTCGGGCTGCTGATAGAAGAGATCACTTTGGGTCTCAACTCGGGAATCTTCTCGAAGAAGAATGTCATCAAGATTGTACCATATCCAAAATGTTTTGTTTTTACTTTTCAGATAGAAGTCAATTGTTGCTTCATGTTCATCAGTAGAGCTGTGCACCAATCATATAAATGAGTTAAGCATTCCACTGCTATACTCATTTGAGTCTTGGATGCCTGGTGTAGGGAAGCAGATCCCGCTACCCTGCCAATGGTAAAAAGGAGAATTTTCATGTGCAAGTCTCTTAAATCTTCGATAGCAATTTGAGTTCCAACCTTCTTGGACCCCGCTACACAGTAGACGTGGACGTAATCTTCCACGGTTAGCCCTCCCAAAGGCTTACCATGCAAGTCTACTGGCTCCCCCCTCCGGGAGAGTCCAGTAATAAAATAGATATCTTCCACCTCGATACGTATGGGCATTTGATCTATTATGATGCAGTCTTCTTCCGGTTCCCAATAGTTCACAAGCATTTCGAGCAATCGGACATTACTCTTCATATTTGGCATTTTGAAAAACTTGAGCAATCCACAATTTCGGAGAATATTGAGTGATACTTGGTCCTGCATTACTTCATTGTCAATGGCACTGTGCTCACGCTCTCTCCAAGATATAGTCATCCTGCAAAAATTCAATAATTTGTTCATTAGATACGCGTTTTTTTCATTTTGGGTTGCGCATACGCGACTTTTTTTGTGCACAGTCGCGTATATACGCGACTTGGTCATTATAAACCCGCATATGCGCAAACCCGTGCTTTTAAATAAATAATTCTATGGTGAAAATTCCTAATTTTTAACTTATGAATGGACAAAATGAATAACAAGGATGAATTAAGAGCTTACCTGACAAATTTGGTGAAATTTGACGGTCGATTGCTCCTATTTTGACGAAAGAGGCTTTTTCTCCAGAGCACTTTTTCCCAAATCAGCAATGTAACAATGAACCAAATATGAGGTAACTTGTGTATTTATGCCCAAAATTGAATTTTTTTTGCAAAAATTTGTTATGCTTATTTTTTCAATCTATCTTAAGCTGCATAACCCGGATGCTTGGAAGTGCCTAGATTGGTATATTTTCAGGTACATTTTGACGAATTTGAGATTTTTCCCGGTTTTTGATCCATGACTGCTGACCCGTCATGGCAGGTATATGATCTTCACTGGAATATAGGTTAGGGAATCCACTCTCCGTTGCATTTTGCATACTAGCCTCCATTCTGA
Source organism: Pinus albicaulis (assembly GCA_034641835.2). Taxonomy (NCBI): domain Eukaryota; kingdom Viridiplantae; phylum Streptophyta; class Pinopsida; order Pinales; family Pinaceae; genus Pinus; species Pinus albicaulis. The sequence continues at coordinate 1,220,681,457 of CM076578.1, forward strand.
TCACTTGCCATAGGGTCGATCCCATCAGGTCATGAGTATTACACCCATTTCACTCGCCGATTATTTAATCATGACTTGGTGGTAGAGCCTTCCTTTACATGGGCTTCCTAGTTAGTTCCTTGCTAGCATTTGTTTCCCATGCTGCGTTTTATGTAGGCTCGGGAGTCCTCTTTAGTCCCGCCATGACTTATGTGTTGAAGCTTCATTCTTCTTTTTCCTCACTATCATTTTTCTGGCTATTACCCTAGAGGCTCCCTGGTGTTGGTGAGTTGTATTACTGCATCACATATTGGCTTCTTGTTTATCCTGGCCTTTAGCCGGCTTCATTTTGGACTCGATGTTTAAGCCAACTTTTGACCTTGACTATCTGTACAAGTTAACCATTGCATGCACTTAGCTATCGCAACTTGACACCCTTTTTACCCATGGATGGAACATTCCTCTGAGTATCGCTTACCAGTTTCCGCCACCTTGCATTGAGCATAGGATCGTTCCAATCCCAGGAAATAGTGCATCTGTTTCTTGATACTCGTTCTATCCATTGTACCATAGCATTCTTTTATTCTTTTTCAGGCTTATTATATGAAAAAGACAAAAAAATAAAATATAACAAAAAGAGCGGGAACGGGATGTATCTTCGTTATTTTGATGGCAGTACAGAGTCAGTTTGTCGCCCTTGAACAAAGCACATATACTTATATATATTTCCTCCATTTGGGATGGTTCTAGTTTTGACCTAGGTTCAGCCTTTACCATGTTTCACTTGTCAGTTCTCCCCCGGTTGGTTATCTCTTCCAATCATATGGAGAGTTTGTTTTGCCTCCTGCAAGACAGACTTATACAGTGTCACTTTTTACTGCCATGGTCATCACAGAGTCGTGCTTTTGTTCAAGGGAAGTCTAGCCTGAGTCGGCCATTCCGCGGTGTCTCTTGACTCATTATTCAGTCGGCCTTCCCGGTCTTGTCAGTATCATGTTCTATCACATCAGATGTTTTCTTCTTCTGCTCGTGCTGGTTTGAGAAGGTCCCCATTGACTTCTTGCCGGCGGGTTTGTCTCTTATCGACTACGACACATTGCTCTGAGAGCAAACCTAGAGCCACACCCTGGCCCTATTTCCATCATTGATAGGTGACCTTGTGCTCAGCATTTGATCATCATTATGGGTCTTTGACTGAGTGGTTTCCCCTGTGTTCGATGTCAACATACATTATCACACTTGGGATTCATGCAGTACCTTGATTTCCATTTGACCCTATTGGTGGATATCTCGCCTCTGTGTCAGATTTCATTATTGGTTGGTTCAGAGGGTTTCTTCCGTGCGCTAGCTTCATCTTGTGCATGTCGGAAACGTACTTCGGTTTTGGTTCCATCACTCTACTTCGTCCGATTCCTTCCAAATCTTGGCCCGCGGGTTACACTCGCGCTGGACTGATGTGGGATGCCTTAATGCCTTCCTTCCAGCAGATCTTTTCCCATCGACTCCGACTCATTGCTCTGGGAATAAGGTCTAGAGTCTTTTTGTCAGTACCTTAGGGTTTGCAGTCATCAGTGGCAGACTCTTCGCTATCGACAGTGGGGACTCATCATTGCCTCCTGATTGGTAGATTCTTCCAAGTGTTCGACTTCAACTCATTCATTCGCACTTGTTAGATTGTACTGGGGCACCTTGACACTCATTTTCATTATTGGTGGGTTGTCTCGCGTTGGTTAACGGTATACATTATTGATCGGTAATCCAACGATTTCTCACATGGTTGACTTCAGCTCATTTATTCCCATTGTGTAGAATTGTGCCATGGTGATCGGTGAAGACCTCAGGTTGCATCAGCATTTCTCGGTTCACTTTTGATAGTCCATTCAGTTTCTACCAATGATGTCGTTCACCCTTATATGTTGCAGTGTCAGTATAGCAGCATCCTATATGTTGGCTCCCGAGTTACGTGATTGTACCATCTATTCCACCCCTTATGATTTGGTACTTGGAGATTCAGTTACTTGTATGATCAGACATCCAGTTTTAGCATCATTGATCAGCTTTCTATATGTGATACTTGGACATTGATTCTGACTTGTACTTCCGGGCCATGCTCAGATGATTCATTGTGTACTTTCAGTTCAGTTATACTTGTATACATTTTTGATCTATTATGTACTTTCGATATGATGTATTTTTGACTGAGCATGGGTATGCCCACCTCAGCATGAGTTGACTCTCTGTTTTCTTTCATTGGTTTTTGGCAGGCTGAAATATGGTGAAGTCCTCCCTTGTCCTTGCGAAGTTCTTTCTATGTGCATAATACATTTCGGCCATCATGTACCCCTTCTGACCTCATATATTAGGGGGCATCTGTTATAGCATCATTTTTCACCCTCATGTGATTCATGATTGTCTCTATGGCCTTGGGCACCCATTCCCACAGACTTGAACAAAATTCATAAAAAATTGTGTTAAAAATCCCATACGCGGGTATGCCTAGACTTTTCCGCGTGTATACGCGAGTCCACATGTACTTTTCCGCGTATGCCATTAAAATCATTAAAACATATATAAAAATTTCCTATTTTCGGGCTGGGTTGATGGTTACTCTAGTAGTTCAACCACCCCAGCGTGTGGCCAACTGTTTCCAACTGATTGAAACTACTTTGAGGGAGTATAAAAGCCCCTCATTTGTATGGCCTAAGGGAGAGAGAAATTTTATAGATATTATACTCTGTTGGAGCCCCAATTCAAGTCTGATTTCCCATGCCTCCTGCACTTTCCCAGATTTTTACAGGAAACCCTTGTTTCCTGGAGATGTTCATCAGTTCATATGTCATCTCGAGTGCACAAGTATTGAAAGTATCTTAGCGAGGCAAGGGCGAGACGGATCTGGACGACGGTCTGTTCAAAGATCGTGGAAGGATTCAGGTGATCTCTCCACTTTTTTATTACTGTACATGCTGTTCGTAATGAAGAAGAACCATCTTGTTCCTGAATTCACATGTTAATATCTGCTTGTATATGTGAAAAGATTATTATTTAAGCATTTATTATTGTTTATATGATGTTTCACATGGTTTTCACTGACATTTAGGGTAAATATATGCTGTACAACTAGATTTCTGTGCACGTTTCTTCTTGGTTTTCAGGTTAAGGAGGAAGAAGGGTTGCTGGGGGTTTGGAACCCGGGGGATCTACATCAAACGTAGGATTACGGGTGAGTTCTACTATTGATGTTATCTAGTTTTTAGCATACAAGTGTGGTTGTGTGAGTCCTTTTTGAATAGCATGCCCTGATCTGTGGAGGTTTTGACCCAACAAACCTCTAGGGTGTTTTTTCCCGAAACATTCCCTCACCATCATCTCCTTTTCACTCCTCCTACCTAAGTGTCACAAGAAAACCTAATTTATCCACAAATAGCCCTAATCATCATGTCAGGAGCATAAGACAGTAGCAACAGTGAAAGAGGCCAAGGGCCTATGAGGCCAAACCACAAAGGAGGGAAAGTGAATAGATTTGAACCCCATAGCACAGTGGATATCACCTCATCTCCCTTGATCCTATCATATTTCTAGAATGTGGGATGTTTTCAATTTTGTGAGAACGTTAAACAAGTACAACACTTCCCAGAGCTTACGAGGTTGTTTGTCCTCAACCTCTACAACAAACAGGTGAATCTTGCAGGGGTGGATTTTGAATTATCAGCATATGCCATCTCTAATGCTACAGGCATACCTGCTGTTAGTGAGAAATGGTTCAAGAAGGCAAGGTTGGATATGAACCATTATGAGCCATTTGTCAAAACTAGGTATAGAGTAAGTTGCAAGGCTATCTTCCCTTTCTCACACCTAAAACATAGATTTGCACCCTTGATGAGGGTTATCATGAAGTACTTTACTTGTGAAGGGAGGTACTCCATACTTTATTCCTACCATGTTAGACTCCTCATGCATTTCACAAGGGTTAAAATGCTCAACTTGCCCTACTACCTCTATAGGAGTATGGAAAAAATGTCTTCTCTTGTCCGGAGAAGGAATCCTTCCCAACAAATGCAGAGTTTGTTTCACCATTCCTTGATCAAGATGGTGGTTTTACATTAGTTGAAATAGAAGGGAATACCTTGGGAGGTATTCATAGCACATGAGGTCTTCACAAGCCCACAACTCCCTCATCAACCTAACTTTCCCTCATCATCTACACAAGTGTCCTCACCTCAATAAAACCTCCCCTCCTCCCGTTCTCTTGATGCATCAAATGAAGAAGGAGGTGGAAATGATGAATTAAGTGAAAATGAGGGAGATAATGATAATGAGTCAAATAAAAATGAAGAGGGTGAGAGTGACAATAAATCAGTCCAAAGTGAAGAAGAAGCAGATGATGAGGAAGAGGAAAATGATGACGAAGAGGAAGAAATTGATGATGAAGCAGAGACAGAAATTGATGATGAGGAAGAGAAAGAAATTGATGATGAAGCAGAGACATAAATTGATGAAGAGATGGGAAGTGAGCATGACAGTGATGAAGGTGAAAACAGTGAGGACAGTGCAGAAACTAAAGGCAGCAGTGACCAAAATGAAGCAAGCCTCAGTGATGAAAAGGACAACAAAGAAGAGATCAATGATGACAGTCATGACAAATGTCATGACAGTCATGACAATATTCATCTCCTCAGTGATAATGAGAATGATGACAGTGTAGAAGATAAAGATGAAAGCAGTCCTAGTCATGGTGACAGTGAAAAAGGGAAAGGGGCTCATAGTCTAAATGATGATCACAACAAAGAAGAGGACAACAGCTCAAATGAAGAACAAAATGACAATGCAGAAAACAGTGAAGAGGATGAGAGTGTTGATGATGTAGAAGACAATGATGAGGTAGAAAATATGATGACCGATGATACCAATAATGAAGATGAAGAAGTTAATGACAACAGCAAGGATCACAGTCATGATAAAGACACCAACAAGACCACAATCACACCCTTTTCACTCACATACCAGAGAGGGTTAAGGCTTGTGTTTTCTGCCTCCAAAAGGCAAGGGACCATGCCATCTACCTCATCTCAGCCACTAGACAAAGGCAAAAAAAAGGTAAAAGAAGAAGAAGAAGATCATGAGGTGGAAAGGGAGTTTGAAATCATTCAGGTGGACATTGATGAGGAGGAGGCAAGGATCTCAAAATTGCTCATCCAAAACAAAAATGCACTCATTGAAGACCTCTAAGCCAATCTGAATAGGGCCAAAAGTGTGATTGATACCCTTGACTTGGAAAAAAAGCAGCTAGGAGCACAGATTGATATCTATGAGGCTAGAGCCATTAAGGCCCGGAAAGAAGCCCAAAGGGCACAGGTGAAACTATAAGAGTTCATGGGCACTTGTGAAGAGAGTGAGGACGAGGAAGATCAATCTAGGAGGAGGCCTAGAACCATGGGGTTGAAGAAGGCATTGGCAAAGCAAAAAGAACAATAAGCAGCCCTAGCAGAACAACTCCCCCTAGATGAACTGTTGGCCATGGAGATAGCATAGGATCAGGAGCCTTGGTTGGAAAGGGCCAACATACACTTGGAGGCTAAACTGGAGAAGGCTAACAAGAATCTTGACCTCCAAAGAAGGATAACTAAACATTATGCCCAGAGAAACTAAGTTGCAAGGGCCAAACTGAAGAAGGCCCAAACCAAGATCCAGGCACTAAAAGAAGCTAAAGGCCAAGCTAGACTTGGAATTTTGGCACAAGCTTCTCTACAGGTCTCTCAAACCCCCTGAAGGAGACATCCACCAATTTTGAAGAAATTTGGACAAGTTTTTGTTTGTTGAGAATTTGGAGGCCTATAAGCGCAACGCCACTGGTGCTACGCTTTTCCCTCAGGCATCTTCAGAGGGAAAAAATTATATTTTTGGATTTATCATTCCTAGTACATTATGCTCACAAAATTTTAGAGCATTTGGAGCATTTTTGACCCCTCAAAAGGTAAACAAACACCTCATTTTTCACCATTCTGCCTCATTTTCAGGCCTGGCACTGCGCTCAGAGCAGTGTTGGGAATTTTAATTTTTGGGGTTATAGAGGCTTAATAAGAAGAAAAAAAAAAAAAGGTATATCTGGAAAGAAGACTCAGCAGGCTTTCCAACGGGCCATCACAGAGCAAAATCTGACATCGGGAAGGTCCCCAAAACTTGGCTGCAACAGGACCTACTTTGGTGTTGCGCTTATAGACAACATTGTGTGTTTTTGGCCAAAAGTCAACAAAACACACTCATTTATTGAAAAATAATATTTTAGAGTTTTTTTAAGGAAAATCACTCTAGAATTAGGTGCTAGAATTTATTTTGGCATTTATTTCATGGGATATTTTGTGCCTTGGGCCTTGCATGGTCTCTTGGGCATTTATGACATTTATGAGTGATTTTGACATTTTCCAACCCTATCTAGGGTTTTTCCCTCCCTTGCTAAGATAAATAGAGTAGAGAGTTTCATTGTAAATGTTGGCATTTGATGAGTTTTGAGAGAAATACATGGTTTTCTTGAGTTTGAAGGAGAAATTGGTGTTGTGGAGTTTCTGAATGGCTTGCTTTGATTGATGATGAAGGAGGATAGCTTGCAGGATCCCTGAGCATGATTAATGGTGATGTGTCTCTGTTTAGTCCTTATTTCCCTATGTATCATTTTGTTACATCCTTCTATGTTGCAGTAGAACAGAAGAGTATAGGCTAAGAAATGTTGGTTGAGGCACCTTAGTCCTTCCTATTGTCTATTGTCTTTATCTTTTCCTCTGTTGGGTTAGTTTAAGGAATTCTTAGTTGCTTCTTAGATCTACCTATGCTTGTTTATTCCATGAATGGTTCAATATAGTAGTTTTCAAATATGTTTTATGGTTAGCCTTGCTTAATTTATGCTATTTAAACTCTGTTTTGGAATCTCTCTTTGAAGTATTACTTGTTAGGTTTTAGCCAAAGAGGCCATGCTCTGATCATGCCCTTTGTCCATGCTTGAGAAGTTGCCTTAAAGTTCTTTGTAGCTTGATCATAAATGCTTAGGATTTCCCTCTTCTTTGATTAAATTTATATGTTATCTTATACATTTTCTAAACCTTGAAGGTGAAATCACTAGAAGTTAGATAAGTTTCTTGCTTTTTATGGTTCACTGAATTGTTCATATTGAATGCTTGTTTACTTAAGGATAATAAAAAAGCTACTATTTTGCCCTATCTTATGATTATTTCTTTATGTTGATCAGTATTTGAGACCATCTTGTTTAAAAATTACTTGTTTAAGGATTCTTCACTGCCCTTACACACCTACTATGCTCACCAACTTAATGTTCATTTCACTTCACACATGCCTTAAAGATCCATTTGACTATGCTAGATTTACCGTGTTATGCATCTTGTTTCGTTGTTGAGATATCCATGACTTTCATAGACTCCATAGCCCAATTATTTGAGGACCTCTCACTCCAGTTATTCTACTTTATCATCTTACCCAACCAAAACAAACAATAAACCCTACACTTAACAACTAGCCTAAAAATAAAACCCTAGAAGCAAACAAGTTCACATCCTTTGCACAAAATAGAGAGAGCCCTCTCTGAGTCCAGGAAGGCTAGGTCCTAGGACTCCAAAGACTGGTCTAATGTTACCCTGTGCATTTGGTCTACCAATCTGATAAATCACGGGAACCTAACAGATTCCGTTGGCAAAGACGGGGCTGGAATTGGTTTATGGATCTGTAGCCCATTTCAACAACAAAATAAAGTCCCTAATAATGTTAGATTGTGTTCCTATATATTAGCATTTGATTGTACGAAAAATGAGGCTGAATATGAAGCACTCATTACTGGTCTAAATTTTTTGAAAAAATTGGGTGCTAGAAGAATTGTAGTCTACAACGATTCAAAGCTGGTAATTAAACAAATCAAAGGTGAGTATAAAGCTAATCACCCAAGGATGGGGCAATATAGGAAATCAATGCTTGAAATTTTGAGAATGTGTTCAGAATATACACTTAAAGTAGTGCCAAGGTTGCAAAACTTGATGGCTAATTCATTAGCCACTGCTACAAGTAATTTCAGATCTACAATGTTTTCAAATAAAAAGTTTGAGATTCATATAAAGCACATGCTTTCCATTTCGGATAACTTGAAATTTTGGCAAGTATTCTGGGACGATAAACAAGTGAACAATTTCCTTCAAAGTGAAGGTGAGTTTGAGAACTGTTCTATGTACGAAGTGTATGAAAAGGATGACCAAGTCATTGAGGCAGATCAGATTGACATATTTCATCTCAAGGGAAATAACATTCCAAAAGGTCTCGTACCTTTGGAAGAGTTATTTGAACAAGATGATGTGGCAAGAAAACCTACTTTGGTTCCCACAGAAAAGGCGTAGAAGATGTTAATATTCGAACAACGGAGCAGCCAAAGTTCATCAAGATTTCAAAGTCTTTGCCTCCAGAGGTAAAGCCTAAATATGTTGATTCGTTTACTGAGTTTTCTAACGTGTTTTCTTGGGATTACTCAGATCTAAATGTGTACAATAAAGATATCATTCAACACACTATCCCCATAAAGCTAGACCAAAAGCCTTTTAGGCAGAAGCTCAGGAGAATAAACCCAAGTTGTTGCCATCTATTAAGAAGGAGGTAAACAAGCTCTATAAGGTAGGAATTTTTGTTATAGTTAGATTTTCTAATTGGATCTTTAATTTGGTTCCAGTGCCGAAGAAGACTAGTGAAATTCGATTATGTATATATTTCATAAATATAAACAAAGTGTCATTGAAAGACAATTACCCACTGCCCAAAATGGACCACATACTTCAGCGAGTTGTAGGACCCAATAGGATGTCATTGTTGGATGGTTACTCAGGGTACAGTCAAATCCTTATGCTTGAAGATGATCAGGATAAGACAACGTTCACTACACCATGGGGTACCTTCAAATATGCCAGGATGTCGTTCGGTTTGAAGAATGTCGGGGCCACTTTCCAGTGTGCCATGGAAATATATTTTGGTAACGAGAAAGATGTCTTCCTTGTTGTTTATTTAGATTATCTGACCGTTTATTCAAATTCAGATGATGAGCATTTACACCATTTGAGAGTTGTGTTCCAATGATGTAGAAAATTTGGGATATCCCTAAATCCTAAAAATTTCCTATTTGCTATGGAAGAAGGAAAGTTGTTGGGTCACATCATTTCAAAATATGGGATCCAGATATATCCTTCTAGAATTGAAGCGATAGAGCAAATTGATTTCCCTCGTAACAAGAAGGAATTCCAATCATTCAACGGTAGGATGAATTTCCTACGTAGGTTCATTCCCAACTTAGAAGAACATCTTAGATAGTTAAATAACACGCTGAAGAAGGAGAATGATGTAAAATGTTTTGAAAATGCTCGTAAGTCATTCAGCTCAATGACATTTTCTTTGACCACTACTCCAGTTTTGACAAGTCCCGATTATTCTCTAGATTTCATTAAATTTTCTTTTGCTTCTCAGCATACTTTGGCAGCGATGCTAATGCAGAAAAAAGATGGGACAAAGCTGCTAATAGCATTCTTCATTTGCACAATAAGGGATGCAACCCTCCGATACAACATAATCAAGAAACATGATTTGGCATTGGTTAAAGCACTGAAGGATTTCCGTGTTTAAATTCTGCACTCACATATTTTGGCATATGTTCCAAATGCAGTGGTTAAAGAATTACTCATGAAAACAGATCCAAAAGGAAGAAGAGTTAGGTGGATAGAAACACTCTTAGAGTATGACCTTGAGATCAAGCCGACCAAGCTGATTAAAGGCCAAGCTCATGGCTGAGTCTAATATACATGCACTTGACATCAATCTCATATTAGCACTATCCTATGACGAAGAAGATGTAAGTATTATTCAGGTATCAGATCTCTTTTCATCATCTCCATGGTATGCTGATATCATTTATGTTTTTCAACATTTGAACCCTCATCCGGGCATGTCAAAGAGTAAGAGCAGGTCCTTAAAGCCTAAGGCTTTAAAATTTTTCATACTAGATAGTGCACTCTACTGGAAGGATCCTGGAGGAGTGTTACTCAATTGCTTGGTTGAAGATGAGTCCAAAGAAGTGATGAAGGATTTCCACAAAGGATATTGTGGAGGTAAATTATACTGGAAAACCACGACCAACAAAGTACTGAGAATGGGTTACTATTGGCCAACATTGTATGCATATTTGTTGTTATGAAACCAACTCCAAAAATAGAAGAAAAGAGAGATCAATGCCTTATAAATAAGCCACTTCGAGGGGGAAACCTCCTTTACATTACATAAATGAACAATTGTTGGATGATACGAATGAAAAAACCTCCTTCTATATATAGGAGTCCATGGGGTCACAATATAATCCTAGCCGACCTAACAATAATAATGTAAGGGCACAATAATAACAATATTGGGGTTACAGGGGTGCAACAATAACAATAAGGGGGCTACACTAACAACAATAAGAGACTACACTAGTAATATAGGGACCTAACATGCCCCTCTCCTTCAAAAAAGTGTTGTCATCAATGCTTGAGTAGCTTTGGGTGCTTCTATATAAAATTCACATCCTCCCATGTAGAATCTTCAGTGGGTAAGTTCTTCCACTTGATGAGATACTCTGAAATTGATCGATTTCTTAGTTGTCGAGTTCTTGTTTCCATGACTGCTTCAGGTTACAATATGATTTTGCCTTCCTCATCAAGTTCTGGAAAAATTGTTTGAACTAGAAGTTTTTCACCTGTAACCTTATTTAAGCATGAAACATGGAAAAATGGATGCACTCACGAAGAAGCAGGAAACTCCAATTTTTATGCCATAGTACCAATATTTTGCAACACCTTGTAAGGACCATAGTACTTTGGCGATAATTTATTATCCTTCTTAGCTTGCTTTAGGGACATTTGTTTGTATGGTTATAGCCGTAAAAATACCCAGTCTCCTACAACAAAAATTCTCTCACTGCGATGTTGATCTGCCTGTTGTTTCAGTCGATTTTGTGCCAAATTTAGGTTATCCTTTAAGAGTTGGAGAACTTCTTGTTGATGCTCAATGTGACCTTCTGATCAGGAGATCATGTCCAAGTGAAAAAAATGCTCAAAATGGAAATTCTCAGAAATTATTGCAGTCTGAATGACCGAAAAGGTCTCGTCGCTTCGATTCTGGTGCCGCAAATGACACTCAAATCTGACGTCATATGTGAGAGTTATGAAGGTTTGAAGTCTTCAGTAAACTCCATTTTTCAGTTGACCAAAGTTGACTTTTCTGAATTTGAAAAAAAAGAGAATATTCCCAAGAATATTCCAAGAATATTCCTCATAATATTCCCCAAAATATTCCCTGGAATATTCCACAGGGGCAAATGGGAATTTGACAAGTGGCATTTGTTAATTGGTCAATGGTTTGACGTGTTTTAATTTTGGCCAATTAACGGGTGCCACGTGGCAAGCCCGGAGGCCGCCATGTGGCCCCAGGCCGAGGTGAAATTGTAGCTGTGTAATTTTTTTTGGGGCTTACAGGAATCGAACCCTCGTCTCCCCGCTCGCAGCAACACGACCCAACCGCCCCGCCTATAAAGTGGTTCTTAACTATTATCGTTCACAAATCATATTTGATGTTTAAAAATGTTTTGGGCGGAAAACGTAAGGGCTAGCCTGATAGCATCCAACCATCCACGTGACCACATTACTAAGACCATGGCCTAGGGCCATCCGCAACGGTCGGGAGTGGACAGTTAAGTTGAACTAGGAGCCATGTAACCACGAGGTTTCAACATTAAATGTCACAACTTATCGTTTGCAGAACCGCCGGCGGATAGAGCAGTGTTTTCCATGTGACCACCAACTAAAACATTTATGATAAATGCTAGTGGTTCCACCTTATTTGGGCGCATTCCACTAAATCCGGCATTTATGCCATTTTTAGCGCGTTAACTGGAGTTATCCCACATTTGGTGGTGTTTTCTAGTGACATTGGGCAGTTTTCTTTGGGAGGTCATAACTTCCTCAATATTGAGCCAAATTGGATGAAATTTTAGTCAATTTTGGGTTTCTTGAGCATTCTGGAGTGTTTGGGATAGGTTGCAGATCGAAAAGAGGTGTTATTTAGCTAGTTTTGTTTCAGGGAAGAGGAAAGAGCCACCAGGGCCATCAAGAAGATGGAGATGTATTGGGTTGTACTTCACTGTTTGAGGTGAAACAAAAGCCATTTTTAGCTTATTTCTGTCTTTTGAAGTCAAATTTACAACTTTTTTTGCCTTTTTAGGCATATTTTTCACTGTGTAACCATTTTGAGCAATTTAATAGAGCAAGGACATACCATTGGGGAGCCTTGGACCGGCAGATGTAGCCTAGGAGGGGTGAACTGCCTCATCATTTTGCTGTGTTATGATATGGTGAAGTTTACTTGCTGTGTATTTCTGCTGTTAGATGTTAAACAGTAAATTTAATTAATAAATCCTCACACATAAAACTCAGAGCATTTACCAAAAACACTTTGTTTAACTTGCAAGACATGGAGAACACTTTGCACACTAAATTATATGGAAATGGATACTTTGCATAACATTACAAATAGTTCCATTTTTAGATCAGTTGGTATCAGAGCTTAGGATTTGAGCATTAGGAGCTAGAGTTTTACTCTGCATTTGTTCTTGTGTAAAGATATAGTCGATTGTTTGCAAGTTTTGATGCTTACTAGGCTTAAACTCAAGAGAGGTGAAGGACACTTGGTTAGTGCACAAAGTAATCCTCAACCAAGAAGGGTCAGAGAGCCACCTCCAAGAGCCATTGAAGAAGCCTCAAGCATGTCTTCAAGAGAAGGAGAAGCTCCTGAAGACATTGATCCCAAAGAAGAGGAACGGGTGTTCCGAAAGGCTTTCTTGGACATGACGGAGATGGTGAGGATACTCTACCCAGAAAGGAATGATAGGCTTGTTGGAGAAGGGTCTAAACATTAGAAAGAAGGAGAGGGTTATTCAGGAGGAAAGAAAAGTGATGACAAGTCAAAGAAATGACATGGAGGTAATGGTGATCCACCATCCCCATCTTCATCCTCTTCCTCTACATCGTCATCCTCTACTTCGGTTAATCAATCTCACAAGTCTAAAGCCACTGGTAAAAGTCCATTTTTAAAGCTTGATGTTAAATTTGAGTTGCCTATGTTTAATGGTGACGTCAATGTAGAGAAACTTGAAAATTGGATAAGACAGTTGGAAGTTTATTTGAGGATACAAAACCTTCATGAAGACGACACCAAGATTCAGTTAGCCTCTTTGAGAATGGAGGGAGCAGCATTGGTATGGTGGGAAGCCAAGACCAAGGATGAAATTAAAAAAACATGGTAAGATCCTTTTTTCATGGGCAGAATTTATTTCCGTAATTAAACAAAAATTTTATCCATTAGCTCATTTACAAAAGGCTATCATGAATTGGCAAAGTTTTAGACAACTTAAGGGACAAAGTGTTCAAGATTACATTCAAGAGTTTAGACAAAGGGCTTTATTACTTGGAATTGATTTGCATAGCCAAGAGACTTTGTTGAAATATATAGGTGGTTTACACAACTATCTTATACATACTATCCTTATGTTCAATCCTACTAGTCTAGACGAGGTTTATGTTCAAGCCACGCATTTAGAGGCTAGAGGTAAACAATATTTTGATGGGAATGAGGGTAGTGAATTTAAAGGCAAAGGGAGAAAAATAAATGCAAAATCTAAGAAAAGAAAACGGAAAATTCTTTTGTAAAAACTGTTCCAAAACAAGCCACGATGAAGACCATTGTTGGAAACTTCATCCGGAGTTGAAACCAGAAAAATTTAAAACCAAAGATAAGGTCAAAGAAAAGGGAAAAACAGTTGCAATAACTGAACAAGACTTAGGGTCTGAATCAGGAGATGAAACTAAAAGCATAGCCATGGTACTAAAGAACATAAAGGGGAAAGAGATTGTAAAGGAAACAAATCCCAGTTCTAGCACTTTAAAATTTCACATAGAAGCTCCAAATGAAGAGAGGAGGATTGAGTTGTTTCATGTGAGGATAATTTCAAAACACACAAATATAGACACACTATTTGACAGTGGGTCACAAGCGAATCTCATCTCAGAAGACTTAGTCAAGAAGCTGAAACTTGAGACCATTCCACATCCAAAGCCATATCCACTTGGATGGATTTGCAAGGCTTCTAATTTACAAGTTTCAAGGAAGTGCATGTTGCGCTTCGCCATAACAACTCATTATGTTGACATGGTTGAACTAGATGTGGTACCGCTTGACATTACAGGTGTGGTGTTGGGTAGTCCGTACTTATATGACAGAAAATCGACCTTCCATCGCCATGAGAACATGCATCATCTATTCAAGGATGGCAAGGAGTTTATTGTGAGAGCACATCGGAAGAAGCTAGAATCTTCTTTAGTCAACATAGGGCAATTGAAAAGGCTTGTCAATGCAAGTAAAAAATTGACTTTGTTGATGATTAAGCAAAAATATTTTGTACATAATCCTTTTCATGTTATTGCTGATATAAATGATGAAATGTTTAAGTCTGAAAGCAGGTCGTCTTTGGAGGAAGATGACAAGATGTTGCAGAAAGTGTCTTTGGTGTCGATCGGTGCAGAGAACAAAGTGTCGGTGCAAAGTGGTGCAAAAATCCAAGAGAGGGTAAAGCATGCAAGAAAGGAGGGCACAAATTTTAGCATGGATCAATGCTGGTTTCAGAATGGTAGATTTGTAGGGCGAGAAAACTTGGTCGGGAATCGACACAAGTACATGGCTCATTCGCAAAAATTCGCCATAAGGACAGTTGGCAAGGTGAATCTTATTTTTCAGTTTCCTTGGAAGGTAGACCATTGTAGGAATAGTATGATTTCGACAAATTTTAGTTGTTGTTCAACAAATTTCAAAAATTTGCATTATGACTCAGTCAAGGTTAGCAATAGTCGGTCAGTAGATTCAAGGAAGAATTTATCTTTCTATGAGAAGCTCAATTTGATGAAGTCAGGAAGATTTCAGTGGTTCAAGGTTGGAAGAGTGGAGAATCAGTCTCCTAATCTTCAATTTCTGTAATTCAGAGAGCTTTTGGGGTCCAAAAGCTTCCCATTGGGGAGGTGTGATCAGGAGATCATGTCCAAGTGAAAAAAAATGCTCAAAAATGGAAATTATTAGAAATGGTTGCAGTCTGAACAACCGAAAAGGTCTCGTCGCTGCAATTCTGGCGTCGTGAACGAGACTCAAATCCGACGTCGTATGTGAGAGTTATGAAGGTTTGAAGTATTCAGTAAAATCCATTTTTCAGTTGACCAAAGTTGACTTTTCTAAATTTGAAAAATTAAAAAAAAAATATATTCCAAGCATATTCCTCGAAATATTCCCCAGAATATTCCCTATAATATTCCACAGGGGCGAATGGGAATTTGACAGGTGGCATTTTTTAATTGGTCAATGGTTTGACGTGTTTTGATTCTGGCCAATTAACGGGTGCCACGTGGCAAGCCCAAAGGTTTCCACATGGCCCTAGGCTGACGTAAAATTGTGGTTGTGTAAATTTTTTGGGGCTTACAGGAATTGAACCCTCGTCTACCCGCTCGCAGCAACGCGACCCAACCGGATCGCCTATCAAGTGGTTCTTAACTATTATCGTTCACAAATCATATTTGAATGATACCACGTGACCATCCACCATCCACGTGACCATGGTACCGAGACCATGGCCTGGGGCCATTCGCAACGGTCGGGAGTGGAAAGTTAATTTGAACCGGGAGCCCTGTAACCATGAGGTTTCAACATTAAATGTCACAACTTATCGTTTGCAGAACTGCTGGCGGATAGAGAGGTGTTTTCCATGTGAACACCAACTAAAAAATTTATGATAACTGCTAATGATTCCGCCTTATTTGGGCGTGTTCCACCAAATCCGCATTTATGCCAGTTTTAGCGTGTTAATTGGAGTTATCCCACATTTGGTGGGGTTCTCTAGTGACATTGGGCAGTTTTCTTTGGGAGTTCTTAACTTCCTCAATACTGAACCAAATTGGACGAAATTTTAGTCAATTTTGGGTTTATTGAGCATTCTGGAGTGTTTGGGACAGGTTTTAGAGTGAACAGAGGTGTTCTTTAGCCAATTTTTCTTCAGGGAAGAGGAAAGAGCCATTTGGGCCATCAGGAAGATGGAGTTGTATTGGGTTGTACTTCACTGTTTGAGGTGAAACAAAAGCCATTTTTAGCTTATTTCTGTCTTCTGAAGTCAAATTCACAGCTTTTTTTTCTTGTTTAGGCCTATTTTTCATTGTGTAACCATTTTGAGTAATTTAATAGAGCAAGGACATACCATTGGGGAGCCTTGGACTGGAAGATGTAGCCCGAGAGGGGTGAATTGCCTCATCATTTTGTTGTGTTATGATATGGTGAAGTTTACTTGCTGTGTATTTCTGTTGTTAGATGTTAAACAATAAATTTAATTAACAAATCCTCACATATAAAACTCAGAACATTTACCAAAAACACTTTGTTTAACTTGCAAGACATGGAGAACACTTTGCACACTAAATTATATGGAAATGGACACTTTGCATAGAATTACAAATAGTTCCATTTTTCAGATCACCTTCCACTGCTTTAACCTTAGAAGTTTCTCTTAAAGATGATGTGATGGATGGTGGATGATATCTGTAAAGTGCCATAAATGGGGTCATTTTTGCTACAGTAAGGAAGGAAGTGTTATACCACCATTCAGCGAGAGGTAACCACTTGACCCATTATGTTTGTTTATCAGATACAAAAAAACGAAGATATCCTTCCAAACATTTATTCACTATCTCAGTTTGACCATCAGATTGAGGATAATAAGATGAGCTATGAGCTAGTTGAGTACCCAAACAAGAAAATAATTTCGTCCAAAAAATTCCAGTAAATATGGGATCTCTGTCGCTTACAATAATCTTTGGGTATCCATGTAGCTTTTGAATTGTTTCCATAAATGTAGTAGCAATTGTACTTGCTTTAAATGGATGAGATAATGCACAAAAGTGTGCATACTTGGTAAGTCTATCAACTACCACCATGATGACACTCTTTCCTTTGGGCTTAGGTAAACCTGTGATAAAATCCATTGAAATCTCCTCCCAACGTTGACTTGGAATGGATAAAGGTTGTAGAAGTCCCGGAGTCTTAATTGTCTCAACTTTATTCTGCTGGCAAACCAAACATTCCGCCACAAAATTTTGAATATCATATTTAAGGCCATCCCAAAAAAATTCTTTCTTCACCCTGTGGTAAGTTTTTAAAAATCCTAAGTGTCCTCCTAAAGGAGAAGTGTGCAATTCCAGAAGAATCTTTTGTTTTAGTTGGGAATTCTTACAAAGATATAAGCAATCTTTATACCATAAGGAATCATTTTTCCAACTAAATGTATCAGATGTACTAGGATCTTGCTGCAAATTTTGAATGAGTGTCCATACATCTTTGTCCTTCTTCCATTCCTCTCTTGCTTCGGTTATCCAATCTGGTTGGATAATAGAAATGGCACAAAGAAATGCTTCCACCTCTTCATTCTTTCTTGAGAGTGCATCTGCAACAACATTAAGCTTTCCCTTTTTGTAGATTATTTCAAATTCATAACCCAACATCTTTGTGACCCATTTTTGCCACTCTTCTGAAGATAGTCTTTGTTCCAAAAAGTGTTTAAGACTATCATGATCAGTTTTTACCTTGAAGTGTCTTCCCATTAGGTAAGTTCTCCATTTCTTTAGTGCATGCAGTATTGCTATCATTTCCTTCTCATAAATAGGTTTCTGTAAATACTTTCCTTTGATTGGACGACTTTCAAAAGCAATGGGTCTTCCTTCCTGCATTAAAACTGCACCAATTCCATTTCCTGAGGCATCACATTCCACAATAAAGGTTTTTGTGAAGTCTGGCGTAGCTAAGGCCGGTGCTAGGCACATTGCCTCTTTAAGATGTTCAAAGGCCTTAGTTGCTTCAGGAGTCCATGAAAATGCATCTTTCTTCAATAATGTTGTTAGAGTTGCTGCTATTCTCCCATAATTCTTAACAAACTTGCGATAATAGCCTGTTAACCCGAGAAATCCTCGCAACTGCTTTATTGTCTTGGGGACTTTCCATTCCTTAATGGCTTTAATTTTGTTAGGGTCTACTTTAACACCCTCGTGAGATATAATATGACCCAGATATTCCAACTCTTGTACTCCAAAGAAACATTTGGATGTTTTTGCATATAATTGTTTCTCCTGCAATAGTTTGAGCACCCTGTCAACATGTTCAACATGATCCTTCCAAGACCTGCTATAGATTAGTATATCATCAAAAAGTACTAGCACAAATTTTCTAAGGAAGGGTTTGAAAATGGAATTCATCAACCCTTGAAATGTAGAAGGTGCATTGGTAAGGCCAAAAGGCATGACCAAAAATTCATAATGACCCTCATGAGTTCGAAATGTTGTTTTTGGAATATCTTCAGTCTTCATTCTAATTTGATGATATCCTGAACGAAGATCCAACTTGGTAAAATAAATTGCTCCATGTAATTCATCCAATAATTCATAAATCATAGGAATGGGAAATTTGTCTTTAATGGTGAGCTTATTGAGCTCCCTATAATCCGGACACATTCGCCATGATCCATCCTTCTTGTGTACCAATACTACAGGAGCAGAGAAAGAACTTTGATTAGGTTGAATTATACCCGCCTCTAACATTTCTGCAATCATACGTTCAATTTCGCTCTTTTGGAAGTAAGGATATCTATAAGGCCTGATGTTTGGAGGAACACTTCCTGGAATCAAATGAATAACATGATCATGATCATGAATAGGTGGGAGTCCTTTGGGAGTTTCAAACACCTTGGAATGATTGTCCAAGACTTTTTGGAGATCCGGAGAAATAGATGATTTTGATGTTGGAAATTCTAGTGAGCATAATTGTGCAATTACGCCTAGTTGTTCTTTCTTTAGAAGCTTTGTCATGACATTATAGATTATTATCTTTCCCGACTTCCCTCTGATACCTCGTAATTCGACTTCCTTTACTTCCGAAAAAAATTTCAAGAAAAGTTTTTGAAAATTAAAAGCTACTGTCCCCAAAGATTGTAACCATTGTACTCCTAGTACAACATCAACACCTCCCATTGTAATGGAAAGAATTGGACTATTAAATACATATTTCCCCATGGTTATCTTGATATTATGGAATTTTCTAGAGCAATTTATAGTTCCCCCATTTGCAACTATCACTTGATATTCTGGTGTTGGGTAGAGGAAACAATTCAATTCATTGACTACCTTACAATGAATAAAATTATGGGTATTACCCGAATCAATCAACACTATTACCTTTTTCTTCTTGATCTGTCCTTCTATCTTGAGAGTTTGAGGAGTGGTAATTCCTGCCAATGCATTACATGATATGGTCAGACTCATTTCTTCTTCTTCTAGGTTGGTTCTTGGTGTATATCCTCTTCTTTTGAAGTTTCTTGTTCATTTTCTTTCTCCTCTTCACAATATATGTAAAATAATTTCTTCTCAACACGCTTATGACCTTTAGTGTATTTGCTATCACAACTATAACAAAGCCCCTTTGCTCTTCTTTCTTCCAATTGTTGTGGTGTCAAACTTGTAGGTTGTGGAAGTATAGGAGTAGCAACACTTCCATATTTATAGATGTGAGTGGTAGGCTTCCTTGTCGCCATAATTTTACATTCAATTTTTCTTCCTGAATTCCTTCTCCAATGAATCAGGTTCCCAAACGTGAACCTCATGTTGGATGTTATCCTTTAAAGTCCCTATGAAGACATCAGTCCTCTATTCCTCTCGAATATCAGTTAACCTTATATTCAATTTTTGAAAGTCCTCAATGTGCTCTGCCACTGAACCCTTTTGTTTGAGATTTATTAATTGGCTAAAAAAGGTGTTGCTCTTTGTATCCTCATAATGTGCTATCATTTCCTCCATAAAAATTGACCAAGTGATAATTTTTTTACGGGAACAAAGTCATTGATACCATACAAATGTATTTTGTTCTAAATATAAAGTTGAAATGCGTACCTTTTGTGTGTTTTTCACATTATTGAGATTAAAATATTGCTCTATTTATAGTATCCATGTTACGGGATCCTTGCCATCAAACTTCCTCATATCGATCTTTGGAATAAGTGGGTCTTCCATCCAACATTAGAGTTTATGAAATCACGATTAACATTTATTTTGTTCTCATCATGAGTTTCCTCTACTATATTTTCGCCATTAGGAAACATTTCATGTATTAACTTTGTCAAACCTTCCATGTCTTCTTTTAGATCATTCTTCATGTTTTCCATTTTTTTTCCATGTCATCCATCTTAGCTTCCATTCCATCTTCCATGCCATCCATGCCATTCTGCAAACCATCCATCTTAGCTTCCACACCTTTCTTCAAACCATCCATCTTAGCTTCCATGCCTTTCTTCAAAACTTCCATTTCATTTTTTGTTGCTCTTTGCGAGAGCGAAATTTGGTTCACTTGCTCTTGTAATTTTGATATATCATGTTGCATTTATTCGTCTTCATGAGTCATAGTAGAGCCTTCTGAAGGCTTAATGGGTGTTGAATTATTTTTAGGGGGAATTTTAGAACCCAATATTGATATATATTCTACAATATGCCCTTGGAATCAATTCAAACTGATTCTTCAAACAAGACTTATGCAATTCGAAGAAAAAAAATACACACCTTTTCCTTGCTTTTGAGGAGATTTATATTGAAACTGAATTATCTCTATGATTTAGGATCTTCAATATCTGAAATTTGGTCTTGTAGTAGCCCTCTGAAGTTTCTTTCGGATGCCATAGTTCTGACCTGATTTGGATTCTTCAAGGAAAAGTTATGTCCAATCTCCCACAATGACCTAATTATGGACTAGTTCAGTAGAGCGAACTTGTATGACGTGCCACGTGTCACTGTTACCTCCTTCAGCTCTGAAATTGATACACATGAAAATAAATTCTGTGTACTTTCTTCCAATTTTTACAAAATTCCAATCCGATGCTAAGAGAGAGAGTTATGATAATTTTCCCACGGTCACCTCCTTTAGATGAAATTCAGGAGCTTGAAACAACCCTAACTTCCACAGATCATATCTTCGAAAATATTGTGAACCAACATCTGAAATTTTTACACAATGTTCCTCAGGAGTTCGGCTTCGCTCTGTAAAAATTTAAGCTTCTAAACCTTCGTAGAAATTTTTTTATCGAAAATTCCACGATGACCTGTTTGGAGCAGCGAAACCCTAGAATCTAAAGCTCTGATACCAAATGTTATGAAATCAGCTCCAAAAATAGAAGAAAAGAGATATCAACACCTTATAAATAAGCCACTTCGAGGAGGATACCTCCTTTACATTACATAAATGAACAATTATTGGAAGACACAAATTACATACCTCCTTCTATATATAGGAGTCCATGGGGTCACAATATAATCCTAGCCAGCCTAACAATAAAAATGTAAGGGCACAATAATAACAATATTGGGGTTACAAGGGTACAACAATAACAATAAGGGGGCTACACTAACAACAATAAGGGGCTACACTAGTAATATAGGGACCTAAAAATTGTACAAGATGGTCATGGAAAAAATTCATATCTCTTGGAAGAAATGGATGGGAAAAGTTGCTTACGAGGGCCAGTTAATGGTAGACTTTTGAAGCACTATCTTTTTTTATCTGAAATTGTGAAAAAAAAATTCATCCTCATTGTATATATTAGTTTGATATTCCTACAAGTTTGAAGTGGAAAATAATTAGAGTTCGGAGCCCGAAGTGGAGGCCATGGAGATTCATTTAGTTTCTACCACTTCAAGTTAAGTTTTCAGAAAAAGTAAGTTCAAGTTTTGAGTTATTGTTCGAGTCCATTTCAGTCGGTTTCAAAGTTAGTTTGTGTTATTGAGTTGTCAGTATTTAGTCATGCATTTCAGTTTGAATTTTTTTTACCGTATTGGCCCAATGGTTGGGCACTTGGTCTACGGTGTTCTTGACACCTCCAAGGAGTTACCATCCCTAAAAATGCTGATAGTGTCAGAATATGCATTCTGCCATCAGTGACCAAAATTACTCTTTTTATATTCATTTTAGGGGTCCCACTAAGAAATTTTGTATCATTCCATTAGGTCATGCAAAAAAATGATTCACTGATGGTAGCCCTAGTCATAAAACCTCACTCTCCCTCAAGATTTCACCATTTTCTGATCCACCTTCATGTCTTGTTGAGCATAATTATACTTTTCAAAAGCTCATTTCACTATATCTTATGTCCGTCAAGGTCAACCATGGAGTTAGGTCATTCAAGGTCCCATTAGGCCATTAGGTTTTATTGTTCAAGGTCCAAAAATGCACCATTTCTTCTCAATAAGGTCAGAAAAAGGTGTGGGAGTGAATCAATAAACATTTCATTATGATTTGCAAAGGATTATCAAGCATGTAAATATGATATTTTTAAAGTTGTAATTTTGATTTTAAAGTATGATTTTCATATCAAAATTGTAATTTTGATATGAAAACAGAGATGTAATTTATTTTTATTTTTTAATGTAATTTTATGCTTCCTATATGTAATAAGGTACTCTCCCTAGCTGCCAACTCAAATCACATATTCCAAACTGAAGATCACCAACTGAAAGTGAAAAGTGCCAAACTCCAACAACATCATCCTGCAAAGAACAAAAGTAAAAAAAAAGGGTAATTATAAAATGTGTCAAAAAAGTGAAAGGAAACATAGGAAAAGTGGGTTTTTGATCTAAATATAAATTCACTCAAGTATTAAAGACTCTTAGACATCAATTTTAAATTCATTTTCCTCCTATTCTATCGAGCAAACAATCGAGGAGAGCAAATTTTTGATTTTCTGGGCAAAATTGGAGAAAATTTGAGCAAAGGGCGCATATCCTTAAGGCACTGTGCATAGGATGAAGGCCCTACGCATAGAATGAAGGCGTTTCACATATCCTTAAGGCAATGCTCACAGCCTTAAGGCGCTGCAAATATGTCCGGCAAGCCAACAAATCATTCAAATTTCGGCAAATCACCTCCAGAACTTCTGGAACAACTATTTGAGCCTCCAACAATCGAGTAAAGGTGTCTTCCATCATCATTTACCTCCTTCAAGTTTATTTGTTTGGCGTTGTGTAATTTTCTTGATAATTTGGTGCTTTAACCATTCAAAACCCTAGTTTTCCTCCCTAACACTCACAACTCCTAAAACCGATTTCCCTTGCACTCTCATACGCTTCCCATATTGAAAAAACTCATTCCCAAATCTCTATTAGTACAATCCCTGTCCCTAAGATTTTAAAACCTAAAACCCTAAGCCCTAGGTGCTTCTTTTTACCTAGGCTCCCAATTCCCAATTCCCATCACACTGTCACTCCTTTTCCCTTCCCACATTTCTCATATCACTAAAACTATTTCCCACAAATTTCCCTTTCTCCATTTCCTATCCCCAAAATGTCACCTTACACACATTATCATTCCTAATCCCTAGGTTTTTGACAAACACCATGGAAGAAGAGGAAGGAAACATAATATTCAGTGAGGGAGAGGAAACAGAGGAGAGGAGGACACATAAAGGTGGAAGAGTGCTCCGACTTGAACCTGCTAACACTAGGGAACTTTTAGCCTTTCCAATGACAGTAACATGTTTCAAGTATGTTGGTTGTTATGATTTTTGTGAAAAAGTTCAAAGGGTTCAACACATGACAGGGTGACCAGGTTCTTCATGTCCAACCTCCACAAAAAACCAAATCACTTAAGCTAGAGTCACCTTTACTGTCTCAACTGCCACCATTTTAGTTGCCATCGGGATCCCAAATGTTGGGGAGAAGTGGTTCAAAAAGAGTGATTTGGAGGAAAACTACTTTGAGCCTTTCCTGAAACCAAGGTATAAGAATGAGAGAAAGAGGTTCTTTCCTTTTTCCCACCTTCAATGTAGAAATTGTATACATTAAGCATGCATATATCCAGATTCCCTTGATCTCACAATATTTAACTTCTTGCAAAATACAGAATCATTCCACTGTTAATATTTTGCAGAAAATTAATTGCAAACACATGTGAAGCATAAATAAAAACAATCGCACATAACACAGTTGTTTAACGGGAAATCCTGAAGCTAAAAGCCCCAAATATCATATATTATTTATCATGGATATCATGTAACAATCTCATACAAAGCTTAGTACATCAAGCTCTCAGTACAATCAATCGTCACACACTAACATAGAAGAAATCTGCAAATCCATGCCGTCTATCGCCTCCACCTTTGCTTTGCCTCCAACTACTTGCCAAATCCTATTTGAAGAATAGCTACGAATGAATTCTAATTACCCTTTCCTTGGTAATGCAATCCTCATTATCGCTCAATGTGTGTGTGAGTGTAATGATACATCACTATAGTCACAACGAGATCGGAAATCTTGCCCTTTCACATCTCTCTACGGGTCTCCTTGGGTAACGACATGCCTTGTAGTTAAGCACATTGTATTTGTTCAGTTGATTAATGAGTTATTGTTGTGAATTAATTAAGCGGGTAATTCACTCCACTCTCACTAGTGTATCATTCGGTTAGACTCCTAGTCCATAGCTCAAGCGGGAATCTAACCAAATTTAGCGAATACAAATCCATGAACTACTCTTCCAACTCCGTCATAACTTTGCCACTTCAGTTCTAACTGAGTCCTCCATGCATGAACCACCAGTAAAACCTATGAATTGCGTAATTCCTTCAGCCCACTGATTTTCCAAATCTGTGCACTGAAACTAAGTGCTCCAAGAGAATAAGTTGTTGTTTATTGTCGGATTATTATTAAGAGCTAATAATAATCGACACTTCTATTTTTAGATCGACGATCTATAAATAGACTTCGCGCAATATTCTAAAAATAGAATTTCATCTATTTTCCAACTTGATCAACCATCCACAAATAGCATCCTACAACTTCTGAAATATGATCACCATGTCTAAAAATAGACTTGCGCCAAAAATAGCCTGCAGGCCCACTTAGTGAAGGCGACTCTTTTAACTAAGCTCACCATCTTGTTGAATCTCAACACTCCCTCTCAAAAAGATACGAATTATCTTTCACCCCGATCCTGCCTCTATGGTATTGGAATTTTCTCCTGGTGAGCGCCTTCGTCAAGATATCTGCATTTTGATCCTCCGTAGGAATGTACTGAAGCAAGAAATTGCCGTAGATCCGATACTGAAAATCCCTCCTGATGTGCTCTTTCTATCTGTTGGGCTGCCTGCCCAATCTGCATCCATGAATCCATGCAAATTCACCTCATCCATCTATCTGTACCATAAACCATACTCATATGTGCCCCTGAGATATCTCAGGACATGCTTGCCTGCCTTCCAAAAGAGCTTGGTAGGCTTAACCATCACTTGTGAAATCTAGTTCACCGCATAGCATATGTCCGACCTTGTATTAATTAAATGCATGAGTGAACCCACCAACTGTTGATAAACAGTGGCATCCACTACCTTTGTCGATGTAGCATCCTCTTTCCTCCAATTTCCTGGAAGAGGAGTGTCGATAGGCTTGCAGCCTTGCATGTGAAACTTATCTAGTATCTCCTAGGTATACTTGCCTTGAGACACAAATAGTTCACCTTCCCGCTGCCATATTTCCAATCCAAGGAAATAATGAAGGAGGCCCAAATCCTTCATCTCAAACTCCTTTGCAAGATCTGCCTTGCATGAATGTATCAACTGCTCATCACTCGTTAGTATTAAATCATCAACATAAAGAAAAATGATTGAAATCTTACCCTCCACCACAATTTGGTACAGGTTTGCATCCGCCTCACTCTTGGTGAAGCCAAGTCTAGTGAAATAGCTGTCAATCCGAGTGTACCAAGCACATGGTGCTTGCTTCAGCCCAAACAACACTCTTTTGAGCCTGCACACATGTGACACGCTGTTGAAGATCTCAAATCCTTTAGGCTGCACAATGTACAACTCTTCCTTAAAGATCCCATTAAGGAATGTAGTCTTCACATCCATCTGATGAATGTGCCAACCCATCTGCGCTGAGAGAGCAAGGATGGTCCGTATGGAAGAATATCGTGCGACAGGTGCAAAGGTTTCTTCATAATCAATCCCCTTAATATGTGAGAAGCCCCGGGCAACAAATCTTGCCTTATACTTCTCGACGCTCCCATCAGCAACTTGCTTTACCTTGTAGATCCATCTTGATCCTACAACTGATTTTCCCACCGGCCTTGGAACAATCTTCCAAGCACTGTTTCTGACAATGGAGTCATACTCCTCCACCATGGCATCTACCCATGTGGGCTCCTGCACTACTTCTTCAAAATAAGATGGCTCTGTCATGATACACTTGCTCATAAGAGCCATGTATCCAGTAAATCGGCCAGGTGATTGTATTTGTTTGCGCTGTGATGTAGGGACTCCTACATTCTGTGCCGCATCAAGCTTCAGTCTCTCAACTTCTGTGGTATGCTTTCTGCCTTCTCTGATGTTTGGTTCTGTATGAGTGGACTCCTCCACTCCATGAAATTCCTCTTGTGGCTGATCCACATCCGGAGGCTCATCTTTCGGAACAAGCAGTTCCTTCACTGCATGCAAGTCTAGATCCCTATCAAGCATATCTTGTGCAACACCCACGATCGTTATATTCTTCCTCTCCGTGACCCCATTTTTTTGTGGGTTATGAGGTGCTATGAGTTCTCTTCGAATTCCTTCTTTGCTACAGAAGTCTTTGAATTCACCCGAGATGTATTCACCACCATTATCGCTCCGTAGAGCTTTCAATTGCTTCCCCAACTCCTTCTCCACCAATGATTTAAACGCACAGAACTTTGAGAATGTTTCGCACTTCTTCTGCATGAAGAATATCCAACATCTACGAGAATATTCATCAACAAATATAACATAATACCTGTGTTTTGTTGTTGAAGCAACTGAGAAAGTTCCACACACGTCTGTGTGAATTCTCTCCAGGATCACCAAAGCATGGTTCTCCTTCTCATGAAAGGTGGTATTCACAAACTTACCTATAGTACATCCCTTGCACTAATCTGATTGCGCAAGAGTACCCTTGGGAAGTCTAGTAGAAATCTACTGCAAAATCTTCAAAGCGCCATGGTGAAGATGGCCCAATCTCCTGTGCCATAATTTGCCCTCATCCCTGCTCACCAGTTCTTCTGCTTTGCCCACCTTTTCAGTGTAGCCATCTACCTCCAGCTTGTTGAGATTCTTAACTCGAATCCATATCTTCTTAGTTTGACCCGTTGTTTTATGTCGAAGGAATGCTTTTCCCTCACTGAAAACAACATCACAACCTTTGTCTTCCAACATTGCGACCGAGACCAAGTTCTTCTTAAGACTTGGAACATGCATAACATCCTTCAACAAGAATGGATTACCAGACTCCCTCTCAAAGGTAATGGTCAAACTGTATTGACCATCGTCGCCCATCTCTATATGCATCTGGATGTCCTTCTCCTCCAAGTCACTAAACAATTCCTTGTCTCCCATCATATGGAAAGACGCACCACTATCAAGATACCACACCGATCCCATATAGCTTGAAACCAAGCATGCGATCAAAGAGAAATCAAGTTCAAATTGTGAGGCTAAGGCCTCTCCAGCTGCAGCTCCAACAGCCTTCTTGTTCTTCTTCTTCTGTGGGCAGTTAGTAGCGAAATTCCCATGTTCGTGACAGTGAAAACACTTCACCTTGGACAAATCTTGCTTCTTGCCTTTAACTTCAGATTTTGAAGGAAATTTATTCCTCTTCCCTTTCCTTGCTTTGGAAGCCAAAGAAAAATTCACTTCATCTTCATTATTCGATGAAGAGCCATCCCTGGTACCCCGCCTTATCTCCTCCTGCACAAGATCCAACCAAATTCGCTCCCATCCCGGCAGTTTCTCCCGTCCATTGACAGAGTCTTTGTAGCTATGCCAACTCTTCGGAAGCCCAAGCAGAGCCAAGCTCACCAAGTCTTCATCATCAACAATAACCCCCACACTTCCCAGTTCATCCTTGCAGTGGAAAAACTTCATGAGGTATTTTGGAATACTATCGCCCTTCTCCATTTTTATTTTTTTGAGCTTGTCTTTAAGCTCCAACTTCCTCTGGTTGCTTCAGCTTTGGAACAAATCTGTCAAATCCTTCCACATTAAGAATGGAGTGGCTTTCTTGTGAAGGCTGGACACAATATGGTCCTTCACACCTTCCAACATAATTCTTCTTGTCTTTGATGTCTTGTTTTTCCATGCGTCAAGTAATGTAGCATCGCTAGATCTCGGCTTAGGAACATCGCTATTGATGAACTCCTTCAGTCCATTATCCTCCAGCACCACCTCCATCCTATCGTTCCAGGCTATGGAATTCGAGCTCCCATCAAGGGCATACTCCAATCGCAACCCATTGAAAGACATTTCAATGTATACTCAACTTCTGCACCAAGAATATTCTGTAGCAAATTCGAATTGTCCACCAGTACAAACTCAACAATTCTTCACAATTACAATCTTCAGGAATTAACACTACTATGATACCATGTAGAAATTAGTATACATTAAGCATGCATATATCCAGATTCCCCTGATCTCACAATATCTAACTTCTTGCAAAATACATAATCATTCCATTGTTAATATTTTGCGGAAAATTAATTACAAACACATGTGAAGCATAAATAAAAAAAATCGCACATAACAAAGTTGTTTAACAGGAAAGCCTAAAGCTAAAAACCCAAACTATCATATATTATGTATCATGGAGATCATGTAACAATCTCATACAAAGCTTAGTACGTAAAGCTCTCAATACAATCAATCGTCACACAATAACATAGAAGAAATCTGCAAATCCATGCACCGATCTCTGCCCTCCTACTAGCCTGCCTCCACTGCGCAATCCCTGCTGAAGAATAGCTCTGAATGAATTTGAATTACCCTTGCCATGACTTTTCAATCCTCATTGGAAACTCCAATATGTGTGTGGTGCAATCAATGCATCACTATAGTCACAACAGATAGTCCATCTTTCCCTTTCACCTATCTCTCCACTGGGTCTCCACTGGAACTGACATGCACTGTAGTTAACTGTTGTATTTGTTCAGTTGATTAATGAGTTATTATTTTTGAATTAATTAAATAATTAATTCACTCCACTCTCACTAGTGTATCATTCAGTTAGACTAGATACAACTAGCTCAAATGAGTCTAACTGAGTCAAATTGAATACAACTCCATGAACTACTCTTCCAGCTCTGTCATAACTTTGCCACTTTAGCTCTAATTGAGTCCTCCATGCATGAACCACCAGTAAACCCTAGGAATTGCGTAATTCCTTCAACCCACTGATTTTCCAAATCTGTGCACTGAAACTAAGTGCTCCAAGAGAATAAGTTCTTATTTATTGTTGGATTATTATTAAGAGCTAATAATAATCGACACTTCTATTTTTAGATTGACGATCTATAAATAGACTTCGCCCAATATTCTAAAAATAGAATTTCATATTTTTTCCAACTTGATCAACCGTCCACAAATATCATCTTGCAACTTCTGAAATATGATCACCATGTCTAAAAATAGACATAGTCTAAAAATAGACTTGTGCCAAAAATAGCCTGCGGGCCCACTTAGTGAAGGTGACTCTTTTCACTAAGCTCATCATCTTGTTGAATCTCAACATTCAGGAAAGATATGCATCGATGATGAAGATAATCATGAATACTTTTCATGTGAGGGTAGATTTTCAAGGCTCTATACTTATCACATCCGCCTCTTGATGCATTTTTCTAAGGTCAAGATGTTGAATATACCCTACTACCTTTTCCAAAGCATAGATAAGATGGCATTCATTGTCCAAAAGAGGAAATATGAACATCAAATGAAAAGGATATTCCATCATTCCCTCATTAAGATCATAGTCCTCCACCATCTTAATCAACTAAACATTGCATGGGACACCTTCATAGCCCATGATATATTCATAGATCCTCCTACTCAGCATGCAAAAAATGTGCCTTCATCATCCCAGCCACCGAATTCCATTCATCCATCTCAGCCCATAGCTCATTCATCATCATCTGATAAGTCCACTTCACCTCCTTCATCTCCATCTCATCATGACATTGGATCACCCAGCAAGATGTAGGATATTTACCTTAAGTGGGCTAGTATGGTTGAGGTTAAGCCATTGCCAAAAACCTACCAAAGAGGCTACAGGCATGTGTTTTCTCCACATGGAGTGGAAGGGGCCATGCCTTCTACAACAACACAACAGGTGGACAAAGGCAAAGAGAAGGTCATTGAGCCAATCATTCATGATGAGGAGGATACTCATGAAATAGAACAGGAATTTCATCTTGTTGACCTAGATGAGAATGAAAATGAAAAAATCACAAATGCTGCCATCAAAATAAAGGATGCCAAGATTAGTGAGCTCCAGACTCATCTTGATAGGGCCAAATATGTTATACACTTCCTTGAGCAAGAGAATGAGCAATTGAAAACCAAACAAGTCATTGATGAGGTTAAGTATTTCATTGCTCAAAGGGAGGCTCAAAAGGCCAAAGTCATGCTAGATGAATGACTTGAAAGGTATGGCTTACTTGATGATGAAGAAGAACAGGTACCAAGACATAGACCTAAAACTAGAGGGCTAAAAAGAGCTCTAGCTCTAGGGAGGAAAAGGGAGGTTGAGCTTGTTGATCAACTAACCCTAAATGAGCAGTTTGCTATAGAGATCAGTGAGAACATGGAGCCATGGCTTGATTGAGCAATAAGCACCTGGAGAAGCTGCTAGCCAAGGAAAATAAGGATAATGACCTATTGAGGAGAAAGGTCAAACTCTATGCCCTGAAGGAGAAAATTCCATTGGCCAAGCTCAAAAGTGCCAATGCAAAAATTGAAGAGTTGACCATGGAGGAAAATAAAAAGTTGGACATTATTGTTGAGGCTTCCCTTCAAGCCTAGACATATCATCATCAACTATTTTACAAATTTTGAGGCATTTACAAACTTTTTTTCAAATTCTGAGTTTGAGTGTGTTTTTCTAAATAAGGATTTAGCAGAAAATTTGTCATATGTGTAGCGCCCTAGGCGATGCACAAATGAGAGAGGCATTTGTTGGGAAAAATGTAACCACCATTGGGTTTAGAATAATGAAGACATGAACCCTGTACATTTTCTAAGGTTTTTTTAGTCAAACTGGTCAGTGAAAAGGGAAAAAAAACACCCTAAAATTCATGTTTCTGCCCATATTTTTGCCTAGGCGTTGTGCATAGAGAAATCGTGGGAGATTGCAATTTTTAGGGGTCAAATCAACATCATTTTCATAACTTGAGGCATATTAAGAAAGAGGACAAGCAGGGCTTTCCAACAAGCCATCTTGGGCCAGATTTGGACACAGGTAGGTTAGTCAAAAGTCACCTTGAACATGGAGGGTGCACAGCCTTAAGGCGCTGCACATATGACCGAAAAATGGCGCATATGACAGTTTGCTAAGTTTTTTGGTTTTTCACTGAAATTTTGATTTTATCTCAGAAAATAATCTTTCAATCAATTTAATTCATCATGGTAAATGTAATTATGTCAAGGATAAGTTACCTAGGGGTAGATTCATTAGGTAAAGTTATCCTTTAGTCAAGATGAATCAATTTGAGTGTAATGAGGAGGGAGTCACTTGGACTATCCTACACTTCAGGTTTCAGTCTAGAAATTAGCGGATCTCTTCCTCACCTCATGGATTCGACCCATGAGGATAAGTGAAGCTTGCTTTGATGTCTATTTAGCCCCTTTCTTCACACTAAGCAAGGGTTGGAATCATTTTGTATGTTTGCTTATTGATCAAGCAACTATTTTACTCAATTTGGCTAGCTAATAAAGAGGAGTTGCAGCTATTTTATGGGATACTTGTGGTATGGTGTTTATCATTGTTTTTTCTTTAGTACCATATGTTAGAATGTATTGTATTCATATTCGCTTCATTTATATTGTATGATCTCTTTCAAGTTGATAGGCAGAACACATGCTTGCTCATGCTATGTTTTGGGGAATTGATCATAGTTTGTCCATTTTCCTCTATTTAGGAAGAATACATCTCCCGTGATCTTCCTAGCTTCTCATCAGTCCTAATTCCATCTCATCACAATAATCTTTAAGTTATAAGCCTTGTGCCTACCTTGACCCATTGATCCCTGCAACCCTATCTCATTTGCCCTGACCTAGCTCCCTTGACCTAATTTCTTCATCCAGTGATAACCAAACAAAAATCAAATCAAAACAACCCCTGCACACATTATCTAGCCTAAAAACCATAATTCCTCCAGCCCTCCTAGTTGTGACCTTTTGGAGAGATCCCTCTCTGACTTGATAGGGCTAGCTATCACGTCAAAAGCTTGGTCTGTGGTTACCTCTGTTGGGATTCCTTCTTCAACCTTGGGAATCTGGCGGAGTGCTAATAGCTGGGTCCATACATTGGCAAGCGAGTCCTTGGAAAAGGGGCCTATGAGTTAGTAGACATTGATGGATTTCCATTGGCGCGACCTAGGAATGGGTTGTACCTAAAAAAATATTATGCTTGATCTCATGCGTAGTAAATTGTGTACATATTGTTTATAGATGTGTTGAGTGTGTTTGCAGTGTGTCTTTTTAGAGCTTCCCATGAAAATTCCACTCCCTACTATCCTAAGGCTAATAGACAAGTTAAGGATATTAACAAAGTTCTTAAGAATATGCTTTCACGTATGGTAGGGGAGAAAAAATTGGACAGACATTTGCTTCTTTACGCGGCCCTGTGGGCATACCGAACTTGAGTTAGAATTGCTACTATATTTACACCCTTTCAGTTGGTCTATGGTCTGGAAGAAATCCTCGCCATTGAATGTGAAATTCCATTGTTAAAACTAGTTGTTGAAATTCTTCCTACCACTTTTATAGAGGATGAGCGCCTTTCACACCTAACTCATTTGGATGAAACTCGACGTGATGTTGATTTGGCTAATGAATCCCATAAACTACGCATCAAGGCGCAATACGACAAAAATTTCAAGCATCGTGTCTTCTCGGAATGAGACCTTCTTCTCTTATATGACCAAGAGGCTGATAAACATTAGAGAAACTTCCAGGTCTAAAATGGGCCTCCTAAGAAAAATGTACAATAAAAATAAAATTTATAAGAACCAATAGGATTCAAGATTGTGATTTCAACCATGGGCGGTGAATCACCATTTTTGGAGTAAAAAAGTAAAAATAATAAAAAATAATAAAATAATAAAACTATTTTTTCAACTCATTTCCCTAATATTTTACTCAATTTTTAGCGGAAGTGTTTGTTGGATGAAAAAATTATTTCCTCATCCAAGGAGTACCCATGTTGCATATTTTCGATAGACCGTGCCACAAAAAAAATGAAAAATACATGAAAAAATGTGATTGCAATCATGTTTTTCATGTATTTCTCATTTTTTGTGTAGCAGGGTCCATCTAAAGTATATAACATGGGTACTCCTTGGATGAGGAATCAAATTATGCATTCAACGAGTGTTGTCGCTCGAAATTTGAGTAAACCCATAGCGAGATAAGTTGAAAATATGAGTTGAAAAAATGATTTTTTCTTTTTTCCCTCTAAATTTTGATGATTTAATCTAATCTTATTTTATTATTTCCACTATTATTTTATAATTTCCTTAGGAGGCCCATTTTAGACTTCAAAATTGTCCTAATGTTAGGTCCAAGAAAGTTCCAACCTATGTGGTTGGGTCCATACATTGTCAAGTGAGTCCTTGCAAAAGGGGCCTATGAGTTAGTAGACTTTGATGGAGTTCCATTGGTGACACCTAAGAATGGGTTGTACCTCAAAAAATACTATGCTTTATCTCATGTGTATTAAACTGTGTACATACTGTCTATAGGTGTGTTAATTTTTTTGTAGTGTGTCTTGTCAGAGTTTCCCACAGTTTCTATTGATCCCGTTTACGTTTGGTTTGTAGATGTCGACATCTCTTGAATCATATATTGGTTATGTTGATGGTGCTAGTCGTAGTACTCGGAACCTATCTTCTGCAACATGGGCTATCTTTTCTCCAAATGGAGAGCTAGTGAGTATGCAATGGATTTGCATTGGTCGATGTACTAACAATATTGTTGAGTATAGGATAGTGGTTGATCTACTATCTGATGCTATTTCAAATGGTTCCTGCCGCTTAGTCATCAGGCTTGACTCAACACTTGTAGTACTGCAACTTGCTAATGTCTATTTAGTTAGAAGTCCCACCATATTCCGCATGGTTTTGAGAGTACGTTTTCTAGAAATACATTTCGATTTAATATGATATGAACATATTTCTAGAAATATAAACACATTGTCAGATGCCCTAGCTAATTACGTTTTAGATAGACATTTACAACGAATGTAAATAAGTTTCAATCCACATCACATCATATTGAAAGCACAATAGGAACTAGGAAACACTAAAAATATGTATGTATATTAAGTTTGGTTTTACAAAATTTGTGCCCTGAGCACATATGGCTACATCGCCCATAAAATAAACTACATGCAAATATCTAAGTATACAAATCAAAGGTGCTCATGATAAAATGAAATTGCACGAGTTATCTTGCGCAGTATTCGACCAATACGGCTAGGCACTCCGATAGTGTGTCGTTGAAGTCACAAATGAATCTGGTCGACCACGGTCTCATCAATACCGTGTGTCAGACCCTCCATGTGGAGCTCCACCTATGATAGGATCTTAGCTACCTCAAGATCTCATAGCGCTTCCCGTCCTACCACAAAAACCTTTACTGGTACCACTGCATCTTCATGTGGTTTTCCTTCTGCATGATGGAGATATGAAGCACCGACAGGTCGAACTGGTCCAATAGTTTAGTCTAAAAAACATCAAAAAACACAAAAAAAATTTGTAAACTTTCAAAAAAATTAAATGGTTGAAATATTTTACCTAAAGCACCCCATTTCTCACCCTCAGGAAGCACGAGATTAGGTTCATCACGAAAATCCATCCCTACATAAGGATAATCATTGACCATAATGAATTGTTTATGCAACCATCCAAAGAAGGTTGGTGAGAAGATGATCGTCGACAGACCTGCATGTCGGGACATATGATCTATCCACCTCCTCATCTGTGGGGCCTTCATATCGATAGGCTTGAGTGTAATATGTTAAGGCTGATGTAGTGGCACCTGCTCTAAAACAAAAGAGACCAAGATCGAACCATAGACGAAGTTCTTTAACTTCCCCTCTCTTGGTTTAGTTAATCGTTCCTTCATATTGACCAAAACTCACTCACTCTAGTTGAAGATTGTTGGCTCTAAACACTCCACCCCATACTGCATGTACGATCTACTTGCTACATGAGTGTTGAGCTACTTGCCAATCTTGCGATAATGAATAATATCGTTCTCAAAGGTAAATGGGTTACATATTTATATTGATATTTCCATCCCTATTTGGTTGGGCTTGAGTTCTGCAATAGGTAGAGATATAATATTTCACTGTTCGCCCACCACTTCTCCCACCTAGGAGAGATATGCGGGCACCTCTCCTGGATAAACCTATCAGAAAGTAGATATCTTCTACCTTTATCTCGAGCAGATGTTCCCCAAACATGAATGCTTGTGCCTGAAAATCCCATGAACGAAAGATATATTTCAACGATTCCATCTGTTGCCTCATACCATGAAGCCAGAATAATTTTACTAATCCACAGTTTTTCAATTCCTGGATGGTAGCAAGATAATTTTCCTCATTTAAATCTTGTTCTTCATGTTCTCTTTCTCTCCACACGAATGTCGTTTTGTGCTAATGAACACTTGAAACATCAACAAGAGATTCATTAGGATCATTTTCATGCAAAAAACTTTACAAATTTTGAGGGAAAACTTATGAACAACTTAGAGTTTTTCTCCCAACGCACCCGAGTAGTGCATGACAGAGCATTACACCCCTCCCAACAGTGTTAGTATTCTTAGTTGCAACACAATTTTTTATTCTCTAGGGATGCGTTGGTCCTATGGCGTGATTTTGGAACCCTAGGGCCCTTAAAAACTCAAAACAATTGCATGAAATCACAAAAATGAACCATGAAAAGAAAGAGAAGGGTTTTATCTCCTACTTGGAAGCGATGATACTTGAAATGGTCCACCGTATTGGCTGTAATAAACTATAGAAAAGTGAGGACAAAAGTGCTCAAAATTCTCATTGTTGAAGGTAAATATGAAATGGTGAAAATGAAAAGTCATTTTTGAGTATTTATGGTCATTTCTTGCATTATTTTATTAATATTTAATGTTTTGACCTAGATATTTTTCATTTTTACTATGAAACATGGATGTTTAATCCTTTTTGTGATGTTTTGAGCAGGTGGACAACTATTAACAGATTTTTATCATGTTTTAAACCGATTATTTTGACCAAAGAGTATACTTTTATCTCTTTTTTAGGCTCCGTAAACCTATGAAAAAGGAACCCCTTGGAGTTATCTTTCAGCTCTTTTCAAACTCCCAAAATATTAAAATATTTTAGAGCACTTGTCTTTTCGAACTCGTTAAAATAAATGAAAAGACATTTACTCAGTATAAGTTTAACCCTTTTCCGGAATGAGATAGACTATTTACTAAAAAGGAATACCTTAGTCAAACATGGTTAAGAGGTTCTCTCGAGTATTTTTTTCTACCTTTTCGGACTCGGGAGACTATCCATGAAAAGGGACATTTGGAGTTTTCTTTTTCACCTCTTTTTCAAACTCTCTAAACATGAAAAATATGCTGAGTTTTACCTTCGCTAGACTTGTTAAAACATCAAACAACGATGGACTTGTCGAAAATGACAAGGCTGAACCACTCCTCAGGGTTCTTTAAATATACTCGGAGGGATTCATCCGAAGGATGAAATTACAGATCAAGCATATGTATCCTCCTCAAGCTTGTTAAAAAATAAATAGGTATTGACCCGTATGATTGGGGAAATTTGGAAAACAGGGTACTCAATTTGCTAATGGCAGCGAGTCGCTCTTGAACACGACACTCTTCCACGTCATCTCCGTGGCTATCGGGTTGGGTAATCTCTTTGTCTTTTAGTTCATCATACATTTTCAGAGCCTCCATTTCAGTTTTGGGTAAATGTTTCCAACTCCATTAAGTGCCTTTGGTGTGTTCGAGAGATGTCATTCAGTTGATATCTGTTACAATACTCTTAAGCCTTCATTCCATGTTTGCCTTTCCTGATCCAGTTTCGTATCAAAATCATTATGTCTCAATCATGATACTCGTTTGGTGTCATTGATAGGGGATACATCAAGGCCATCCCGCGACAGGTCGCTTCCTATCGACATCAACACATTATCTGGGAAGTTGACTTAGAAACAACCCTTTGGTACCTTGGTGCTTGCATACATCAATGGAAATTCTCCTCACTCTCGGCGACAAGTTTACATCATTGGCCTTTGACCAAAATTCTATGTGTGGTGTTCGACATCAACTCATTTATTCACACCATACGAATTGTACTATAGTACCTTGAGAGACATTAATATCATCAGTGGTTTCTCTCGCATTTATTAATGACTTACATCATCGACTGATAATCAGATGGTGTCTACCATGTTCGAATTCATTTCATTGATTCACGTGGTTAGACTCATACATTGGTTGGTTGTGTGAATGAGATAAAATACATCAGACCTAGTTTCATCCATACGGGCTGCGATTTCAGGACTTATACACAGATGAAAATGTATGATGGCCATGATCATACAGATAGTCATCTAGTCATGGGTCCACCAGTTGTCATCTCTGGACCCGTATTTTGATCATTTTACTTGTGATGTTAGCTTGTATGTTGATTATGGGTATGCCTCCCTCAACAAAATATGTCATGATATAAATGTATTGTAACAGATGAATCTCGTTGGTTTTTCTTGATCCTGACTTATCACAAGGTAAAGCACTTCAGTCATTAATCATCATTTCTAACTTTGCGCTTTAGGGGGAAATATGTTATAGGAAATGTTGTCACATATGGTTAATAGTTCTCCTAATGGGATCAATCAAAAACCTTTCCCCCCTTGTCATCATGATTGCACAAAGACCTATGCATGCCTCTTTCATTCCCCATAATTTCTGCCTGAAATTGCATCATTTGAGCCAGTTTTAGGA
This sequence comes from Pinus albicaulis, assembly GCA_034641835.2. Lineage (NCBI taxonomy): Eukaryota > Viridiplantae > Streptophyta > Pinopsida > Pinales > Pinaceae > Pinus > Pinus albicaulis. Next base: position 1,220,719,669 of record CM076578.1, read on the forward strand.
CCAACGCTCCTTGGCCTCTTTTTGGACTGTGTTCACCTATAGGTTGCTCCAATGTGGCCTACGTTTATCACCTAAAGGTTTCTCCCCTTTTCACATGCGCTGGTTTTAGAAATTCGGGAAAAAGAGAGAGAATCCTGAAGCCTCCATTTCTAGAAGCTTCTAGGATTTGTTGTAACCATTTAACTTAGATAAAAAATTAGGATCCTATCCTACCCTACCTTGGATTTTCTATCCCTTATCCTTAGTTCTCATCCTCCCATTAAGAGTGGATCTCAATCCCTAGATTGGTAAAAGGATACGAACTCCCAACTTACCCCACTCCTGTATATATTTACAACCTTCCATATTCAAGAGGTTGAATTTTGGAGAGTGGTTCTACCCTTATGTTGTTGTTGTGAGACACATCATTTCATGCATTTAGGGTGATTGGAGATGCACTTTCTGACAAGGAAAGGACAAGTCAACTTGGAGGAGCTCTTCTACAATATCAACACCCATTTTGTGTTGTAACTCACTCCATTTCTATTAATGCAAATAGTTCTTTGTTTTCCTCTATATGATGTTGGTATTTCATGCATTTCAATACCATGTTGATCTATTGAATAAAGTGCTTAGATGATGCTGCATAGATCTTGTAGTTTCTTGGCTTGTGTTGTTTGACTGTGCAAGTTCTAATTTTAGAAATCAAATCTAGGATTGGAGCAATCAAGGTAAATAAGGAGGGAAGCATGTGGGGAATTCCAAGTAGGCTTCATCCCATAATATATTTACTTTAAGAAAAACATTGGGTTCCTTGTATCTCTGTTGTTCTAGGTTAGACCACCACACCTAGGGGAGATACTTATGTCCGCAATCATAAATCTCGCATAAAAAAACCAAATCATATATATTCAGAGTAAAAATTCCATATATCCACAGTCACATAAAAACTTCAACAATATTTCTTCTCCCCCAAAAATATTCCCTCCATGGATTCCCCCCTCATTCTTCAAAACAAGGAGTTTATATAATCCATTTTTCTTAAAGAGCCATATCCTGACCAAATTAAAACTCAACACTGTGCTCTTACAAAAATAATATAAATTGTCTCACTTGGGCCTCATGGCTCATGGCCAATTAGAAAGCAATAAGTAACTAGTAAGATAATTGATAGGGGACTATCACTAACAACTTATGAAAATGTGTGCATCATGTGTATATCCATCCTAACCATGACAACAACATATCTAGCTAACGAAATCACCTGTGGAAGATATAAGGAAGTAGTTAGAAAGAGAAATACGACATAAGGTAATGATGTTACATAATTTGAACTTCTGTAACATTTTCTCTTTTTATTTATTTATTTTTATTTTAGAAAATCAAAATCAAAATGAAATCATACCTTACCTTTATCAAACAATTGAAAATAATAACAAACTAAAATCTTTAATTAGTATCCTCTAATTCTGGAGAAATTATTAGCTTTACCATTGAATATTTTACTATAATTAGTGTATCAGAGCCCTGTGAAATCTCAATAGATTTAGAATTTTTTTTTTGCCTTAGAATTTGTTTGTGGTTACAATAAGCTCTAAGTTGTTCATTCTCTCTAGTTAATTGTTCGATTTGGCGATTCAGTCGTGGGATGGTAACAAGAAAATTTTGGTGCCAATAAAGGTCCAACAAATATTATGAAGTAACCTTATTTGTCTTACTATTCGACTAAGCCTTGACTTTGACATCATTTGGGATATCAAGTTTTTTGGAAAATTGAGGCTTGGCCTTCTTAAGCTAGGATTCTTCAATATTAACATAACTTTGATTTGAATATTGTTTTTGTTTATTTCACTGTATTTTAGAAATCTTCTTGTTTAATAGTTTATCTTTGATATGGGTATTGTTATCTTGCTTGGGCTGAATTTTCGTATGATATTTTTCAAATTTTAGAGAAGAAGAACCTAATTGGGGTTTAACCTTCGAGGGTTCAAATTTACCCCTCCTATTGGATTTCCTTTTAACCTCCTTTAACTCAACAGGAGAATTTATATCCCTATTTATGCTACGACCTAATTGGACGGGTTTGGGCTTTAAAGCCCCGTCTCCTTCTTCAAAATAAAGAATTATTTATGGACTAGAATCGGGAAGGTTTGAATGCATATAATCATTCACATGCATAAAGGAAGGGTTATCATGGACCAAACTAGGATCTGAAGAAACCCAAGAGTCGATTTTCCTGGTAGGAAGGTTTTTATCAAAACCATTTCTTATCATAAATGAATCCCAGTCTTGCCCCAATTTACCCAACTGATGTTTGAATAAAATGGAAATGAGAGTGTGATGAATCATGGAACAGTGTGCATCAGAGCGACACTCTTGATAAGTAGAAGAAATTTTAACCGGACCCATGTAAAGTAAATGTGGTAGATTCAATGGATACCCTAAAAAGACCATTAATAATCTGGTATGATAAAGTAATACAAGGTTGCATCGAACCTCACAAGTTATATATCTCCATAAGAAAAAAGTCATATTTTCCAATTGGGGTTTAAGATAAGAGTTAGGCATACCTTTAATTTTGTGGGTGTATCCCTTTTTTGCCAACAATTTCCTCCAGGAGATCTCTTTAAACCTTCAGGTCTTTTACCAAACTTTGCCTTCTACTAGTAGATGAGTGGCATGTGTAACGAAATATACATCCACCATGAACTCAACATCTCCCACCTTGGCATTTAGGCCACAAAGGAAGGGGTGAATTCCTTGACAACACCCTGATTATAGCCCTAAAACATATAAATAAATTCAAACCAACCGATTGTTCAAAAGAGCTTGACACAATCATCGCATGCCTCCAATAAATATGTGCCCTTAGTTTCAACTCGGGTCACTCATGACATGGGCGAGTCCAATAAACTTGTACCATCATAAAAAGCTCGAAGCGAACATGTTAACCATGCAACAAAGAAAACTCTCGAAACCCTTTACCTATCACCTTGACAGTGCAAAAATCAGAAGATAATGACAGAACCAAAAAGGTTGATTAACCCAAGAAGCCCTAATTAATCATACCGGGAAATATGAAATCAAAGTTGGGCATGATTATGACAGGTTAGAACACATATGACTGTCAGATTACTACAGATGGAAATATCAACCATTACAGTCCTTCTCACATATTGCAATAATGATATCACAAACATTCCTCGACCTCGAAATGAGAATAACTTGAGATTCAAGAGAGTTCAACATAAAAACACAAAATACTAAAGTCACAACTTAGCTCATTAAAATATTAAATCTGTTAATTCAAATGAAACAATTAACAATATATATCCCAAGGGTATAGTTATGAACTAGGCTTTGCAATTAACAATAAGCATATACGATGAATAATGCCTAGACCAAGGTCGATAGAAATGCCTCAAAAGGGATCACTCCAACATTGTAATAAAAATATGTAAATTAATTAAACCAAGGTATCAATCATAAATATAAACATATTTTTTGTGCATTTGAATGAATTATAATATTTGAAACATATAAATAAGAAGTTTATAAAAATTGTGTCGAGGCTAAAATTTTGTAGTGATTTTTGTTTTGTTTTTTTATTTATAAATGTTCAAATGCACAAATAATTGATAGACCTTTAGAAGTTATTTCCATTGTTAAGATAGTGTCAAGGGTTATTGACCTTTAGCAAAGAGAACAAGGAAAACAAGGCAATTACCAAGGAAAAGTGATACAAAGGGTTAACTAGTGACAATTGGTAAACCACAAAATACTTAGAAACAAAAGATGGCTAAAACTATACAAGAAATCCAAATCAAAATAAAATGGTAAAAGACAAGAAAAATAAAGAGGGGCCCATATAATTTATCAAAAATGAGAAGGGGGTTGGTTGGCGTGCCAACATAAGGATATTGGGTTGATGCATTATTACTTGGGACTGGAAGTATGGAAGAAACCCAGTGAATTCTTCATTGGTTAAGGAAAGTCTGTCATTGATATCCTTCAGACATTTGGCATGATGGACTAAAAATCAATGGTGACTAACTTGAAGAAGCTAAGAGGATCCAAATCTAATTTGGTATATCCATCTATGTATCGGTGGATGATTAACTCGTTAATGTATTTGGTTAACACCAGAATGGACATTTTCTTTTTTGTTAACACGTTGAACCAGTTATAGGTGGAATAGAGCATGAGCATAAGATTGCAACAAAGCACTTTTTGAGATATCTACGTGATATTGTGAACTACGGTTTGAGATATGTTGCAAAAAAGGATGTACAACTTCAGGGATATACATATGTTGGTTGGGTAGGAAGTGTTGATGATAGGAAGGGAACTTCTAGGGTATGCTTCAGTTTGGGCTTCGCTATGATATCTTGGATGAGAAAGAAGCATAGATTTGTCGCACTTATCACTGCATAAGAAAAATATATTGCAACATATGAAGTGTGTACAGATGCAGTGTGGCTTCAAAAGTTGCTTACATGATTGTTTAACCAAGACTTGGAACCGACGATGATATACTGTGATAATCAAAGTTGTGTGAAGCTTTTAGAGACTCTCGTGTTCCATGACAGGTCGAAGCATATTGAGATCAAGTACCACTACATTCGTGACATGGTGCAGAGGAGAGTAGTGATGCTCAAGTACATCTCCATTGATGACCAAACAACTAATATTTTGACAAAGTCGTTTCCCAAAGAGAAGTTTGCGTACTTCATAGATAAGCAGTGGCTTGTGGAGATTACACCTCTCATTGAGAGGGAGTGCTAATATGACACCAGCATGGATGGATATTCTCCCAAAAGGGAGAAAGGTTCAAGAGGCCCAAAGTGCTCGCCATATAGTGTTGAGTGAGTGCCTCTAAATGAGGAGACCCGATCACTCCCTAGGAGAGGGTAGAGTGAGGTTTGTTAGCATCGAGACCCGATCACTCCCCAGGGAAGGGTTGAGTGATATATTTCAACATTAGGGCCCAGAGTGCTCCCTAGGAGGGTTGAACGAGTACTCCCATGGAGGGTTGAGTGAGTTCCTTCTAGTACTCCCCATGAGGGTTGAGTTTCAAAAAAAATTCCTAGTGTGAGGCCTTAGGATCTAAGGGTCGATCACTCAAGGGGAGTGAGTCTTGATATGTTGAAATACCATGGGTTTGGTACCACCCCAAATATGGATACTAATGGATGATAATGGTAGATTATGATGCTAATCATGATGATGTTGATCATGGTTTTATATAACCTTTTCCTTAGAGAAATTTGTCAACTTGAGAACATCTATACAATCATTATGAATACCTCCATAGTTGAAAGGGAGCGTTGAATTTGTAACTATGGTCGTTCTTCATAATGTATATTTGGAAACTTGATGTACTTGTATTGATTATTTTACAACATATATTAAATGATAAAGTGAAAAGAAAAATTATTTTGACCCAAAGTCCCATTGCGACTTTTAAAAGAAGAAAATTTGAAGTTTTAAATTGTAATTTTTGGCTCCAAAATTTGTTAAGTGAGCCTCCCTCCAAGCCAAGTCATCCCACGATAAAGTACACACCCATTTGACCCAACATATCACTATATAAAGGCAACTCAACCTTATTCCTCCACCACGAATTCACACTCTCTTGTGAAGAGAAGTTTATGTGAAACTTAGCAAAGATCAAGATGAACAAGGAGGATGAAAAATAAGAAGAATTAAGCCTTTCTCTCTCTCTCACATGCTCGCACATGTGGATAGTCTCTTCTCCTGGTTCGTAGTTTTTCTAGGAAATTCTATTATAGGGGGTTGAAATTATGGGAAGTTATAGGGGCCAAAATTATGGGGTAATTGGAAACTGTAGGAGGGCCGAAATTCTAGGTCACATCAAGCAGAGTGAAATTATGGAAAATATTGGGAGGCTTGACTTGGAGGGGTTGAATAGGTCGAACCATATGTCTAGGTGTGTCTATTGAATAACATAATTTCTCTACTGAAAAGGTTGTTGGGTTTTCCTGGGGTAAATATTGTCTTCTCTTTGTGTATTTTGATCTCTATTTTTCTACAGTTCATGTATGGTTGAATTTCTGAAGTATAATTGTTAAGTGATATATTGAAATAATAAATTAAGATCAACATCAAAAGTAATTATTAGTGTTTCAGAAATATTGTGCTAGTCTATATTGTACTTAGGAAATTAACAAAGAGAACAAGGCTCCTCGAAGAAGTAACTTCATAAGATCAAGATCTCCATCTATGCCCGAGTATCAAAATAAGTTTTTTGGTTATTGTTTCTCATTCACAAATTTTGGACAAAAAGCACAATATTGCAGAACCTATGATACGCTTAGGTATAGAGGATATGATCATGTACTGAGATGGAGACATATGTACCAAATTAGAAGAATGATTCAACCATTTCCACAAGTATTGAAGCCTGAATGCCAAATATGTCACAATGAAGGTCATATAGACCGAGATTGTAGACTTAAATCTAGATGGTACTACAAAGCCAAAGGGAGAAAATCGACGTGATTCAGTTGAACAAACCATGATGACTCTGCTCACGAAGTTTTTAAGCATGGAAACTTCATTTCTATTTTAAAAAACATTCGAAAACCAGCTCGGCGAGGGTGCCCTTCTGAGACAGAGCGCCAATGGGTGTGGGTCCCAGTGTCAATTTCTCCATGGGCGCAAGGCTCTAACTGTCTATTAGTACTAACCCAAAATCATGTGTTTTTGAAGGTCTGCTTGAGGAATGATCAACAAAGAACATATTCTTGACATGCCAAGGGATGCAATGACATTAATGGAAATGTATGACAGTACACAGAAGTCACTGAAATGGTCCTCCAATGTTTGGGACGGGGATTGCAGGGACGGTGACAAAATACTGTGTAACAATGGGGAGCTATTTGTTTCTCAAGGCAAGTATGTGAAAGAGATTCTGAGTAAATTCCACATGGAGAGCTATAAACCCATGGAGACTCCTCTTGTAGGAAACTGGAGGAAGGAGGATGCTACTTCATGTGAGGTAGTGGACACTACTGTTTACAGGCAGCTTGTGGGTTCACTCATGTACTTGGTGAACACACGACCAGACATATGCTACGCAGTTAACCAGTTTAGTCGACCTATGGTTAAGCCGACCAAGATTTTTTGGAAGGCGGGGAAGCATGTCTTGAGATATCTCAGGGGCACTACAGAGTATGGATTATGGTACAAACAGACACAGGGAATGAAGCTTCAAGGCTTCATCGATGCAGATTGGGCAGGTAGTCCATCAGACAGGAAGAGAACATCAGGAGGGATCTTCAGCATAGGATCGACAACAGTTTCTTGGTACAACAGGAAACAGAGATCAGTTGCATTCAGTTCAGCCGAGGTAGAGTACATGGCAGTCAGTCATGCTGCATGTGAGGTCATCTGGATGAGGAAGATACTTGTTGGTTTGTTTGGTCATCAGATGGATCCGACGGTGATACATTGTGATAACCAGAGTTGCATAAAATTTCCGGTTAATCCAGTATTCTATGATAGGTCCAAGCATATTAACATCTGGTACCACCATATCAAAGATTGCGTTCAGAGACACATTATGTTACTTCAATACATTCCCACGGAGGATCAAGATGCAGATATTCTGACGAAGGCGCTTGGAAAGTCGAAATTTGAATACCACATAAGCAGGATCAAGGTAGTTTATAATCCCGTTCTTGTATAAAGGGAGTGTTGAAAAGTCAACAAGAAATGTGTGTCTAATTTAATTTTCCCTTAATTAAATTGGACAATAAATTTTAATCATATCTCATAATCACTTGTAATAGTTACCTGAGTGTGATAGACTCAGTTAGCTCATGAAATTCAAGTTGAGGGTGGTTGGTGAGGCATGTAGAGTGATTCTATTTGTTTTAGAGTCCAAGTTGCAGTTAGTGTATTAGTTTAATGCATGAGAAATCAGTTAACTCAATTAATTGAGTTAAAATCAATTTAAATAGTTGTAACTGATTGTTGAACTAGTGAGAGGTTAAGTGAATTAAATCAGATTTAATTCACATGCAATGATTTGTCAAGTAACTGATGATTTACTATTAGTAGTTGCATGCATGTCAGTTCTGATGAAGACCCAGCTGAGACAAAGGTTAAAGGGAAGTTAACTATCAGTTGTATTATTAGCAAACTGCCTAGATGCAGTTAAACCGCCATAGGAATGCCCATGAGAATTGCGTAGTTTTGGGAGGTTGAACTCCCTAAATAACAGGGATTTAATTCTACAGGAATTGTGCAAGAAAGACAAGCTGAGCAGAGGCAGGAAATTGGCTAAGTGTTGGTCGATTTTTTCTGGATCAGTGTGAGACAGTTGGCAGAGTGCAGCAGACTCTTGTGAGAAGAGTGCATTGTATTGTTTCATGATTCCTTGGTTGATTATACAATAAATATAGAGGGGTTTTGAGCAGCAAGCTTTCCCAAGGAAAAATATATGTGTTGTGGATTGATTTGCTTCTTTCTCTTACTTGGTGTGATTGTGCAATCATGTTTATTTTCTGCAATTAATTTGTAGAAGGATTCAGTATCTTTCTTTAGCACATCGCATGATCGGATTGAATCCATTGGTATACACATTGTTTGTATAATTTCTACATTTCATGCCCTGGTGTATGTCCTTTTTCCAAACAAGATGTTTTGAGGCCAAAATGATCATATTTTTCCTTGAAGAAGGGGTTTCATCTTCAATGTATGGACATGGACTTCCTCGTACCCCTTCCTTATAGTTTCGAGGGTACTATTTTTTGCTTGTCTACTAGCGTCAAAATCATTTTCTCCATTTCCAAATCAAAGAGCACATTTGACCTTTCATTTTCTCCCATGTTTTTTGGTTTTCCCCAAACTCCATTGCCACCACCTTGGCTCACTCATGGGTTTCTTCCATGTGCACTTACCACTTAATGTTTCTTTCTTAGAGAGGTTCTACATATTCATCTTCTGTCTTGCATAGTTAGTGGTGGAAACTATAAAGGAAATATCTCTCTTCTTTTAACCAAGCATTCCCAAGCCATAAGAAGAGTAATTATGAGAGTCGGGGGATGATTTATAATGGAGGTTGGTTTCTTCAAGAATGACTCGTGCTAGGGTGTCCACCTTGAAGAGAGCACCCACTAGTGACTTATATGAGAGTGACCTGATTCTCCACACTTCAAATTTATTTTATCTTCTGCCATATATTAATTCAACGAACATATCTCACTTGAACCCCTATCAAATACCACCAATGTTAGTGGTTCAAAAATACATGGTAAGTTGATTGGACTTGGTTCAAAATTCCTTGAGTGGTTGTAGACAAGTCAAGGTGCAAGTCTTGAGTTTAAATATTTCAACAAATTACTAAAACAACTAATAATTAAGTTCCCTCAATTTCTTGCAAACTTGGAGCATGCATCAATCCATAAATGTCCAGGTACATTATATTCATTTAAAGTCTTGCATCGATTGATATTCTAGACATCTCCTTAGAACTATGTGAGATAAGGAGCATAATGAATCTATCCATCTGCAAATGCCTCCCATTTATTTTCTATGATATGGTGGTGCCATCGACATGCTTACAAGATCATTGCTTCTAGCCTAGCTCACATGATAGCTAATTTTGTGTGACATTGCTCTCTTCTTCATGTTCCTATACTACATGTTTTTCCTAGTCACCTCATGGTCTTTGCCCTTTTCCATATGACTTGTTAAAATGCTACCATGGAATGTTCTCAAAGTTGTTTTCCTTTAACATTCTTGGTTTGAAATCACTAATGTGTTGTTACACCATTAGAAAAAAAAAAAATAGTCTATTCAAAAGTGTCAAAGACGATTACTGCATTGACTTATAGAGCCTAATTGTTGGTCCCATAGTTTTAAAAACCAAAATCGGGTCTTGAATTGTCCCACCTGTCTAACCAAGTTTCAAACCATATTAGATCGAACCGGAATTGAAAAAAAAAATTTAATTAATTATTTTTTAACAAAGAAAATATTTTTTAATAAAAACATTTTTTTGTTTAAGATGTCAAACCATGATTCTAAACCATTAGAGACCAAATATGCAAAGTTTGTTCATCTATATATTGTGTAAGGGTGAATATATCAAATTGGCACCAAGTGCAATACAAATCAACAGCAAAATACATAATCGATGGCACTCTAAATGACTTCTAGAGTCTAAGAACAATGCTACAAGCTACCAGACCACTAGCCTACTACAAATTATTGATCAACATAATCATTAATCAAACTCATCACTAATTCACCACTACTAAAAATGGGATCATCAACAAGAACTACACTAGTCTAGATCCATCCTAATTTCGGATCTACCAAGTGTCAAGAGGGATCAAATATCTTTTGACTTTAAAAGAGGTTTGTATTCCAAGAGATTTGATCCCTGTAGATCTAGAGTTAAGATAGATCTAAACTAGTTTTAAAAATAATGTAATTTATAGTAGTTATTTCATGTCTAAAATATAATTAAGTATTAGTGTTTTGTTTGCTAAATATTATTTTTATAAATTAATATAAATTATAACATTTAATAGTGATTTATGTTGAAATTTTTGAAAAAAAATAAAGTAAATATCTCTTTATTATTTTTAAAATTATTAATTATTAATGTTAGAAATTTAAACTTGTAAATTAATAAAAATTAATTATTATCTTATTAATTTTAGAAATTTAAACTTGTAGATTAATAAAAATTAATTATTATTTTAAAATTATTTCTGTGTAGTCTAACTAGCAAGACAAAATGGTTTTTTCACATAAATTTGATAATACAATTTCTAACAAGATTGTGATTTCTTGTTGTTTAAAATACACTTGAATGTATAAATGGATTTTGCACCTTGAAAAGCCCCTCAGACACTTGATCTTTGCAAATCAAACAACTTAAACATATGATTTTGAAACAAATGTAATAGGTTTTGAATAAAATTACCAAAAAAAATGATTCAAATAGAACCATTATATCTATTAATTAGACTACTTTAATTTAATTCATATTCTTGATAAAAAAAAATGTCATAACATTTACTTATTAATCCATTTATAAATTAGAATGTTTAATTCTTGAATTATTTATTTATAATTTTTGAATTTCATATATATTATTTACTATAATAATTGTTAACGCGTGTAATGTGTCTCTCATATACATATATTTGTATTTATTAACTGATTTATATATATTGTTATATTGATTATTTTAATGGACTAGTACACAATTTGCATAATAAATTTATTACTGTGCTAAATTTTGATGGTCGAATTTAACTACCCCATATTAATATTAGTTATTTTTTATTTAACTTAATTGATTTTTTAAAATATTACTAAATTATGAATTTTTTAATTTATATTAAATTGATTATTATATATAAATATCACTTGAGTCTATAACTTACTAAACCATTCATTTTTAGTATCTGTATTTGATCGTGTTAAAGTAGCTTTAAGAAAAGTGTTATCACCCATAGTAATGGTTTTGTACTTTATATTTATTTAATCTATTAGTTTTTTTTTTCTCATGGTTTACATTTTACATTTATATATGTTTTATTTTGAATATTAATTAAAACATATGGAGAATGTTGACAAACTTTTTTACATTACACTTACACATCTACTCAGTGCAATAAACATCATTTGGCTCAAAGTATTTAAACTTGGAATTTTCAATCTTATAATATGATAGAAATTGAAAAAGTTTAACATAATACAATGTGTAAAGGATTATTATCATGTCCAATGTTTCTAGTGGACACTCCACACATGATCAGGGACCTAATTGATGATTTTGGTTTGAGTGAAGAGTTCATTTCCTCAACCTTATCATATGGTAGAAATTGAAAAAGCTTAACATGCCCAATTGATGATATTGGTTTGAGAAGGGTTCATCCCCTCAACCTTATAATATGGTAGAAAAAACTTAACATGTGTAACCAATTATTTTGATTACATTTTTGTTAAGGCCAAGGAAGAGGAGTTCAATAGTTAATACCACCACTATTAGAGAAGTTCAACAATAACCAACATCAATATACATAAAGACCTTCATGCTTTCAATTAAATGCCAATCCCATACATGATAGAATTCAATGAAAATATTGCAATCCTACAAATCTTAAAACACTAAAACTGTTAACTCTGTTGAATTTTGAGTAGGATATGAAATTCTGCTTTCTCCATAAGAAGTTTAATAAAGTTGGAACTACTCTTAAACATCTTGAAACAATTAATAGTAATGTTAAAATTTAAGTAAATGATGAAAATGAAAAACGAATGAACAATACAATTGATGGCCAACATTGCTAGGGTTGAGTTAGACTTTGTTTAGGTTAGGGTTTAGAAGGGGGAGGGTCAGTTTTATAGTCAATGGAGGTTGTTTTGGAAGGGAAACAACCCCTAGTTTTCTCCAAAACCACTTGAAAAATCACCACTGAGGTCCCAGACTCCTCCCACACATGTGACATCTAAATGGTCAATTAGGGCTGGTTTCGAGTACAAACGGGTTCTCCAACTAGTTGGAAATTCCGGCATGATTTTCCGACAATTTTTTTGGAAATCTATGTTACAATTATCAAACTTCAGGATTTTAGGTGCCGAGGAGGTTTTTGATAGTGTTGAATCCATTTCCAACATAAAAAAAAACAATTCAAAAGCTCCTATAATCATATTTTTTGAAGAAAAAAAATTGCCGAATTCCAACGAAATATAACTTATATAACTTTCAACGCCTTTTTTTTAAAACTATGACTGTATCTTACAAATTTCTCGAAAAACATAATTGAGCTATCCAGATTTTCTGACTCGTGATGATACACTTCTTTAAAAATTTCTTATTAAATTTATTGTTTCTCCCAAAAGTCAGATATATGTAAAAAAGCGTGACCTGATTGACTCTTCAAGGAAATAATTAGGCCATCAATGGCAATTAATTTGGCTTGACCAATGAGTGCTCAGTAGCAAACGTTTAAACTGCTGTTTATCATTTAAGTGATATATCCATAAGTGTAACCTCACTAACAGGAGCCTCTATATCTAGCATATAAGACTAGGCATGCTATAGGATCCCCAAGAGAATGGAAACTGTTTTACAGCATTCAGAGATTTCCTTATACATTGTCCAGCAAAAAGGGGTCCTGTTTCATAGTAGTCTACCTTTGACTAGAAAGGCAGTTAGCATGGTTAAAAAAGAGAAATATTAATATTCCTACTGAACATTTGGTTTCCTGGTTCTCATTTGCCACTTGCACATCATATATGAATATGAATATATATGCTAACCAAAAAGTCTAAATGCATGAACCTGTGCATGGGCATAAAAGCCTCTTATATTTAGGTCTTTGTTAACATGCACAGCTTACTTCATCCTGTGCACCAAATACAAATTTGTCCGGTTTTGGCTTCATAAAACCCTCACTTCAACTAGGTGTTTAGGCTTCGCATACATTTTGGTTAGAACTTACTTTACAAGTAAGCAAAGTTCAAATACGGAGTAAATCCCTTGTTAACAGAATGACAATACAGAAGAGAGTCCTCCTGAATTGAAAGTTTCCACCTGCTATCATCTCCTTCTATGAATCCTTTCCAGTAGATGTCAGACTGCAAAGGAGAGCCCATTCCACATTTAAAGGTATATGCTTCATGACAAACAAAGCAGAATGATCTTGTCTTTAGCACATGGCATTTTTCAAACTGTAATTGCCAGTCTAGTTCCTATTCCTTAAGTGTCATGGTGAAGAGTCAACTTGCATGGCTTCGGTGCCAAGCGTACTGAATCTGAGTAAGAGGAACCTTGGTTCAATTCCCAGAAGAGTTAAATGACTAATCTCCATGACTTTAGCCTGCAAATGCATGAACCGTAGTCTGTGAAGGACTTTTATCTCACCATTGATTGCTGAAAAAAACAACCCATCATAGAAAAAACCAAATAATTTAGGGTTCTTTAAGACAACATTTGTCCAAGGGTCATTGAAAGGAATCAGCGTAGGATATCCAGCCTGGAAACAAAGTGACAGACTTCAATGCCCTTAAAATGTCATTTTACCATCATAGATGCACCATGAATACGTTGCCTGCCAAACTGAAACGTTTCTTGTCAAAAGAATGAAAACAGATCTAAGAGTTGGAGACAAAACTTCTGGAAAAAACTGTGTGGAGACTGCAATGTCCAAAATAAAATTTTTCCAGAAATTTTTGTCTCCAACATGAATTCGAACTGTGAATATCTTCATTCTAAGATCTAAAAGTTTCTCGCTTTATACTTTTGGCGATAAAGTTAAGGGGAAGAATTGCTCTTATCCAAGGGGCAGCTTATGTCCAAAAGAGACACTCCACCAATGGAAGCTCTGCATTTATAAGATCCATCTTTAGTCTCACTCAGACGGAGGTTTGTGATGAATCTATTGGAAACGTCATAAAACCAATAAATGTAGTTAGCTTTCAATGAATATCGGATAACAGTGCTTCTATTCTTCCACATTGTGCAGAAGAAAGTTTGTGTCAGGAATGTAGCCTGCTTCCTTCATCTGTCCAGTTAACCTCTGCAGCTCTGCATAGATCATCTCTGTTTCAGGATGTGACCTGTCTGCTACGACAAATGCATGCCAGTTGTTCTTTAGCTCAATCCAACTACGTCCTGGCTCCTTTCTCACCCCCCTGTCTTTCATCATATTTCTCACCTTCGTTACATCATCCCACTTGCCAGCTGCAGCATAAATGTTTGATAGCAGCACATAAGTTGCTGGATACAACGGGTCCAACTCAAGAACCCATTCTGCTGCACGTTTCCCTAGCTCCATATTCCCATGGATTTTGCAAGCACCTAGCAAAGTCCTCCACACCAAGGCAGGAGGTTCAAATGGCATTTTGTTGATAAATTCCTCTGCCTCATAAAGGTTTCCAGCACGGCTAAGTAGGTCAACCATGCAAGCATAGTGCTCCAATTTTGGTGTCATGCCATGATCCCGACTCATGGAATCAAAGTAGTGACGTCCCATGTCCACAAGGCCTGCATGGCTGCATGCAGACAAAATACCTACAAAAGTGATGCTATCTGGCTTCACACCTGCCAGTTGCATTTGTTCAAAAATTTGGAGAGCCTCCTCCACTTGTCCATGCTGGGCATATCCCACAATCATTGCAGTCCACGAGACCGAATTTCTTTTAGTCATTCTATCAAAAATATTGCGTGAATCTTTTATGCTTCCACATTTAGAATACATATCAACAAGAGCACTTTCAACAAAAACATCCAAGCCAAAGCCTGTTTTTATTATGTGGCCATGAACTGCCTTGCCTTGTTCCAAAGCGGTTAGGCTGGCACATGCTGCAAGACTGCTGGAAAACGTAAACTGATCTCCTTTCATGGCAAGCCTTTGCATTTGGCAAAATAGTTTCAAAGCCTCCACACCATGTCCATGCTGGCTGTATCCAGTGATCATTGCACTCCACGAGACCATATCCCGGTCAGATAATTTGTAAAAGACTTTGTCTGCATCCTCTATGTTCCCACTTTTTGCATACATGTCAACAAGGGCACTTCCTACAAACACATCTGACTCAAAACCAGATTTTGTAATCTGAGCATGAAACTGCTTTCCTTGTTCCAAAGCTGCTAGGCTGCCACATGTGTTGAGAATAATGACAACGGTGAATTGGTTTGGTTTCAATCCGGTGGATTGCATTTGGGAAAACAGTTTCAAGGCTTCTACACCATAATCGTATTGTGCATATCCTGCAATCATTGCAGTCCATGAAACGACATCATGTCTAGGGATTGTATTGAATACCTGAGATGCATCTTCTATGCTCCCACATTTGACGTACATATCAATAAGAGCGCTCCCGACAAAGACATTAGACTCGAATGTAGATTTAATGATCTGGGCATGAACAAAGCTGCCATGTTCGAGATCTGCTAGGCTAGCGCATGCTCTAAGGCTGTTGGAGTACGTAAATTGGTTAGGTTCCTTACCCGCCCTTTGCATTTTGGAGACAAATTGTAGCGCCTCTTTACAACATTCATTTTGGATATATCCTGCAATCATGGCATTCCAAGAAGCCTCATTTTGTTCAGATATTTCATCAAATGCACTTTGTGCATCTGTCATGTATCCAAATTTAGCATACATGTCAACAAGGGCAGTCCCAACAAAGACTTCTGACTGAAATCCTGTTTTAATAACATAAGCATGGACTTGATTGCCCTGTTCCACAGCGTCTGCTATAGCACATGCGCTGAGAACACTAGCAAAAGTAAAATGGTCCAGTTTCATGGAAACCCGGTGCATTTGGCAGTATAGTTTCAAGGCGTCCTCTGCATGTCCATGTTGGCTATACCCTGCAATCATCCCACTCCATAGAACCGCATCTCGTTTTGGCATATTGTGGAACACTTTAGATGCATCCTCAATATTGCAGCATTTTGTATACATGTCAATGAGGGCACTTCCCACAAAGACATCTGATTCAAATTGAGATTTAATGACATAAGTATGTAATTGCTTTCCCTGCTCCTCAGCTGTTACGTTGGCACATGCCTTAAGAACACTAGCAAAAGTAAAATGATTGGCATTGATGCCTGCCAATTGCGAATCGCTGAATAATTTCAAAGCCTCCTTACTATCCCAATTTAAAACACATCCTGCAATGATTGTATTCCATGAAACCGCATTCCTTTCAGGCATCTCGTCGAAAACTTCTCGTGCATCCTCCATGTTGCCACACTTGGCATACATGTCAATAAGGGCACTACCAGAAAAGACATCTGACTCATATCCAGATTTGAGAATGCAAGCATGAATCTGATTGCCCTCGTGCAAAGCTTCCAGCCCAGCACATGCCCTGAGAACAGTGCCAAAGGTGAATTCATTAGGGCTTATGCCTGCGGTTTTCATTCTGCAAAAGAGCTTTAGGGCCTCCTCGGCATAACCATGCTGGGTATACCCTGTCATCATTGTTGTCCACGACACTAAACTGCGTTCACACATTTTGTCAAACACTAGAAGTGCATCCAAAATATACCCGCACTTTCCATACAAGTTGACGAGATTGTTCTGCAAAAAACTATCTGAAGCAAGCCCATGCTTAATCATCATGGCATGGACTTTCTTTCCCTCTGCAAGTGACTTTCCCTTGATGCATCCCTGCAAGAGGGCAGAATAAGTATTCGTGTCCTCCCAAACTGCACCATGGTCAGTTTGATACAAAACTCCCAATGCCTCGTTCAATCTTCCCTCCTTACACAGCATGTTGAAATCTTCATAGGTTCCACAAAACCCCTCATTAACTTCGTCTTCCCACGAGCATTTATCTTTTAAGTTTAGTTGAAGAACAGAAGAGATAGTTGATATGCTAAGAACGCCACAAATTTGAACCCTTAACAACCGCATTTTGTTCCATGGTAGTTGTAATCTGGAAGCAACCCAAATATGAAAATGCTTTCGTCTATGGAGTTCCTCTGCGTTGAGAAAAATGGGAGATATGATGTATTTGAGCCTATTCATACCTTTGAGAAGTGTATTCCACTCTTCTCGATTTCCATATGTTACAAATGCATACAGTGGTTAGGTTTCGCCAACTGTCCTCCTGCAAGGATGATTGTCTCCTTGAATCCTATTTCATTTTTTTGAGAAGATTGCCTCCTTGGATCCTATTCCATATACATGGTTGTATGCTCAGTATGTGTTCAACAGTTTTTTTATTCCCACATGCTTAGAATGTAATTGATGAGGGCAAGGCATGGGTATAAATCTACAGAAGTAAAAATGAAATAATTGCCTTAAACTAATGAGTAAGGAAAACAAAGTGAGCGGTGGGAACCGCTCACAGCGCTAATAAAATTTGTGCGCAAGAATTTATGGAGGGGTGATAGGCTGGCCGAGTGATGACGCTGCTTACTTTGCAGAACACTCTCGTGCGGGCCTCCCAAAATCACCCATTAACCCTTAAAGCCAAATTATTAAACCGAAGGTGTCTTTGAAGGGTAGAGTGTTGTGTTTGCATCTCTGTGTGATGGTGCCACGTGTTTAATATTCATTTGTAACAACTAACTATACGTTTTTCGGTGCTCCCCTATTCTCACATCTTCGTTGGTCGCCGGAACCGACCAACACCAGTGCAGTTGGTCTCCCCTCCCACATTTCTACTCTGCGGCCATAACAGGGAGGCAAAAACCATAAAGACGGGAAGCAGCACGGAGGACCTCTGGCATATCTAACAGGTGAACAGTTCTAGTTTTGCGCAAAGAATGGAGGGAGGTGGATTGCCCTTGCAAATTTCGGAGACGGAAATGGAGAGGTTTGGTGTCTACAATCAATTTAATTGCAACCCTCTTTTCCTCTTTTAGCTTCTTTATCACACTGCAATTTTTTTCTATAATGGAAAGAAAGAAAGAAAGGAAGAAAGAATTTTTAATGTCCACGATGCAATTTTTTTCTATAATGGAAAGAAAGAAAGAAAGGAAGAAAGAATTTTTAATGTCCACGAGGCTAAAAATAGCCTATGGGACAGATTGCTTCTCTATCTGATGTCCACGAGGCTAAAAATAGTCTATGGGACAGATTGCTTCTCTATCTGACTCTTGTATTCGGCCCTTTTACTGTGAAGTTTTACAATGAGCACTCCCAGCTTATCGACAAACTCTTCGCTGAATAGATTATCCCAAGAATTAGCTGCCAGAATACCTGCATAGTTTTCTCTGGTGTCTTTGAAGGCCTCACATTCTAGAATGAAATGTTTTTCTGTTTCCACTTTTCTGGAGGAGCAAAAAATACATACTCTTTCTTCCCACATTTCTTTTGGCCTTTTCTTTTGGAGTTGATGAGAATTAGTCCTTAATTGAGCAATAAGAATTTTAGATCTCCAAGAAATATCAGCCCCTATGTATGCCTTTTGTTGATGGTTATGTGTGGGGTTAAACTCTTCTATGTAGTACTTCTTCTTTCTCTCTCGCTCTTTCTTCCAAGTATGTTTATGGAATTTATCCATAACAAAAGTTTTTATCTCTTTACTGTTTGTAGGACACATGCTCAAGCAAATACCCCATTTACTAAACCATTTGTTATTTTGCCACATCCAAGTCTTCTGTCTTTTACACAATCTGTAATGATTCGACTTTATCTTGTTCAGTGATAATTATTGGTAATTGATGCAACAGGGATAGGCTTGGTAACTGTTTCGTGTCGTAGACTATCTGAAGGCCATGATTTACCAACATCCTCCTCGCCACCATTTAGATTATCTTCATTCAGCGTATCTCTAGCACTGCCTTCATACTCACAAACTATACTTTGGTTGATTTTCCGATTTGAACTAAAGCAATCCTTGAAATTAGCTTCCGCCAGGGATTGAACTATACTTTGAAGATAAGGATCATTGAATAGTTCTGCGACCTGTATATATACATTTGTTACCGATATTAGTTCAGAGGAAAACAAATCATTCGAAATTACCAAACGGGAAGCATAACACATATCAAAAAGATAAAACAATTAAAGGTTAGGTTAGGACTTCACAGTGGGTTTAAATGAGCCAAATATACAATGACCATTTATAACACTGCTTCCTTATTGTTGAATCTACAAAAGCTAAAATCAAGAAAGGAAAAATTTCAACCAAATTGGAGAAACTTATTCCTAGAATTCATTGCTCGAAAAAATCCACAATAAATGGCAATACTTACCGAAGAAGTGAGATCATCTTCCTTCAGCAATTTGGCAAGGCCAAAATAACCTCCATTAATTAATAGAAGCCCCAAAATAACTTCCATTAATTAATAGAAGCTCTTTGGTACAAAAGACGAAAACACTATGTCTTTATTCTTTCATTTTTTTTTTTAAAGAACAAAATATTTTTCTGAAGCCTTGTTCTCTAAAGAACAATGAAACTAAAGCTCTACTTATCCAACGAAAAAGTAAAGTTGTTCTAACCAGAAAAAGCTAAATTGCAGCAAACATAACTGTAGAAACCTAATGATTGTCATTTAACATGTGACTTACCAAGGCTCATGTTTTGCTCGTTTGCTAGAAATATGTCAAAGCACTGTTATCCGATATTCATTGAAAGCTAACTACATTTATTGGTTTTATGACGTTTCCAATAGATTCATCACAAACCTCCGTCTGAGTGAGACTAAAGATGGATCTTATAAAGGCAGAGCTTCCATTGGTGGAGTGTCTCTTTTGGACATAAGCTGCCCCTTGGATAAGAGCAATTCTTCCCCTTAACTTTATCGCCAAAAGTATAAAGCAAGAAACTTTTAGATCTTAGAATGAAGATATTCACAGTTCGAATTCATGTTGGAGACAAATTTCTGGAAAAAATTTATTTTGGACATTGCAGTCTCCACAGTTTTTTCCAGAAGTTTTGTCTCCAACTCTTAGATCTGTTTTCATTCTTTTGACAAGAAACGTTTCAGTTTGGCAGGCAACGTATTCATGGTGCATCTATGATGGTAAAATGACATTTTAAGGGCATTGAAGTCTGTCACTTTGTTTCCAGGCTGGATATCCTACGCTGATTCCTTTCAATGACCCTTGGACAAATGTTGTCTTAAAGAACCCTAAATTATTTGGTTTTTTCAATGATGGGTTGTTTTTTTCAGCAATCAATGGTGAGATAAAAGTCCTTCACAGACTACGGTTCATGCATTTGCAGGCTAAAGTCATGGAGATTAGTCATTTAACTCTTCTGGGAATTGGAACCAAGGTTCCTCTTACTCAGATTCAGTGTACGCTTGGCACCGAAGCTTTATGTTGACTCTTCATCTCATGACACTTAAGGAATAGGAACTAGACTGGCAATTACAGTTTGAAAAATGCCATGTGCTAAAGACAAGATCATTCTGCTTTGTTTGTCATGAAGCATATACCTTTAAATGTGGAATGGGTTTGTCTGCAGTCTGACATCTACTGAAAGGATTCATAGAAGGAGATGATAGCAGGTGGAGACTTTCAATTCAGGAGGACTCTCTTCTGTATTGTCATTCTGTTAACAAGGGATTTACTCTGTATTTGAACTTTGCTTACTTGTAAAGTAAGTTCTAACCTAAATGTATGCGAAGCCTAAACACCTAGTTGAAGTGAGGGTTTTATGAAGCCAAAACCGGACAAATTTGTATTTGGTGCACAGGATGAAGTAAGCTGTGCATGTTAACAAAGACCTAAATATAAGAGGCTTTTATGCCCATGCACAGGTTCATGCATTTAGACTTTTTTGTTAGCATATATATTCATATTCATATATGATGTGCAAGTGGCAAATGAGAACCAGGAAGCCAAATGTTCAGTAGGAATATTAATATTTCTCTTTTTTAACCATGCTAACTGCCTTTCTAGTCAAAGGTAGACTACTATGAAACAGGACCCCTTTTTGCTGGACAATGTATAAGGAAATCTCTGAATGCTGTAAAACAGTTTCCATTCTCTTGGGGATCCTATAGCATGCCTAGTCTTATATGCTAGATATAGAGGCTCGTGTTAGTGAGGTTACACTTATGGATATATCACTTAAATGATAAACAGCAGTTTAAACGTTTGCTACTGAGCACTCATTGGTCAAGCCAAATTAATTGCCATTGATGGCCTAATTATTTCCTTGAAGAGTCAATCAGGTCACGCTTTTTTACATATATCTGACTTTTGGGAGAAACAATAAATTTAATAAGAAATTTTTAAAAAGTGTATCATCACGAGTCAGAAAATCTGGATAGCTCAATTATGTTTTTCGAGAAATTTTTAAGATAGAGTCATAGTTTTAAAAAAAGGCGTGGAAAGTTATATAAGTTATATTTAGTTGGAATCCGGCAATTTTTTTTCTTCAAAAAATATGATTATAGGAGTTTTTGAATTTTATTTTATTTTATTTATTTATTTATTTATTATTTTTATTTTTTTTTAATGGTGGAAATGGATTCAACACTATTAAAAACCCCCTCGGCACCTAAAATCCTGAAGCTTGATAATTGTAACATAGATTTCCCAAAAAATGCCGGAATCTCCATTATTTTTCAAGCGAATTCGTAGCCTCCTGGATTACCCTTTAAAAACAGCTAGACCAAACTGATAACTAGTTGGAGAACCCGTTTGTACTCGAAACCAGCCCTAATTGACCATTTAGATGTCACATGCGTGGGAGGAGTCTGGGACCTCAGTGGTGATTTTTCAAGTGGTTTTGGAGAAAACTAGGGGTTGTTTCCCTTCCAAAACAACCTCCATTGACTATAAAACTGACCCTCCCCCTTCTAAACCCTAACCTAAACAAAGTCTAACTCAACCCTAGCAATGTTGGCCATCAATTGCACTGTTCTTTCGTTTTTCATTTTCATCATTTACTTAAATTTTAACATTACTATTAATTGTTTCAAGATGTTTAAGAGTAGTTCCAACTTTATTAAACTTCTTATGGAGAAAGCAGAATTTCATATCCTACTCAAAATTCAACAGAGTTAACAGTTTTAGTGTTTTAAGATTTGTAGGATTGCAATATTTTCATTGAATTCTATCATGTATGGGATTGGCATTTAATTGAAAGCATGAAGGTCTTTATGTATATTGATGTTGGTTATTGTTGAACTTCTCTAATAGTTGTGGTATTAACTATTGAACTCCTCTTCCTTGGCCTTAACAAAAATGTAATCAAAATAATTGGTTACACATGTTAAGTTTTTTCTACCATATTATAAGGTTGAGGGGATGAACCCTTCTCAAACCAATATCATCAATTGGGCATGTTAAGCTTTTTCAATTTCTACCATATGATAAGGTTGAGGCAATGAACTCTTCACTCAAACCAAAATCATCAATTAGGTCCCTGATCATGTGTGGAGTGTCCACTAGAAACATTGGACATGATAATAATCCTTTACACATTGTATTATGTTAAACTTTTTTAATTTCTATCATATTATAAGATTGAAAATTCCAAGTTTAAATACTTTGTGCCAAATGATGTTTATTGCACTGAGTAGATGTGTAAGTGTAATGTAAAAAAGTTTGTCAACATTCTCCATATGTTTTAATTAATATTCAAAATAAAACATATATAAATGTAAAATGTAAACCATGAGAAAAAAAAACTGATAGATTAAATAAATATAAAGTACAAAACCATTACTATGGGTGATACCACTTTTCTTAAAGCTACTTTAACACGATCAAATGCAGATACTAAAAATGAATGGTTTAGTAAGTTATAGACTCAAGTGATATTTATATATAATAATCAATTTAATATAAATTAAAAAATTCATAATTTAGTAATATTTTAAAAAATCAATTAAGTTAAATAAAAAATAACTAATATTAATATAGGGTAGTTAAATTCGACCATCAAAATTTAGCACAGTAATAAATTTATTATGCAAATTGTGTACTAGTCCATTAAAATAATCAATATAAAATATAACAATATATATAAATCAGTTAATAAATACAAATATATGTATATGAGAGACACATTACACACGTTAACAATTATTATAGTAAATAATATATATGAAATTCAAAAATTATAAATAAATAATTCAAGAATTAAACATTATAATTTATAAATGGATTAATAAGTAAATGTTATGACATTTTTTTATTATCAAGAATATGAATTAAATTAAAGTAGTCTAATTAATAGATATAATGGTTCTATTTGAATCATTTTTTTGGTAATTTTATTCAAAACCTATTACATTTGTTTCAAAATCATATGTTTAAGTTGTTTGATTTGCAAAGATCAAGTGTCTGAGGGGCTTTTCAAGGTGCAAAATCCATTTATACATTCAAGTGTATTTTAAACAACAAGAAATCACAATCTTGTTAGAAATTGTATTGTCAAATTTATGTGAAAAAACCATTTTGTCTTGCTAGTTAGACTACACAGAAATAATTTTAAAATAATAATTAATTTTTATTAATCTACAAGTTTAAATTTCTAAAATTAATAAGATAATAATTAATTTTTATTAATTTACAAGTTTAAATTTCTAAAATTAATAATTAATAATTTTAAAAATAATAAAGAGATATTTACTTTAATTTTTTTCAAAAATTTCAACATAAATCACTATTAAATGTTATAATTTATATTAATTTATAAAAATAATATTTAGCAAAAAAAACACTAATACTTAATTGTATTTTAGACATGAAATAACTACTATAAACTACATTATTTTTAAAACTAGTTTAGATCTATCTTAACTCTAGATCTACCAAGCACTACGAGGGATCAAATCTCTTGGAATACAAACCTCTTTTAAAGTCAAAAGATATTTGATCCCTCTTGACGCTTGGTAGATCCGAAGTTAGGATGGATCTAGACTGGTGTAGTTCTTGTTGATGATCCCATTTTTAGTAGTGGTGAATTAGTGATGAGTTTGATTAATGATTATGTTGATCAATGATTTGTAGTAGGCTAGTGGTCTGGTAGCTTGTAGCATTGTTCTTAGACTCTAGAAGTCATTTAGAGTGCCATCGATTATGTATTTTGCTGTTGATTTGTATTGCACTTGGTGCCAATTTGATATATTCACCCTTACACAATATATAGATGAACAAACTTTGCATATTTGGTCTCTAATGGTTTAGAATCATGGTTTGACATCTTAAACAAAAAAATGTTTTTTATTAAAAAATATTTTCTTTGTTAAAAAATAATTAATTAATTTATTTTTTTCAATTCCGGTTCGATCTAATATGGTTTGAAACTTGGTTAGACAGGTGGGACAATTCAAGACCCGATTTTGGTTTTTAAAACTATGGGACCAACAATTAGGCTCTATAAGTCAATGCAGTAATCGTCTTTGACACTTTTGAATAGACTATTTTTTTTTTTTCTAATGGTGTAACAACACATTAGTGATTTCAAACCAAGAATGTTAAAGGAAAACAACTTTGAGAACATTCCATGGTAGCATTTTAACAAGTCATATGGAAAAGGGCAAAGACCATGAGGTGACTAGGAAAAACATGTAGTATAGGAACATGAAGAAGAGAGCAATGTCACACAAAATTAGGCGTATCATGTGAGCTAGGCTAGAAGCAATGATCTTGTAAGCATGTTGATGGCACCACCATATCATAGAAAATAAATGGGAGGCATTTGCAGATGGATAGATTCATTATGCTCCTTATCTCACATAGTTCTAAGGAGATGTCTAGAATATCAATCGATGCAACACTTTAAATGAATATAATGTACCTGGACATTTATGGATTGATGCATGCTCCAAGTTTGCAAGAAATTGAGGGAAGTTAATTATTAGTTGTTTTAGTAATTTGTTGAAATATTTAAACTCAAGACTTGCACCTTGACTTGTCTACAACCACTCAAGGAATTTTGAACCAAGTCTAATCAACTTACCACGTATTGTTGAACCACTAACATTGGTGGTCTTTGATAGGGTTTCAAGTGAGATATGTTCGTTGAATTAATATATGGCAGAAGATAAAATAAATTTGAAGTGTGGAGAATCAGGTCACTCTCATATAAGTCACTAGTGGGTGCTCTCTTCAAGATGGACACCCTAGCACGAGTCATTCTTGAAGAAACCAACCTCCATTATAAATCATCCCCCAACTCTCATAATTACTCTTCTTATGGCTTGGGAATGCTTGGTTAAAAGAAGAGAGATATTTCCTTTATAGTTTCCACCACTAACTATGCAAGACAAAAGATGAATATGTAGAACCTCTCTAAGAAAGAAACATTAAGTGGTAAGTGCACATGGAAGAAACCCATGAGTGAGCCAAGGTGGTGGCAATGGAGTTTGGGGAAAACCAAAAAACATGGGAGAAAATGAAAGGTCAAATGTGCTCTTAAATTTGGAAATGGAGAAAATGAGTTTGGCGCTAGTAGACAAGCAAAAAATAGTACCCTCGAAACTATAAGGAAGGGGTATGAGGAAGTCCATGTCCATACATTGAAGATGAAACCCCTTCTTCAAGGAAAAATATGATCATTTTGGCCTCGAAACATCTTGTTCGGAAAAAAAGGACATACACTAGGGCATGAAATGTAGAAATTATACAAACAATGTGTATACCAATGGATTCAATCCGATCATGCGATGTGCTAAAGAAAGATACTGAATCCTTCTACAAATTAATTGCAGAAAATAAACATGTTTGGACAATCACACCAAGTAAAAGAAAGAAGAAAATCAATCCACAACACATATATTTTTTCTTGGGAAAGCTTGCTGCTCAAAACCCCTCTATCTTTATTGTATAATCAACCAAGGAATCATGAAACAATACAATGCACTCTTCTCACAAGAGTCTGCTACACTCTGCCAACTGTCTCACACTGATCCAGAAAAAATCAACCAACACTTAGCCAATTTCCTGCCTCTGCTCAGCTTGTCTTTCTTGCGCAATTCCTGTAGAATTAAATCCCTATTATTTAGGAAGTTCAACCTCCCAAAACTACGCAATTCTCATGGGCATTCCTATGGCGGTTTAACTGCATCTAGGCAGTTTTCTAATAATACAACTGATAGTTAACTTCCCTTTAACCTTTGTCTCAACTGGGTCTTCATCAGAACTGACATGCATGCAACTACTAATAGTAAATCATCAGTTACTTGACAAATCATTGCATGTGAATTAAATCTGATTTAATTCACTTGACCTCTCACTAGTTCAACAATCAGTTACAACTATTTAAATTGATTTTAACTCAATTAATTGAGTTAACTGATTTATCATGCATTAAACTAATACACTAACTGCAACTTGGACTCTAAAACAAATAGAATCACTCTACATGCCTCACCAACCACCCTCAACTCGAATTTCATGAGCTAACTGAGTCTATCACACTTAGGTAACTATTACAAGTGATTATGAGATATGATTAAAATTTATTGTCAGGTATCAGGAAAATTAAATTAGAGACACATTTCTTGTTGAATTTTCAACACTCCCTCTCAACAAGAAATGGATTATTAGCTACCCTGATCCTGCCTCTGTGGTATTCAATTTTTCTCTTGGCGAGCGCCTTCATCAGAATATCTGCATCCTGCTCCTCTGTGAGAATGTACTGAAGTAACATAATGTGTCTCTGAACACAATATTTGAGATGGTGGTACCGGATTTCAATATGCTTGGACCTATCATGTAATATAGGATTAACCGAGAATTTTATGCAACTCTGGTTATCACCGAAAATGTATGAAAAGGATCCATCGATGACTGAGCAAACCAACTGGTATCTTCTCATCCGGATGACCTCACATGAAACATGGTAGCGTGCCATGTGCTACTTTCCAGAGTGAATTGAGTGCAGGCGATCTCCCCGCTACTGTTGTACCAAGAAACCAATTGTCGATCCTATCTTGAAGATCCTCTGATGTTCTCTTCTGTGTCACGATGGACTACCTTGTCTGCATCGATGAAGCCTTGAAGCTTCACTCCCTTTGTTTGTCTCTACCATAATCCATACTTTGTATTTCCTTTGAGATATCTCAAGATGTGCTTCCCCACCTTCCAAAATAGCTTGGTCTGCTTAACCATAGCTTGAATCAACTGGTTAAATATGTAGAAAATTTCTAGTCGTGTGTTCACCAAGTACATGAGTGAACCCACAAGCTTCCTGTAAATAGTAGCGTCCACTACCTCACCTGAAGTAGCATCCTCCTTCCTCTAGTTTCTTGCAAGAGGTGTCTCCATGGGTTTACAACTCTCCATGTGAAGCTTTCTTAGAATCTCTTTGGCATACTTGCCTTGAGAAACAAATAGCTCCCCATTGTTACACAGTATTTTGTCACATCCACTGCAATCCCGTCCCAAATGATGGAGGACCATTTCAATGACTTCTATGTATTGTCATTCCTTGCTATAAGTGTCACAGTATCCCTTGGCATGTCAAGAACATATTCTTTGTTGATCATTCCTCAAGAAGACCTTCAAAAACATGTGATTTGGGGTTGGCGCTAGTAGGAAGTTATGGCCTCACACCCATGTAGAAATTAACACTGGGCCCCACGC
This sequence comes from Pinus albicaulis, assembly GCA_034641835.2. Taxonomy (NCBI): domain Eukaryota; kingdom Viridiplantae; phylum Streptophyta; class Pinopsida; order Pinales; family Pinaceae; genus Pinus; species Pinus albicaulis. The sequence continues at coordinate 1,220,747,658 of CM076578.1, forward strand.
CCTTTGGTGCTCTATCCCATAAGGGCACCTGTGCCGAGTTGTTTTTGGAAATTTTTTTAATATAGAGGCGAAGTTTCCATGCTTAACAACTTCGTGAAGCGAGTGTCATGGTTTGCCTTCATTTTGATCACGTCGATTTTCTCATGTCGAGCAGAGAGAATACTGTAGTCGAGAGAGTTTAAGCCCATTGTCTTATTCGAGCCAATGATGAATGAAAGCTTGAGACATAACTGACTGAACCCATTGAAGGAGGCTTAAAATGTCAAGGAATAAGGCTGTAAACTTCTTCTTTCCATATAAATAATACATGAATGGTTTCTGGTTCCAATTTTGTGTTTAATTATATGCAAAAATTTTGATTCTCCTTGACTAATCGAATAGTTATAAATGAACGTATATTATTGTATGATGTCATCGTTCACTTGATCTTTGTGTAGGTGCATGGACATCATTGCTGAGGGAACGCAAAGAGTGAAGACAAATATCAAAGGATCGTTGTTGCACGCCACGACAGAAGTGCTGAACCGAGGTAGGTCATCTATCTCAGTCCGTCTTTCATTTATAAACTAGGAATCCAGAGATTTAGCATGTCCCCTTGTTGCTAGACCCACCCTAGGGATAGAGGGATCGCCTCTGTCTGCAGAGGGGATTTTCCTACACAACAAGTTGCCGACCATACTGAGGATCATTGTGTTTATCGTCTCTCGTTGTTCGTTTAGCGCTTTGCTTGTCTGTCCGACTTTGGTCGTATTACTATTTCTCTGCTTTGTTTAGCTCATTTCACTGTTTCAAGCCTTCCTACCTATTCTCAGAATGTTAATCCTGGTTTTTCCTCAGTTTCTTTTCTCCATTCTTGGTTTTCCTTGATCGGCACTGCCTTTCCCTTGACAGTCGCGCCGATTGGCGCGGGTTGCCCGTTTTACAGGTGCAATTTCCCCTGTTCAGCGCGGATTACAACTGAACATTTGTGCCATGTTGTAGCTCCTAGAGACAGCCTAGAGTTGTGATAGACCAGTGCCTAGGACATCTTAGCATAGCAAGGAGCATATAATATAATGTAGGAAGTTGTCAGCTTCAGCTCACATGTTATCTCTTGTAAAGAGGGGAATGAAATAGAATGGGACCAAACTCTCAGAAACTGATACAGGAAAAGAAATACTGCAAAGGCAAGATGCAGAGCTCTCATACAGAAGCAGCAAACAATTTAGAGACAGTTTACCGCAAAGCGGGCCGATTCAGAAATACTTCATAGACATAAATTATCAGAAGGTGCATGTAGTGAAAGAAATATTGAGAAGATATTAGTTAACAAAGAGCTGATACCCAGATATACAATACCACCATGAGTGGGCTTACCAATCTAAGAATCCACACATGATAATAGCATTTTAAAAGCACCCTCTCTAAGCCACTAACATAGCAGAAATATGGTAGAAGTGAAGATGGAACAGTATATCATGCATGAGCCATATTTAAAGCGCTTGACTGATCCAAGCATGGGCATCAACTAGGATGAATCCATACCCAAAATCAGTGAGCCACTCGCATTCCAAAACATGATACAAGAAAGATGGGTGAAATGGAATGTTCTATTAATATAACACAATAAAGAGAGTTACAGACTGTGAAATACCAAAGACCGGAATCCTCTTTAACAGATGGAACTCCTCCTCACTGAGACCCTACGGGCTCTGAGCCTTCATACGAGAATTTTACAAGATGTGTGCAAAAAGCCTTTCATTGCATAATTTTCTGATAAAATCTGGAACCCTTACAATACGTTTCTTCATGGTTTTTATAAGAGAAACTAAAACCTAGCAAAAGAGGTAGGTGATGAACATTTAATTGTATCATTAAAACAATATGATGGAGAAGTGTCCGCCCATACTGCTTGACGACGCTGTAGTGCTGGATGTACTCTGGAGCCTGCTTCCTGAAGTAAATGCTGTGGGTGAAAGTCTCTTCAGGAACACTAAAAAGAAGTAAGATCACATAAACATTTTGTCCTTTCCTGAAGGAAAATTTGGCTGAAATGAAACCTGGAGGGTATTGTTTTTTTTGCATCGTACCCTCTGCCTTTTAAACTTTGAATTAGAATTTAAAATCTTCAATGCCGAACACTGAATTCCTTGATCCTCCGCTGATACTCTTTGCCTTGACATTAATGTCTCCATTCGCAAAAATATTTGCTTTGAAATGCCTCGAAGGGTTTAATATATTTTAACCCCTGCTTCTTAAATAGCAGTCATGTCGCAACAACCTCCCAAGCTTTCATCATAAATTTTGCCTCTGGAAAATTGTCCTTTGATGCGGTCTCGGCTTCTATAATGGAGGCTATAAATTATGATAATTCTCCGTCGTTGTGAACCTGCAAAACCCACGAACTTTGTTAAAGAAAACCATGCACTGGAGGGTGAACACAGTGAGGATCATGTTGAGACAGCGCGACATGGTGGGGCGGTCGAGAAATGCAGAACAATGGTGGGAAATGCAGCGTGACGGAGGGAGGTGACAATGGAGAAGGTTGGCGAAATGCGATCACGATCGTGGAAATACATAAGAAATGAAGGAATGAACCAATATAGGTCTGGGTGGCGGAGAACACGTGGGGAAAGACTGAGGGACAGGTGGTACGACACCAAGACAGCGGGTATGGATGACGTGGAGTATTGACTGTGGGGGCCAGTCAAAGTGAGGGGTGAACAAATCCTGACCGTCTGATCTCAGGAGGAGATCGACGGTTGAAAGAGCATCAGAGGCGATGGATTGTGGGCCAGGAGCACTGTTCACTTGGACTAAAACTCGTGCAGCTTCTGAGCGCGACGATCGTCGGATAAAGGCCCTTAGATCAGACGACTGTGATGAATATTGCTGCGTGACCTTGTTCGAACATTAATGCGCGATGGAGGGCGGTATTCGGGCCTTACGCTGGGACACGTGGTGAGCATTTTATGGAATCACTGGCCATATGAGGAATACCGCTCACTGCTGAAAGGCGGTACGATACATACCACCCGGTTTTGAACAGTGGACGCGGGGACCACCGAGATAGAGCGGCTCTGGGCCGTTGATTTTATGGTTCGATCTGACGGCTGGTGAGTGAACCACGGGCGTGAGGGGGATGAAAAATCGTCGTCCGATCTGTACAGATCTACGGCTCAAAATGCGCCCAATAAATATTTGATAAGCGCCTCTTGGTTTGGCGCAAGGTCTAGCGCCTGGGTGATGTGGACAATAAGCTATAAGGGGCTAGAACCAAAAGGGACTGGGCCTTTTATATTTTTGGATACGAATTTGTGGCCTTTTTTCATGTATTCCAGGGGTGAGAAAAAGGCAACAACATGCCCAAACATGGAATTTCAAGGCTAAAGGAGGGGGTTTCAAATGGTTTAAAGGGGCTGCTTAACAAAATTTTAGACGGGGGGCTAATATGATCAACATTGGCTCCAATTGGGGACGACACGTTCATTCCTGGACGTGTCGAGAACTTCGAAGACCACTGATCATCATGTATGCAGACTCTGCTCTTCAGTATCTCCATCTTTCACTTTATACTTCATCACAACACCCACATTATTCGAACAAAAATAAATTAGCAAACTAATATACGATGTAATACATCAGGCTCTCTTGGCCTGCATCAAAATTGGAAATAGGGTTTAAGGAATTGGCCATTTACAGGGGAATCCAGCAAGTCGCCCTGTAAATTCTCCAACTTGAAAGTATTGTTACCTCCCTGTTCCACAATTTTGAAAGGACCTAACCAGAGGGGGTCGAATTTACCATGCTTTCCTTTTTCAGCTCTTCATACATCCCATCTTAGCACTAGGTTGCCAATCTGCAATTTCCTGTCCTTTGCATGCTGATCAAAAATGTGTTTCATTTTCTCTTGATATTCTATTAACCTCTGATTCACCTGGCCCCGTGTTTCTTCTAATTCCACCAATTGATTGATTCTCCTGATCATATCATCAGGTTCCTCCTGGCTTTCTTGCATGAAGCGAGCCACTGGTAAAGCCAGCTGTACAGGAAAAACTGCTGCTCATCCATATACCAATTCATAGGGAGATTTCCCAGTTGCTCTCTTGTTGGTGATTCTATTAGCCCATAGAGAAAATTTCAATTGGGAATCCCAATTCTTCTGATTTTCATTGATAGTATTCTTCAAGGCCCTCACTAGAGTTTTATTTGAAGATTTTTCCAAGCCATTTCCTTGTGGATAGTAAGCTGTAGAGTGATTCAGTATGATATTATAATGCTGGCAGAAATTCACAAATTTTGCAGACTTGAAGGCCTGTGCATTATCAGTCACTATCCTAGCAGGACAGCCAAACCTGGATATGATGTTTTCTTCCATGAACTTTATGATCGCATTATCTATAACATTCCTTGCAGGTATGGCTTCCACCCATTTGGTGAAATAATCTGTGGCTGTTAATATCCACCTATGTTGACCACTCGATGAAGGATGTATTTCACCTATAAAATCTATTCCCCATTGCTTGAATGGTTCATCCACATGCACTGGAATCAGGGGAAATGGTGCTGATTTCTGTCTTTCAGCAAACTTTTGACACTTCTCACAAGCTCTGACCCAGGTAAAAACATCTCCAAATAGTTTAGGTTGTAGAAATTTGCTGAATAATGATTAATTATCCACCGAGACTATCCTGGTCACATACTATTTGAACTTCATACACAACACATAATCTCTTCCACTCAGATCAACTCAGATCATCACACATGCGGAAATAAAATCAAGCGATAACACATCAATTCATCATACACATTAACACGGTATGTATGGGGAAAGCTTATAGCTGAAAAACCCACAGCTATTGTGTATATTATAATGGAGAAATCAAGTAACAAACTCAGTACAATACTCCTCACAAGTACTCAGTACTTTCTCATAAAGTTACCCACAATCTAGCTCAGTTTTGAACAGGTTACTGGTTCAAAACTCACCGCCAATTACCTTGCCTCTATTGCGTGTTTCAATGCTATGGGATGGCCTCTTTATATAGATAAACCACCAGCCTGAACTGCGCAATCCTCATGGGCTTACTCCACCTATCTGTGTGTTGCAAATAGCAACATTATAGTCACAACGGATAGCTAACTCCACCCTTTCATCTACCTCTTTCACTGGTCTCCACTGAACTGATCATACACTGTAGTGAACTGATGTGTTCTTGAGTTGAATAATGAGTTACTAATTTATGAATTAAATAATATTTAATTCACTCCACTCATAACTAATTGATTAGCTATTTAAACTAATCTCAACTAGTTCAACTAAAATAAACAGAACACAACTCCACTATCTGTCTCATTAACTCCTCCAAACTTCTGCCACTGAAGTCCAACTGAAGTCAACCATGCATGATGCCATCAAACCCTTGGGAACCACGTGATTCCTCTGTCAGATGCATGAGCCACTTCTGTAGCTCGAGCTGAAGTGCTCCAAGAGAGTAAACTGTTGTTTAGAGTCCAAATATTATTAAGGGTAAATAATATTTGACTTCCCTATTTTTAGGAGAGGCAGTCTAAAAATATCCTTCGACCTCTTCGACCTAAAAAATAGAGTCTCATCTATTTTTACCAACATGACCAATGCTCCAAGAATCTCAAACTGGAATCCCCGAACCATGCTCCATATGTCTAAAAATAGACATAGTCTAAAAATAGATTTTGCACCAGAATTTGCCTGCGGGCCCACTTAGTGAAGGCGACTTTATTTCACTAAGCTCCATCATCTTGCTGCATTTTCAACATAGGCCAGTAAAAACCAGCCTTCAAGATTTTATGAGCTGTGGCCCTCCAACTATAATGTCCTCCACAGATCCCTTCATGAAATTCTGCTATGATACTCTCGACTTCATCTTCTGTGAGGCACAAGAGGAGGATGCCTGAAGGATCTCGCCAATATAGCTGCCCATTAGCAGCTATGTATTTCTGTGATTTTAATCTCAGTGATCTGTACTTAGCTTTGTCACAACTTGGGGGAAATCTAAGTGTAAGGAGATATTCTACTATCTCTTTGTACCACAGACTGGTGAGGTACTTTATATGTGTTTCTAGAGTAGCTACCCCAATTCCATGTCGCTCTTCCTTCTCCTCAGATTCCTCACCTGCTATAATGGACAAATTTATGCCCAGGGCTTGATGGTTTGATTCAGATAACATTTTGGCAAGCCCCTGTCCTTTGATCAACTTAGTAGGGCGAATGTCTAAGTCACACTCCTGTATTTTAGCAATCCACTCGCCCCTTTTTCCTTCACTATCCCCCTGAATAAGAATATCTTTTACAGCAGATGTAGGCACAAATGCGGTGATGTGGGACTGTAAGATATATACACGGAAAGCTTTGAGAGATTTCACTAGGGCGTATGCTTGCTTCTCCAATATGTTGTATTTTAATTTTGCATCACGGAGCACCTGATTGAAAAAGGCAATAGGCTGCTCATACCCTTCATCGTTCCTTTGTAACAAAACTCCTGCTATTGTATGAGGTGATGCAAAAGAGAAAATCATGAAAGGTTTATCATAATCTGGTCTAGCCAGCACAGGGGCTTCTGCAAAAGCATTCTTTATCCTGGTAAATGCCTCCCGTGATTCTTGTGACCACTTTACCTCATTATCCTTCTTCAGCATATATGTTATATGCCTAACTATCTCAGCATAGTTAGGGATAAACCTTCTCAAGAAATTAATGCGCCCTAGGAATACTTGTACCTCTTTCTTGTTTCTGGGAAAAGCAATACCATTGATAACCTCTACCCTCTTAGGGTCTATTTTCACCCCATCTTTAGTCACAATATGGCCCAAAAGCTTTCCCTCTTCTAATGCAAATAAAGACTTTTGAGGATTCAGAGAGAGACCATACCTTCTGCATTTTTCAAAAGTTCTCCGGAGATGTTCAATGTGCTCGACATCATTTTTTGAAAATACCGTAATATCATCAAGGTAGACCACCAGGAATTTATCCTGCTCCCAAACAAAAGCAATATCCATTGTCCTCTGAAAAGTGGCCCCTGCATTAATCAATCCAAATGGCATCCTGGCATACATAAATGTACCCCATGGTGTGGTGAAAGCAGTCTTATTTTGATCCTCTGAAAGTACAGCCACCTGGTTATAACCAGAGAATCCATCCATCATTGACATCCTGGAAGATCCAACCACCTTTTGCAGGATGTGATCCATCTTGGGTAGTGGATAATTATCCTTTAAGGAAGCTCTGTTTAGATTTCTAAAGTCCACGCATAGCCTTATTTCTCCATTCTTCTTTCGTACAGGGACAAGGTTTGCCACCCATTCAGAGTACGTCAATGGTACAATTATTTTGGCCTTTAACAACTTCTTAATTTCCTTCTAAATAGAAGGCAGCAACAAAGGATTGATTTGTCTGAGCTTCTGCTTATGGGGCTTTGCATCTGCCTTCAGTGGAATTTTGTGTTGCATAGTTTTGATATCAAAAGTTTTCAAATCCTGATAAGACCAAGCAAACACATCTTTGTAAGACTGAAATAATTTCTGATATAACCTTTTATATTCTTCAGGGATTTTCTTGGACAGTTTGATAATTTTGGGGTCAGCCTTAGTACCCAAATTCAGGTCTTCAACCTGATTTTCTTCTACCACTTTGCTCGACTGTAATGAGACATCATTTTTGTCAAATAATATTTCTAGAGGCACCAGCCCTCTAGGTATAATGTTCCCCTTTAGCTGCAACACTTTATTACCTGCCACTTTCTCCTCCCAATTTATTTTTGGAATATCTTCAGATTCTGCCTCTTCTCCATCATCAATCTCCATATTGGAGAATTCTCCCATTGTTTACAGGAATCTCTTCATCTGTTCTTCATCCTCAAATACCTGCCAGTGTTTGATATTATCCGGGATTGAAGGCCGATAATGCACCTCAACTTCATATCTTAAAAGAGGGTTCTGAGGTGGTCGAAATGTACTAGCAGCTATAGCAAGGGAATCAACCATCCTATTCTATTCTCGGGGCATGAAATGAATATTGAATGCCAAGAAGAAATTTTCTACCATGTCCCAAACTTAATTCCTGTAAGCCATTAGCCTAGGATGTTTGGTCTGACACTGATTCCTGACTTGCCTAACCACCAGCTTTGAATCTCCCAGAACTCTTAAACTTTGTATGTTCATGTTCCTAGCTGTCTGCAATCCTAACAGAAGTGCTTCATACTCAGCCACATTATTAGTGGCTTCATATTCTAGTCTGAAGGACAATGGTACCCATCTGCATGAAGGAGAAATCAATAGCACTCCAATTCCATTTCCTTCTTTGGAATTGGCCCCATCAAAATGGAGCGTCCAGATTTCTGCTCCCTTGTTCTCTGAGAACTTCTCACTCTTGATCTGGCAGAAGGATGGTTCATGAGCATAATCTTGATGTTCTTCCAGCATCAAGCATGAGAAATCTCCTTCCTTACTGTAGACTGGAGAATTTACAGAATTGTCAGCCTTAGTCACCATGTTGACAAATCTAGTCTCTCTGTACAATCTCCTCTCCTGGCCACCAAAAACTGGAATAGTGGCGTATGTTAAATCCATCTTGAGTGATCCACCAAATTTTTTTCCCCAAGACCTTGATAGCAACATACCAAAGCGAGATGGAATGTCAGCCACCACTATGTCCATTACCACACTCTTGGCTGGGATTTGGGCCAAATTGACCACCAAATCTTTGATCATCCCCAAGCATTTAACTCTTTTGGAATAAAATGAATAGAGGTATTTATATGGATGCGTGATTTGTAATCCTAGTTGTTCCATGACTGACAGAGGCATAAGATTATGGGAAGCCCCAGAATCTAACATGCATTTATGTAATAGCAGGTCATGGATTACTAGAGACACATAAAAGGGAGGAGTGGAGGGATATATCTCCTCAACATGTGGGCCAAAAACTACCATGGGTATCTCTTCTTGAAGGTTGAGACTATCTGGGATGATTGGTGCTTCTGGGGGGAGCATGAAAGAGGTGACTTGAGATTGATATGCTGGCTGTTTCAACAGTTCAGTCAAGGGGACTGGGATTTTGACTTTCTCAAGTTCTTTTCACAGACTGAAAACAGGAGAATATTTTTCTATTACAACTTCTTTTGACTCTTTATTTTCAGTTGGGGGTTTAACTTCATTAGACGCATACTTGGCATTAGGGGAAGTGGCTACTTTTGAAGAAGAAGGAATTTGATCCCTAGACTGCAAAGGTTTGTTTAGAGGTTGCTTACCTTTGTCTGTGGCTTTCTGCATTGTTGACTCCTCTTGAGCAGATGCTTCCTTCTGGGGTAACTCTTCTTCTTGCTCTTGGGTACGAGTCCTATTCCTAGAAGATTTGAGATCATATCTTCTATTGAAATGCGCTTGCATGAAATCATCAAATTGTTTGCAATAATGATCAAATTCTGCTTCATCTGCGTCTCTGACCTTTTCTTCTTTTTGCAATAAGCACCCAACTTCATCATTCCCTTGCAAAGGGCATTCTTCTCCATCACTATTTGAAAATGCTAGATTTGCATCCTCCAGTCCATAGGAAGTGTCTTCAGTGGAGTCATCTACTGGGCCTTCCAGGTACAATGGGTGTGGCACTTGATCCTGTTGCTCCTTTGCTTCCCTTGGTAATATCTGCAAGGGTGGTCTTCTGTACTGAGGATTATAACCTCTGTTTGGAGCATTCTGGAAATTCTTGAAGGCTGTGTTCTTGGCTTCCAGTTCAAGCTTGACCATTTTCTTAATCAATTTTCTCATCTCTTCCATTTTGTCTAAGTCCCTGTCCTGGCTAGAAGTGGATACCTCCTCTTTGCCCCTTCTTCTAGTATCTTGTTCAAATTTTCCTTTTGATTTACCAGTGGAGGCAAATTTCGCTTCTAACTCTAGTGCATCTGCTTGAGCATCATCCAGAGTAGCAAGCTTTCTTTCTCTGAGAGAGAAACCAAATTCTGAATCAAAGGCTGCTACAAAGACAACTTTAGCTGCAGTTTGATGGGGTTTCATATCAGCAGGGAGACTCAAATATAATTTATTAAATCTCTTGATAAATTCTGACACTCCTTCATTGTGTCTTTTCTTTAGTGTATTGAACTCAATGAGAAAATTTCCATGATCTTTCCTCTCCCCCCATTTTCTGAGAAAAGTATCTTCCATATTATCCCAAGTGGTAATAGAACGGCCAGCCAGTGTCTTAAACCATTTTCGAGCTTCACCATCAAGAGATTGCATAAACAGTCTTAAGACCACATCTAAAAGTTCAACATTGAAGTTCTTTGCAAAAGAGAAAAAAGTCTCAAGATGCTTTTGAGCATCAATCTCATTTTCTCCATTAAATCTGGGCAAGATCTTCAGGTAATCTTGGGGCATATCATTCAAAACTTGGGGTAATGCCAGGGGAGCATATTTATTCATCAAGAAAGCCAGAACATTGGCCATTGGAGGAGGTGGAGGTAGTGCAACAGTTTGATGAGTAAGAGGAGGAGGAGGAAGTGGAGTATGAATAATAATAGGAATATACTCAACTGTAGCTTGAGGGGTTGAGGGGAACAAAGGTCTATTAACAACAGATATTTCGGTTACTTCTTTGACCACTTCAACCTCAGGAGTAGGATGAAGACTATTTTTATTTATAATACCCCCTCGAGGTGGACTATCTGAGTAATAATAATCAGTTTCTCCCATAGTGGAGTCGGGAATTTGCAATTGAGAATCTTGAGAGGAGGAGGAAGGAAAACCTTCTATAGGCACTTCAGGGATCCGGTAACGGGCCGATTTCCTTTCCCTCCAATTTCTTCTATGTACAATTTGGTCAGGGTCAGACATTGAAGGTGTCTTTGGCTTAGACGTATCTGACCTCAGGTGTGGCTTACGAGGAGCCAGGACTGCAAATAGATTTATCAATTAAAGAAATGTGGAGTCGCCAAGGTGAGGGATCTACAACTCTCAACTCTCCGTGCTCACCTACTTGAAGAGTGAATAAAATTTTGTCGAGGCCCAGGGATTCTTATTTTCTTAAATTCGTCCCTGGCAACGGCGCCAAAAAGATGTTGTAGCTCCTAGAGACAGCGTAGAGTTGTGATAGACCAGTGCCTAGGACATCTTAGCATAGCAAGGAGCATATAATACAATGTAGGAAGTTGTCAGCTTCAACTCACATGCTATCTCCTGTAAAGAGGGGAATGAAATAGAATGGGACCAAACTCTCAAAAACTGATACAGGAAAAGAAATACTGCAGAGGCAAGATGCAGAGCTCTCATACAGAAGCAGCAGACAATTTAGAGACAGTTTACCGCAAAGCGGGCCGATTCAGAAATACTTCACAGACATAAATTATCAGAAGGTGCATGTAGTGAAAGAAATATTGAGAATATATTAGTTAACAAAGAGCTGATACCCAGATATACAATACCACCATGAGTGGGCTTACCAATCTAAGAATCCACACATGATAATAGCATTTTAAAAGCACCCTCTCTAAGCCACTAACATAGCAGAAATATGGTAGAAGTGAAGATGGAACAGTATATCATGCATGAGCCATATTTAAAGCGCTTGACTGATCCAAGCATGGGCATCAACTAGGATGAATCCATACCCAAAATCAGTGAGCCACTCGCATTCCAAAACATGATACAAGAAAGATGGGTGAAATGGAATGTTCTATTAATATAACACAATAAAGAGAGTTACAGACTGTGAAATACCAAAGACCAGAATCCTCTTTAACAAATGGAACTCCTCCTCACTGTTACCCTATGGGCTCTGAGCCTTCATATGAGAATTTTACAAGATGTGTGCAAAAAGCCTTTCACTGCATAATTTTCTGATAAAATCTGGAACCCTTACAATACGTTTCTTCATGGTTTTTATAAGAGAAACTAAAACCTAGCAAAAGAGGTAGGTGATGAACATTTAATTGTATCATTAAAACAATATGATGGAGAAGTGTCCACCCATACTGCTTGACGGCGCTGTAGTTCTGGATGTACTCTAGAGCCTGCTTCCTGAAGTAAATGTTGTGGGTGAAAGTCTCTTCAGGAACACTAAAAAGAAGCAAGATCACATAAACATTTTGTGCTTTCCTGAAGGAAAATTCGGCTGAAATGAAACCTGGAGGGTATTGTTTTTTGTGCATCATACCCTCTGCCTTCTGAACTTTGAATTAGAATTTAAAATCTTCAATGCTGAACACTGAATTCCTTGATCCTCCGCTGATACTCTTTGCCTTGACATTAATTTCTCCATTCACAAAAATTTTCGCTTTGAAATGCCTCGGAGGGTTTAATAGATTTTAGCTCCTGCTTCTTAAATAGCAGTCATGTCGCAACAGCCTCCCAAGCTTTCATCATAAATTTTGCCTCTGAAAAATTGTCCTTTGATGCAGTCTCGGCTTCTATAATGGAGGCTATAAATTATGATAATTCTCCGTCGCTGTGAACTTGCAAAACCCACGAACGTTTTTAAAGAAAACCATGCACTGGAGGCTGAACACAGTGAGGATCATGTTGAGACAGCGCGACATGTTGGGGCGGTCGAGAAATGTAGAACAATGGTGGGAAATGCAACGTGATGGAGGGAGGTGACAATGGAGAAGGTTGGCGAAATGCGATCACGATCGTGGAAATACATAAGAAATGAAGGAATGAACCAATATAGGTCTGGGTGGTGGAGAGCACGTGGGGAAAGACTGAGGGATAAGTGGTACGGCACCAAGACAGCAGGTATGGATGACGTGGAGTATTGAATGTGGGGGCCGGTCAAAGTGAGGGGTGAAAAAATCCTGACCATCCGATCTCAGGAGGAGATCGATGGTTGAAAGAGCATCGGAGGCGATGGACTGTGGGCTAGGAGCACTGTTCACTTGGACTAAAAATCGTGCAGCTTCGGAGCGCGACGACCGTCGGATAAAGGCCCTTAGATCAGAAAGCTGTGATGAATATCGCTGCGTGACCTTTTTCGAACATTAATGCGTGATGGAGGGCGGTATTCAGGCCGTACGCTGGGACACGTGGTGAACATTGTATGGAATCGCTGGCCATACGAGGAATACCGCTCACCGCCGAAAGGCGGTGCGATACATACCACCCGATTTTGAACAGTGGACGCGGGGACCACCGAGACAGAGAGGCTCTGGGCCGTTGATTTTATGGTTCGATCTGACCACTGGCGAGTGAACCACAGGTGCGAGGGGGATGAACAATCGTCGTCCGATTTGTACAGATCTACAGCTCAAAATGCGCCCAATAAATATTTGATAAGCGCCTCTTGGTTTGGCGCAAGGTCTAGCGCCTGGGTGATGTGGAAAATAAGATATAAGGGGCTAGAACCAAAAGGGACTGGGCCTTTTATATTTTCAGATACGAATTTGTGGCCTTTTTTCATGTATTCCAGGGGTGAGAAAAAGGCAACGACAGGCCCAAACATGGACTTTCAAGGCTAAAGGAGGGGGTTTAAAATGGTTTAAAGGGGCTGCTTAACAAAATTTTAGATGGGGGGCTAATATGATCAACACGCCGAATCCTGTAGGATTGGATTTAAGCCTCTTCCCTGAGTTTCCCAATGCATCTTACCCTCTGGATTAGTCTTTCCCTCCTGAATTAGTCAATTGGAGTTGTGTTTTACTTTCCGGTCTCATTCTCTTCAGTCGATTGCCTCTCATCTGATCAGTGTGGCTTGTCATCCTAGGGTTCCTAGGTGTCTTCAATCACTTGTTCGGTCACATATTCACTGAGCTTCTAAGTTGTTTATGAGTCAGTCTAGTCTTTCATCTTTTCAATTTGTTGACTAATTGTTTGGTTTTTCCTTCAATTCTACGTATTGTTGGATTGTCAAACTGTCATCCTGGTGTCTATTTGACTTCCTTTCAGTCACCCTAAGCATAGATTACATTTCTCACTGAGTTGATTTGTCAAACTGCCATCCTGGTGTCTAGTTGACTTCCCTTCAGTCACCCTAAGCATATATTACATTTCTCACTGAGTCGATTTGAAAGTCCTCTTTTTGCGTGAAGGAATGCATGTTTGTTTTGAGTGTGTTTTACATTCGCTTTGGATTGGTCTCTCCATGTTTGATTGTTTCATTCGAATTGCTCAAAACTAGTGCTTATTTTTTCCTTTTAGTGTAACAATGCATTATTGCTTCTCATTCATATAAAAGAAAAAAAATTGCATTCTTTCTCTCTATTCGAAAATGAAAAATGTTCTTTTGCATTAGTAGATTTCTGATTTTAAAAGTGAACAACAAGAGAATATTTTCTCATTTTCTGCTTTGGTTGTGTCAGTAGCATTAGGAAAATTATTTCTTGCATTCGATTGATTATTACTTTGTTGTGAACTCTTACTCTTTTCTTAGCTAGTTGTTTATCGAATTGGAATGATGTTCTTTCTCATGTAGTCATGAATTAGAGATTTGAGATTACATTCGGTAAGGCCTTGAAACTGAAACATAATTTCAAGGTCAAATTTAAAATGAACTCAATCAACCTAAGGAAGCATTGAAACTTAACACTCACATTTTAGAGGTCTAGGCTAGTGACATGTTCCGACGTCGTTAAACCTAGTAGTTGTCGTTCGCCATCTGGCATTAGACAACACTAGCACGGACTTGTGCTCCCCATACCGTCGAGTATATAAAGGGAGACCCTCATAGGTTTCAATCCTTTATCTGTAGGAAGCCGAATTTGCCACTCTGTAACCGTGATACATCAAACACAACATTCAAGGAGACTTCATGCATGTACGTTAAGTCCTTGGTCATTTATCTTTCATTTGATCACCAAGGTGTATATTGCAGTTCACGGGAGCTTAGTACACCCTCTTTCTTAGATTTCCTGAGTAGTCATTTTGATCTTTCTATGACTCTCTAAAATTTGAAAAGATCATCGAGCACTTGTCCTTTCAAGCTCGTCCAAACTGAAAGGGACTAGAGTTACCTTTTGCCTTTTTTTTTTACTCATAAAATATGAAAAGGCAGATTTTTGTTTTAGTGTCATAAAATTAATTACCTACGATCACACACCCATTAAATTTATTTTCTTGGCTTGTTCATAAGTAATTCCTTAGTGATTGGTCTTGAAGCCTCAAATCGATTATCTCTTTTCTCTCCTATTTTTTAGACAAATTCACGGTGGTGGAACCACCAGTTTCGTCGTCCCCTTCATTACCTCGTAGTGAAGAATCTCCCCTCAGAGTTTCTTCAGAGACATCTCAGTCTACTAGGACTCTAGGCTATTGGTGTGCCATTATTCTGAGTATTCAACCTCTTTCTACTCGATCTCCTCCTAAGGAACCATTTGATATCAATTGGCAACCTCTGGACGTTTGGGCCTCTTTTAGGGAAGATCCCCCTTTACCCTCAGAACCACTTGCATTGCCATTAACACGTGCTTTACTTGCCATTGCTCGTCACCTTTTCATCGACAGCATGTCTTCATCCGACATGGATGTCATGAGTCCTATTAGTAGTGAAGAAAATTTATGTTTCTACTAGGGAATATCCATTCCCTTCGGAGAATTTTCCTTATGTCTCGGGTCAACCTTCTTCACAACATTTATCTTTACCAACTGGTTATCATTCTATAAGTAAGATGATTTCTGGTGCTACATATTTGTATCAGAATCCGATATGGTTGGGTACATCAGCTCCTTCGGAGGGGTTGTTTATATCAGGTCCTTCGCCTTCAACTCCCATTGCATCGACCATCGTTACGTTTGTCCCAACCTAGCCTACGGTTTGTGTGGCCTCATCCGCACCTTCCACTTGTGTGATTCCATCATTGCCACCATCTTCTATTTTTCATGGGACACTTCCTATTGCTTCCGCAATACCTGTTGGACCCGCCGTGAGTGGATCACAGCCTCACGTATCAGGAGTCCATCAACCTACTAGTAGTACACCGATCTCCTCTAATCCTATTCTTGGAGTTTGACGTACGAACAATATATGATGGCCATTCAATAACAGAATTACTTCCCCCGGGGTTCTCAACAGGTTCAAGCTCCCATCAATCCACCGCATTACTATGATGAGCATGGAAATCACATCTATTACCATGGGCCTCAACCACAGGGTCCATTGTATGTTCAAACCCCTCAAATGCTGGTTTACCCCAACTAGTTCACGTACCTACAGGGACAACCCTATGGCCCACAAGGACAACCTTATCATTTATAGGGCCAACCTTTGGTTCGACAGGGACAACCCTACGGTCCTACTGCTTAGTCTTACGTTCAACCAAGAGAATCTTATGTTCCCTAGGGGAAAATATACCTACCTCATGGACAACCTTCTGTGCAACCGAACCAGCCTTACGTTCAACAAGGCCCATCTTTTGTACAACAAGGTTAACCCTCCACTGGTCAATTGGGCCAACCTGCACTGCAAGGACAACCCATTCAACGTCAACATCTAGGCCAACCTCTACCGCAGGGACAACCTGTTCAACCTCAGCATCTAGGCCAACCTGCACCACTAGGGACAACCTATCCAATCTCAGCACTCAGGCCAACCCCCACTCCAGGGGCAGCCTGTGCAACCTCAAGGCCCACCTTTTATTCCTCAAGGTCAATCTTTGATGGTACAAGGTCTGCCCCAAGGCAATGATTATATTTTGTAGCAAAATCCATATGTTGCTCAAACATGACCTCAATGGTTCGCCCATAATTAATATCCTGGTCCTTAACCACTGTATGGGCAGAATTATCAAAGTTATAACACCTATGGACAAAATCCTTCGGGACAAATCATATGGGGTCAAAATTTCTTGCAACCTGGTTGGAATCCAAATTATAGTCTCTATCAAAGGCCAATAATGCCTTTCAATTTGCAATTTCCCTTTCTTGCTACGCTGGAACTGCCTGATGTGTCAAAGTTAACGAATGATCCTATCTTTCATAACCCGTATTGGCCTTCAGTTCCCACTAAAATCCTTGGCGATTTTCCCAAGTTTGAAGGCAAGTCCAAAGAAGACCCCCAAGCGCATGTTATGACATACCATCTTTGGTGCTCCTCTAACTCTTGGGTTGATAATTCAATTCGACTTCGTCTTTTCCAAAGGACTCTCACTAGTGCCGCTACAAAGTGGTACATTAAAATTTCTCACGACGTCTTTCAATATTTCAACTCTTTTTCCATGGCCTTTCTCAGGCTCTTTCAGTTACCAGTTTGTTATGAAACTGGGATGCACCTCCTCACATCCTTGAAACAAGATCAGGCTACTCATATCTCCGTTCATATTCATGAATGGAGGCAGCATCATCGTTTGATCAAGTCTAAGATTCCTGATCAACTTCTGACTAATTGGTTCACTACCTATTTTATTAGTCCAATTGCTAAGGACATCGCTATGGGGGCATGTGTTACTGAGGAACAAACCATCGCCTGTGCCCAATACCTTGATCTTGTGTACTCTCAATTTGGAACACTTTATGACCTTTTGCATGATGCTTCGCGACATGGAACTACCAAAGCATCAGTGACACCATCTATCGACGGTGTCATTGGTTCTGTGTCTCAGACTTCTCGTAAGTCTTCTTCCAATCCCGCGAAGAAAAAATCTACTTCTTCCAATGATACTGCTTCTCAGATGTCTCCTAATCCTTGTAAGACCGCGAAAGTAAATGCCGTCCAATATACTCCGATGGTTAAAGCTTCTAAAGGTAAGAAAAATGGTAAAGGCAAGGCCAAATCCAATACCTCGAAATAGGATTCTCCTAAGCCTACTGTTGATGATGGTTTGAAACATAAACCGAGGTACCCTTGTCTGATTTGTGACGACGAGCATAACACCAAGGATTGTCCACAATGGGCTGAGGTGATTCGACTGCTCAAAGGCATGCACGTCACTCCGACTGTTCTTAAGGAACCATTCCCATCACAACAAACTCAGATGGTGAGAAACCTCAGTCCTCCATCCCTTTTGGCTCTTAGGTTTTCATGATGAATCATCTCTATTGCTACCTGATCGAAAGATTATGTTGAACCGCGTCAGGCAGATGAGAAAGAGGTCGCAGATGGTCCTCCTCCCCTGCTTGATTCTATCCCTCTTCACATTGAAAGGCCCAGTCCTGAGCTTGTTGTACGACCACCTCTTAAAGGTGTACTCTATAAGTCTTCCTATAACCCAAACGCTCGTCCCACTCAGCATTACAATATTGTTGAGGATTTGGCTCAAGCGCCATCTACTATGTCTGCATTGGAAGTACTTTAGAGCTGTCCATCACAACGGAATGCTTTTCTATCCTCTATTGGAGGTGTTGACCCCTTTGATTCAAGCCTTATCACTTTCGATTTGGAAAATTTCGTTCTGCGTCTCCCTCACCAACTTGCACTGATTATCCAAGTTGGGATTAATGGAAAGAATATCCATAGAGCGGTTGTGGATGAGGGTGCATCTACTTGCATCATGTCTTCTGCATATTGGAAAGCCATTGGTTCTCTAGCCCTTAATTAGTCTCTGAATGCTTTAGAAGCTTTCGATGGAAGGGAATCTCACCCTCTAGGTGTTCTCGCCAGCTTACCTATAACGTTGGAAGGGAAAACTATTAATGTTGAGGTTGAAGTCATTGATGCCAAACTCAATTATAATATTCTCCTCGATCGCAGTTGGACTCATGCTATGCTATGCGTTTCATCCACTCTCTTTTATGTTCTTCGATTTACACACGAGGGAAAAATCATCACTGTCGATTAGTTATCCTTTTTCACTTCCACCTCCTCCGAAAGCAACGTTCCATATGTAGATCGTATTCCTACGCCTTATGAGAGCATAGGGCCAAGAATTTTCAAAGATCATGCCCTCATGGGTATTTTTTCTCTTCCTTCACCCAACACTGCTCAAATCAACGTGATATCCACGTCTTCTGATCCGTGGATCATTCCTTCACCTAAGCAGGTTGATTCATTTGGTGACACGATGCCGTTAATCCCAATAGAAATTGGTTATTGTGAAGTTGTTTCGGCTTCGACTCCTCCTCCCTTTGATCATACTCCTTTGAGTATGTCTCTCGACACATATTCTCAATCCCCTTGGCTCGGTACTTCGGATTCTCCTGATCCCTTGAGTGAGACGTTCCCCACTAATGAAGCTATTGTGGAAACCATGTCTCTTGAGGATCCTCCCTGGGACGATAATCACCATCGTTCCTCCTTTATGCCTAGCCTTGAGGCCATGTCTACTTTTCTTTATAAATTTTCTTCCCAAGTTCCTTCCCATCCTCTTCAGATGTCAATATTGACACATGAAGTCTTCGCGGAAGGTAACATGGGAAACATTATGCAAACTATGCCTATCGACATCTCCGTTAAACCAAGGTTTGTCGAGAACATCCATGTTGGGGTGACATGTTCTCCTGATGAGATCGAGGTCTATACTAGTATCTTCTGAGAGTTTCGAGATGTTTTCACTTGGTCGTATGAAGAAATGCCTGACATCGATCCGAGTATAGTTGTGCACGAGATTCCTACTTATCTGAACGCGAAGCTTGTTTGCCAACGTCTTAATCTCGTGCACCCTAGAAAGGCAGCCACCATCAAGGGAGAAGTTGAAAAGCTTCTCAAAGCCGACTTCATTTATCCAATTCCCTTGACAGAATGGGTTTCTAACATCGTTCCTATGGATAAAAAATAGGGAACTATTCGTGTCTATGTGGATTACCGTGACATTAACCGCACTTGTCCTAAGGATAAATATCCCACTCCTTTCATTGACCAAATTATTGATGAGTGTGCTGGGAGTGAAATATTTTCCCTTATGGATGAGTTTTTTTGTTATAACCAGATCAATATTGTACGGACTGATCAACATAAGATCGCCTTTATTTGTCCATGGGGCACTTTCGCATATAAGAAGCTACCTTTTGGCCTCAAGAATGCTGGTGGCACTTTCCAACGGGCAATTTCATACGCTTTTCATGATATTAAGCACATTGTTCAACCTTTATCTAGATGACCTTCTAGCTCATTCTGCTAGGCGTAAGGATCACCCAGATCACCTCCGTCAAATATTTCTTCACTGTAGACGGTACAACATTTGGCTCAACCCGCATAAATGTGTCTTCTACATCGATTCCGGTAGACTCCTTGGGGTTATCGTCTCTAAATATAGAATTCGTCTCGACCCTCTTAAGGTCTAAGCTATTGTTAATCTCCTCTCCCCTTCCTCTTTACATCAGTTGCAAAGTTTTCAAGGGAAAGCTAATTTCCTGCGCCGTTTTATACCTAACTATGTTGAGGTAGCCAAAGGTTTCACACAATTTCTTAAGCAAGACGTCCCATTCCTCTAGGACAAGATTTCCCAAAAATCCTTCGATGCACTGAAGACTTTGCTCTTTAATGCTCCTCTTTTGCGTCCACCCAATTATCATCGCGACTATTCCCTCTATTTGGCTGCCGCATTTAGCACTATTACCATGGTTCTGGTATAAGACGATGAAGATGGTGATGATCATGTCATTTATTATTTGAGCCACAATCTTCTTGATACCGAAACCCATTACGCACATGTCGAGAAATTGGCATTGGCTGTTGTTCAAGCCATCCAACATTTTCGCCATTACATTTTACTTCGTACAATGACTGTGATTTCTAATTGCAACCCCATGACCTATATATTGACTCGCCAATTGCTGGGGGGGGGGGAATACTTGAAGTGGATAGTTATCCTCCAAGATTTCGATTTGGAGTTCACTATCGCCAAATCTAAGAAATCATTGGTTTTTTTTTATTTGATTTGCTCTTTACCATCTACCTCTACTCCTTTTGGTTCTGAGGAACAAATTCCAGAAGACACTTTTTTTTATGATTATCACCCTCGATCCATGGTACGGTGATATCATCGTATATCTCCAAAGTTCCACCTTTCGGTCTGAGTTGACGAAGGATGCTCGTCGACGTATCCATCATCATTCACAACCTTATCGCATAGTGGGAGATACCCTATACTATGTCAGAGCTAATTTGGTTCTCCGTCGGTGTTTAACCCTCGAGGAGGCTGAAAAACTCCTCAATGACTGCCATTATGGTGCCTGGGGTGGTCATATGTCTGGGTATGGTGCTGCTCAAAAAATACTTTGCGTTGGATATTTTTGGCCTGCCATTTTTAAAGACTGTATTGTCACTATTTGTAAATGTCACGACTGCCAGATTTACCAGTGCAAGGTGCAAGCACCACCCGCTCACCTCCATCCTGTCATTACCATTGGCCCCTTTGCGAAGTGGGGTGTGTTAATGTGTTTGGTGCACACATGTACGAAATCACACCAACTTAAGGGGTGTGGTTTATCCTCTTAAGTTATTGGTCATAGGTAGAAAAAGAAGTGGAGTCAAGCAAGTTAGTGGAACAAGCTAGAATCATAAACATACTCGATAGAGAAATAACATGCATGTATAAAATAAAACTAAACTAAAACTAAAACAAATAAACAAAAGCTCTGAATAGAGTTAAACAACTGCAATAATCCAAACGGTGGATCTTCGGCCCCTCTTATTGAGTGCTGGTAGGAAATGAGGATGAAAATTTAACCCTCTTGCCAAAGGGCCCTTAGACCATGGGTTCTAAGTCCCAATGCAAGGATTTTTTTACTTCCAAGCTTGCTTCGGTGCAAAGTCTCCCTCTCTCTAATGTGGTGGAATGAACTTGTTGGATGGCCAAAAATTGAGTCCCCTCTATCTTCAACTTCGGATCACACACTGCTAGTATTTCTTGGGCAATTCTGGCCAGCATAACAATGTGCTCTCAAGTTCTTCATCTCATGGTGGCCTTATATAGGAGAATTAAAATCCTCCTTCCCTCTCTTGGTACATTGTGGATGGTGACCCAAGAGAGGGGGATGATTCCTTTGTGTGCCACAAATATTCCATTGTGTGCTCCCTTGATGTTTAAGGAGGCTTTGGTGGTTGTCCTTAGGCGGCTTCAAGTGTGAAATCACTGTCCTGGAGTGTGCTTTTTGTGGTCCCAGAAAGTGACTTTCGCTACTCCCAGGATTGCCCGCATTTCGGGTCAAAAGGCGTGCAAAGGCACTCTTCACGAAGGATTCTGTGCGCAAAATAATTTATGACTTGCTCAAATTTTATTTTTCCTCAGACCTTAGATATTTTTAATTACTTTCCAGATTCTCTAATGTCTTTCAGCCTTGTAAATCCTTCTGTTTGACATTAAATAATTTTGTCTTTTTCTTGTACGATTTTCCAGTCTTAACATGGGGCATCGATTTTATGACGTGTAACCCTCGCTCAACCGGGGGGGGGGCATGCTTATATTATCATAGTCATAAAATACTTCACCAAATGGGCCGAAGCAATGCCTACAATCATAGTTGACGATAAGAAAACTGCACAATTTATTTTCAATCATGTGATTACCAGGTTTGGTGTCCCTCAAGCCATTGTCACCGATCATGGCTCCCATTTTCGCCATTATATGATGGCTGAGTTTGTTAGGAATCTGTAATTTTAGCATATTGGTGAGACTAAAACTGCAGAAGAAACATTATTTCAACCACTTTGGGATTCTAGGATCTAGCCCTCCTGAATCCAGAGAGGGATCTCTCCAATAAGTGCAAAGATGGATTTGTTTTTGAAGTTTGGGGTAATGATATTAGGCTAGTTATGAAGGCCAAGGGTTTTTTTTGTTTTTTGGATGGTTGAGCATGAATATTACTCGAGGGGAAAGTTCTAAATGTAAAGAGTTTCAAAGGTGAGAAGTTTTAAGCGGATATAACGGCTTTGGCTAAAGAGATAGATATAACGCTGGTTTTTAGTCCATTGGGCTATGGAGTCATAACAGGGCTTTAATTCAGCAACAACATCAAGAGTGATCCAAGGGGCAAGTCATCTATATCACAAGATTATTGAGATTAGAATGATGGAATGGAAACAATAAAGTGTTGGAGGGGTGGAAACTGATAATAATTTCAACAAGGATTTATAGTCAGTCCGAACAAGAAAATCCTCTCAAGTAACTGTTTAAAACCAACCAAGAACAGGGCTAACCATAGACTTCTTGGGAAAGTTCGTATTAAAGCAGCTTAATTGACAAAAAATCCAGTAATCCACATAATTACCTTCAAAAAATATGAAAACACATAAGGGAAACACAGTGTCACCTAAGATCAGATAAGGTACTTTTAAACCTAGTCTACTTTCAGCCAACACCAAGGGAAACCTTCAGAATCTTCCTTTGGAGAATAGAATCTAGAAACAGGGCAAAACATCACTTTTCCAGTCTAACTTTAATAAGAAAATAAGGAAAATAACTTTCAAGAACAATGTTTAAAGAAAACAGTAGGACGAGGGAACGCCAGCATTCCTAACTGTTTAGACTGTATTGAATCATTCTTAAATAAACAAATTGGAGGAAAACATTAAGATAAAGCTTATCAGTCAGAGAAGGGTACTGGTAAACAGTAAATCCTAACTCTATAAATGTCGTTCTTTATCAGAGAAAGGGACACTTCACCAATGATATAGACCAGGATCCCAAGAAACAGCTTGTTATTGATGTCAAACTAGTTACAGTACTCAAGTCCAATGTTTCAGTTCAACAATCATCTTCACTATCCAGCCTAACAAATCTAACACAAACAGAGCTTCAAGGGCCAGTGAATACTATTTATAGATAGAAGTCTCAAGCTCAATTATATTTCAAAGTTCTGCAACCAACAGTTTCTTATCCTCTACAGAGGTATTTATAGAAGAATGAGGAGGGGAGACCTGATAAAAGATCTCTCAAGGCAATTAATACAGAGTAATGACTTCTCGGCCTTTTGAGGGGCTCGATGGAGAAGTTCACAAACATTCTGGTCTGTATTAGCTATTTTACATTTATGAATTAAGCTCGGTGGGAGCTTTTATTGACTTTAAGGCTCTGTGTCATGTTTGGAGTAACTCTGCAGATATTTTTAGCATTTAAGTTCCTTGCAAAAGTAACTCTCTGGCTGCGCTGAGGCGAATATCTTCATTCGATCAATAACTTCGGCCTTTGTTTTGAATGATTTGAGGCACATGTGGTACTTATGGTAGTTGAGGAATCAATCCGCCTCAATTGAGGTGGTGGAGGCCTTTCTGTCAGTTAAACACTTATGATTTTGTTTTTACTGTGTTTTAATTTGGGGGATTAGGCCTTTTGATAATCCATCTTAGCCATAATCCCTGCAAATCGGTCTTCAATCTTCTTTTCTGCTGTGTTGGTCTTCAACACTGATACTCTTTAAATCGTGTTGTAAAAACACAGTGTCTTGTTAATGTGCAGGCTGCGCAAGGCTCGTATGGCATCAATGCCCATGGAGCATCGACGAAACGTAGAGTGGAGTCCCTTTAGTCCCTTTCCCTTTGATAACCAAAAGGCCAGAGGATCGTCACCCTCGGCTTTCTTTTCCTTCATAGTATGGGAAAAAACCTTCAAAACCTGCAAAACAAACAAAACATTATGAAATCCTGCGTATTTGGGAAAACTGCTTCAGAAGGTGGGGGAGGAGCGTAGCCGTTGGATGGCAGCATCCAACGGTGGAGATCTGCGTAGGAGAGGTAAAAAGGAGGGCGGGAAGAAGGATAAGACGAAGTGATTTTGGATCGTCCGATCTGGACACGTGGACGGTCCAGATTCGATCGGAGGATCGCAATCGGGGGCAACACTCAAATGGCGCTGATGTAAATTTGCGATGCGATGAAGCGCTGACCATTGATCTGAGGATCAGATCAATGGTGGAGAATAAATCAGAGGGATTTGAAGCGGAGGTAAGACTTATGATCGGATTTAATGAGGACTGTTGGATCACGGAAGGCGGAGAGGAGATCAACGACGGACAACCAATCGGGATCGACAATCAAGGTGAAAAAACAAATGCGCCCGATGAAAAGTTGTGATGCGATGTAGCGCGGACCGTTGATCTGAGGATCATATCAACAGTGGAAAATGAATCGGGGGATGGCCGATCGGCGGGAGCAAACAAGTGTGTGTGATGGAAAATGGGATGCGATTTAAAACTCCGATGCGATGGAGCACTGGCCGTTTGATCGGCTTACGATCAACGGCGGGGATTTCTTTTAGAACGAACCGGCGGAAAAACCCTTATGATATATGAAAACTCAAAATTTTTAAATAAAACAAAGGTTTTATGCTTTGGGGGCGGAGTATATATATATATATATATATATATATATATATATGGAATGGTGCCGTTGCGGTATGGGTCTAATAGATATGATGGGCAGGCTTTTATATAAAAGGGCCTATCGCAATTGGAACTCAATCAGAACTTCGGGCACAGTCTTTCAATCTGCCCATTGAATTTCCAATGCGATAAGGACTTCGGCCTTTGCGCTTGAGGTTTCAAAAACAAAGGACCCGGGGATCTATGGATACGGGACCCAATTGCATCGGAAATTTTGATGTGAGTCTTTTTAATCAACCCATTGAATTTATCTGATGCAATTGCGCGATCGGGTCTTTTTGATCTAACCATTTTCATTTAACACTTAACTTTGGCACATTAGATGAAAACTATGGATAAATGGGTTTTTGTACTTACAAAGGAAAAGACGGATCAGGAATGGATTTTCCAATGTTTCAAGCGTGAAAGGCGGGCCCACGGTTTATATGAAAAAATAATATGATCGGGGGTCTTAAATACAAAGGCTAATCACATCGAAACTTTCGCAACATGGCAAAAGACTTGCGCACTTGAATCTTTCCGATGCGATAAGCGCCGAACAGGGTTAGCACTTAGTTCCATCCTCAAAAGGTTTGGTGGGGAACTGGTTAGGACTTAGCCCAAGGGGGCTTAAGTCCATAGTAATAAAAAACTTGTTTTTATGAATTTTTTCAGAGTTTTCAATGGATTTGGGGGTTTCGGTAAGGCTAAACAGTGAGTTTTTAACTTTGTAAAAATGATTTACATTAAGGGAAGAAGAGGAATCATGAAAACAAAGGAGATTTATGGAGAAAAAGGGGAGCAAATGAAGGTTAGTTTTGAGTGGGAGAAGGGGGGAAATTATGGTTTCTAAGTAGTCTTTTCTCATGAAATCAGCAGAATTTCTGAGTATAAAATGGAAACAGTAAAGAAGATTTGGACAGAGGCATGAGGCCTTTCAAAAGTATTTAAGAGCCAACACCTTTTAGTAATAAAATTTTTTCCTTGAAGGCTCCAAAAATTTTTAGCCACCTTTTGCTATAACAAATTTTATAGGTGGCTAACAGTGGCTCCACTTGGGGATGGTGCTGAGGCATTAGAGCTCAGGCTTGCATTCTGCAGGAGGGCGACTGTGCCTGATCCATTGGGCTTTCCTGCCTTTTCTGGGATGATCTTCTCTGAAAACATATTAGCAGCCATGAACACAATGGACCTTCATCAATACAAACTTTCTACCTACCCAATCCTACTGATCTAGCATTTTTTCTTCATTAGAGTGCACTTGGATTGGAAAACTCTTTTACAATATTTTATTCTTTTGAAAGAAGGAAATATAATATACTTCTACTTCTTATTTCTCCATGGACTCAGATTAAACAGTTGAGCCCATATGATTCTCTACCCAATCTATTATCTGTCGGGATTAAACTGTCCAACAAAATTTTATTCTCTAAATTCTACAACAAAAATTGAAAAGAATTCAAGTCAGGATTGAACAGTCTAACTTGATGTTGGTCTATGGCATAAAAACAAGCTGCACATAGATATTATTTTGCAGAAAATTAAATAAAAAATGGAAGGCTTAAGATCTGAGAGTTTCTCATCATGGCCTTCTCTTTTCTTTACAGCTCTATTTTGAATTTGTTTGAGTTGTTTCTTCCTTGTTCTCTGGTTCATATTTTGAGCTAATTGGAACCAGATTCTTACATTTTTTTGACTCAAGAAAAAAGAAGATATTTGAGTCATTTTCTCTTTGGAAGCTTAGGTTCAGATTTTTATCTTGTTTGAACCTTTAATTTCTATCCTAAACTATCTACTGATAAGCCAAGATTAAACAGTTTGGAAAATCTAATTCACTATCCTATCAACAGAAAATTTAAAGCTAATTAGTCAAGATTAGACAGTTTGACTAACTCGAAGTGTGTTATTCAGGAATGTCATTTGAGATTGCACACCTTCATATTTGTTTCTCTTTTTTGGTATGGGGCTATACCTTTCTTGTTTTCACAATCTTCCCTCTTTCCTTTCTTTCATTGTTTTTGTATTTTGATCTTTCTAACTTTGAATGCAATGGTGGATGAGATATTTATAATGAAAAAGATAAAAAGGCTTCAAAACATAGCATGGATTAAGAGAATTAATGTTTGAGCATCCTGCCATTGACAGGACCTCCAAACAATTCTGCTCCATTCAACTCCTGCAAGAAAAATGCATTGTTACCAGCAGTTGAATGAATAGAGTAAGGGCCAAGCCATAAGTTGTCAAATTTCCCATGCTTGCCCTTGTCTTCCCTCCTTGAGTCCCACTTTAATACCTTGTCACCAAATTTGAAATTTCTGGCCTTTGTTCTTCTGTCAAAAAGATTTTTGATACTGTCTTGTTTCTGCAATGCTTTGTTATAAACTTCCTCTCTAGTTTGCTGAAGATGAATTGTCTGATTTATTCTTCTGAGTATGTCATTATCTTCAGTTTGTAATTCTTGAATCAACTTCATTACTGGTACACCAATACTGTTTGGAAAAATTTCATCAGTACCATACACAAGCTAGAAGGGTGACATTCCCATAGATTTCTTCAAAGTCAATCTGTCAGCCCAAAGTGCATGAACTAGCTTTGTATGCCAAGAATTTTTATTGTCTTCCAACAGTTTCTTGATTATGTTCACTAAACTTTTTTTTGAGGATTCGGCAAGTCCATTACCCTGGGGGTAATAAGCCGTGGAATGCCCCAATGTTATCTGATATCTATGACAGAACTCAACCATCTTCTTTGATCTAAATGATGCTGCATTATCCGTGATAATCTTAGTAGGACAGCCAAATCTAGAGAGAATGTTAGTCTCCATAAATTTTATAATAACTAAATCATTGGCCTGCGTACAAGGTATGGCTTCTATCCACTTAGTGAAATAGTCTGTGGCAGTGAGAATCCATCTATGCTGGGTAGAATATGGTGGATGGATTTCTCCTATGAAGTCAAGTCCCCACAATTGAAATGGGGCTTCAACAATGATTGGATGCAGAGGTAGGGGTAGCAATTTTCTTTTGCCTTCAAAAAGTTGACATTTATGACAGGCAATGATCATTTTATGCACATCATGAAAAAGAATAGGCCAGTAAAAACCATCCCTCAAAATTTTGTTGGTTGTTGTCTTACAGTATAAATGACCTCCACACTCTCCTTCATGGAAGTCGTACTTAACCTTCTCTGTATCCAACTCAGACAGACATTTAAGCAATAGAAAACTTGCATTTTTCCAATAAAGACATTTATCTATAATGCAATAGTTTACAGATTTTAACTTTAAGAATCTTGCCTTTGTTTTTGTCAAACTAGGAGGTGTATTTAAATTAAGCAAAACATAAATAATATCATCATACCAAGGAGAATTCATAAAATGATCTTCAACTATAGGAGTTGAGAATCCTTCTTGGTCATCCAAAGCATCAATCATATTAATACCAAGAACTTCAAAATTTGATTCAGCCATTAATCTAGCTAGACATTGGCCTTTGATGAGTTTAGTGGGTTTTATCTCTAAATCATACTCAAGGATAACAACAATCCACTTACCTCTCTTACCATCTGGGTCCTGTGTTATAATGTCTTTAACAACTGAGTTTGGGACGAAGGCAATGATGTGTGAGTGAAGGATGTATACCTTGAAGTCTTTCAATGCTTTGACCAAAGAAAAAGCTTGCTTCTCCATAATGTTATACTTCAAAGGAGCATCCCTCAATGCCTTGCTAAAGAATGAAATAGGCTGCTCTTGTCCTTGTGGATTTTTTTGCAAGGACAACGAGTATGGTAAATAAATTTATAAAATGAAAAAATATAAAAAATCTTTTGAAAAATCGGGACTTATAGGCAGAGCCTTTGGTTAATGCTTGTTTCACCGGTTCAAAGGAATTCTTTGCTTCAGGTCCATTTTACCCCTTGATCCTTCTTTAACATGTTTTGTGATATTCCTAAGGAGCTCGGCCAAGTTGGGGATGAACCTTCTCAAAAGTTATTCTTCCCGATGAAAGGCGCAACTCCTTGATGTTTCGAGGATGAGAGATTTGTAATATGGCCTCAATCCTCTTTGGATCTATATTTATACCCTCCTCAGAAATAATGTGTCCAAGAAGTTTTTCTTGGAGACCGAATAGTGTCTTCTTAGGGTTTAAAGATATCCCAAACTTTCTGCATTTCTTGAAAACTCTTCTTAAATGTTCTAAGTGCTCCTCATCTATTTTTGAAAACACGGTGACATCATCAAGGTATATAATGATGAAGAAGCCGAGTTCCTCCTAGAATGCTATGTCCATGGCTCTCTGAAAAGTTGCTCCATCATTCATTAGACCAAAGGGCATTTTCACATACATGAAAGTGCCCCAAGGTGTAGTAAATGTTGTCTTTAGTTGATCGGTGTGAACTAAAATGCGGTGTACCACGAATAGCCATCGAGCAAGAAATGCAAGAAATTTACTAGATCTATTACTTCTGTAAAATATGATCCATCTTGGGTAAAGGGTAGTTGTCTTTTAATGAAGCTTTGTTTAAGTCTCTAAAGTCTATACAAAGCCTGATCTCTCTAGTTTTCTTCCTAACAGACACCATATTAGATACCCATTCAGAATATCTAATAGGGACAATAATACTAGCATCATACATTTTCATGATTTCCTTCTGAACCAATGGTAACTGAATAGGGTTTATTCTGCACAGTTTCTATTTGAATGGTTTTTAGTTTTCTTTGAGGGGAATTTTGTGTTGTATTATTTCAGTGTCATAGGATTTAAGATATTCATAACTCCACGCAAAACATCAGAAAATTCTTTAAACAACTCAATGTATTTGAGTTTAATGTGAGCTAGTAAATTCTTGGATAGTTTAATCATCATAGGTCTAAGTTCACTGCTAATATTTCACTCTTCCACTTCAGTCTCTATAGGTTCCAGTTTTGGTTTATTCGCCACATCGTTAAAATCGAACAACTCTTCTAAAGGGGCTAGACCTTTAGGCAAACTTTCATCTTTAGAATGCAGAGTTTCTAACTCCTCTGTTTCAAACTTGGCATTCATTTCTGTTTTGTTTTCAAGTTCGCTAGAAAGAAGGTTAATATTGGCAAGTTCAGGAGACGGCTCTTCTTTTCCAAGAAAATTTTCTTCACCGCAGTCTGTTTCACAATCTGAGTCCGAACTGTGTAGTTCGAATTCATTTCTGAATTGCATGAAGTCTTCTATTTGTTCATCTCCGTCAAACACCTGCCAATACTTTTCATTATCAGGCACGGCTGGTCTAAATTTTATCTGAGTTGTGCAGTCCTTTGTTTGGTATGGCATTAAGCATGTTCTAGCTGCAAAGGCTAAATTGTGGGCCGCAATATTTCTTTTTCTCGGGACAAAAATCAATTTGGACTCCTCGAATGCTTTTAAAAGGTCCATGACATCATTTCGATAGGCCCTAAGTCTGGGATGATTCACGTTATACTCCCCGTTGACTTGCCTAATGACTAACTCTAAATCCCAATACACGTTAATTCTTCTGGCTCCTAACATTTTCAATAGATGCAAGCCTAAGAGAAGGGATTCATACTCCGCTATGTTATTGTAACACTGAAAGTTTAATGTACAGGAAATACATTCTGTGTGGTTATTTTCAGTGTTGGAAATCCAGACACCTGCACCAACATTAGTTCTAGTGCAGGATCCATCAAAATACATACTCCACAGAGGACTATTTTTAGTTTCATCTGTTTGGTTACTGTCCTCTTTCCTTTCTGTGCTTTCTAATTTTCATGGAATGTCAGCACTTAGTTGAATTTGTTTTGACTCTTCAGGTTTTTCATTAAGTGGAGGCACATTTTCTTTTGTGTCCAGGTTTAAAAGCAAAGGACACGTAACTTGTATTTCAAGACCCATATTTGGTTTTCTGTTGTTTAAAGGTTCAACAAACTATTTTGACGGTTCTGTGGTATTTACCCCCTCCTCTCTATCGGCCATTAACTCTGTTAAAGTTACTTGTTCATCTAATGTTTCTTCATTAAAGAGGATAAATGAATCAAGGCCTGTGTTTACAGAGTATAAAGGGGATTTTTGTGGTCTGTCTTGACTTGTCACTGTGTATTTCATATGAGACTCCCTGTAGAGTCTTCTATTTTGATTGAAAACATGGATAGTCGCATAGGTCATGTCCATTTGCATAGTCCCTTGTAACTTAGCCCCCCATGATCTTGATAACAAAATTCCATATTTGGGGGGAACATCAGCCACCACAATATCCATTACTAAGAATTTGGCTGGAATTTGGGCTAAGTTAACATAGAGGTCTTTGATTAATCCTAAACATTTCACTCTGCTCGAGTCAAAGGAGTAAAGATATTTATAAGGTCTGGTGATTTCTAGACCCAGGCTCTCCATTACAGCTTTTGGCATTAAATTATGAGAAGCCCCGGAGTCATGCATAGCATTGTGTAAAAAATTGTCATGAACATTTAAACTCACATAAAAGGGAGGAACAAGTCCCTCTTGATACATACCTTCAATATTAGGACCAAAAATAAGCTCTGGTTGATCATCATTAAGATTGACAGTGTCCTCGTTCTCTTCAATGTTTAAAGCCTTCAAAATTTGGGTCCTATATACATGATGGGCAGCTAACTGAGTTAAGGGAACAGAGGTTTTGATTTTTGAAATTTCCTGCTCAAGGCTGAAGGGAATTTGGTTCTTTGAAGAACTTGTTTCAGCCTTATTAGCTGTCATTCTATCAGCAATATCAGCTTGCTGATTTGTTTTATTTATATTCGACAAAATTGTTTTCATAGGAGTACTAGCTGAAGTCTTAGTACTACTAAGGTCTGCACTCTGTTTTTCATTGTTTTGAGTGCCTTTCTCTTTATCATTATCAGAATTTTCAGCCACTGTTTTACCCTTTTTTTTAACAACTTTAGGCTTGGTTGCAGTGCTGTTTTGTGAGGATTTATTAGAGGTTTTTGTGTTTTGGGTTTGTTGACTAGTTTTTCTTCTAAGGTCATATTCTCTTTGAGACTCTATGATGAAATTTTCCATGCCTTGATAATAATTTTGATCATCATCTCTTCTGTCATCATAAGGTGTGTATAGACCTTGTTTTCTATCATAATGAATCTCAAAGTCATGATTGTCTATCCCCAGCATGTTGATATCATCCTCCTCTGCTATTTCATTTGTTTCCTCAACCTCACTTACATAGTTTTGATGAAAGGGTGGAGTGATCTGTTGATCATCTTCGCTAGGTCTGTTTGGAGGTTGGTTCCTTCTAAAATTTTGGTTCTAGTTCTGATTTCTATTTTGAGGAGCGGTTTGGTTTTGGCTTTCTTGTGCTCTCTTAATTATGCTCATTTCTTTCATCATCTCCTCCATCATTCTCTCCATTTTTTAGTTTGAATTAGAAGGTGTGGATTCCTCTCTAAAAGATACTCTCTTTTTAGTTTTCATTCTTTCTCTCTTCTCCATTAAGTTGAATTCCACAGAAAGAGCACCCTTTTGCATATCTTCAAGAGTTGCAAAATCTCTCTCTCTCAGCTAATAGGTCATGTCAGAGTCAAACCCTTCAAGAAAATTGTTTAAAGCTGAGCCCTGTGGAGGTTTTAGTTCTGGGGAAAGTGCATTATACACACTATTGAATCTAGTGAAATAATCTTGCACACTTTCCCGAGTGTTTCTATGGAGGTTCTTGTAATCAGAAAGGAATTGGAGAGGATTTTTCTTCACTTCCCATTTGTTTAAGAATGTTTGATGGAAGGCTTGGAGATCATTAATAATATGGGGGGCTAGGCCTTTGAACCATTTTCTTGCTTCTCCCCCTGAGCTCTGAGAAAATAACCTAAGCTTGACAGAATCATCATCAATTTCATTTCTGTCAAAGTAGTCATTCATCTTATCCACATGTTGTGATGCAGTTGTAGTATTGATAGCATCATATAATGGAATTTTGGACTAATAGTCCTGTGGAAGATTGACTAATGGTGCAGGAAGGACTAACAAAGCATACCATTCTGCCATGATATGTGGTGGGGGTGGATTCACAAGGAATGGATTAACAACAGGAAAAGTGGGTTGAAGTGGAGTGGTTTGGACAGTGGATGTAGGGTGAGAAAAAGTGGATGAACTAGGAATAGACTGCTGAGTTGATCTTGGATGAGAGACACCTAGGTTGTGAAGGAAATGCAAATCAGGAGGTTTTGTTTCTCTTCTACCAGGATGTTCACTTGTTTCAGGAGATGATAGTGAAGACTCAGAATCTAACTGATCTAAATCACCAAGAGACCTAGTTCTAAATGGATTTACTAAGTCAGCTTGTGATTTTTGTAGAGCTGAAAGATTTTCAGGGACTGAATTAGCTCTCAAGGGTGATATGAAAATAGTTGACAATTTAATCTTAGGAGACTTTCTAAGGATACCTTCTGGGTTATCAACTACTTTAGGTGGATCAGGGTTAGGATGGGCTCTAGTGTGAATCTTTCTAGGAGCCACTATGCTGTGTTTTCCAGACCCAAATAAAATAGGAAAAGTGCAACCAGATATGACAATCTTTAAGAGGTTAACTAGTCTGTTTTACAATTTTAATCCTACAGTCTTCTGACTGAGTTTGAAAGATATTATAATGATAAGGGTTCTTCCCAGGGGAGTCTTAAGGTCTGTTCAGGATTGTGGAGTCGCCAAGTGGAATTTTTTAGCTCTTTTCAGAGGTAAAAGATTGAATACCAATTTGAAATATTTTTAGGTTTTTTTCTGAGTTATTTTTCAGTTGTATGGTTTTTTAAGAATATCCTAACTTTGTTTCAAAACTTAGCTAAGGTTATGAGACAAAGACAATTTACTCTTATGGCTAAGCCAACTGTTTTTTCAAGGTTTAGATAAAGTCTTAAGAGAATCCTAAGGTTTACCTAGTTTGTCACTGATTCAAACAAGTTTCATCATGCTTACCTTTCTTTGGTAGTGCTTGAAAAGGCTGCTTTTTACTCTCAAAGTTTTATAAAAATGAAAATGATTATGGGTTAGAGTCCCCAGCGGAGTCGCCAGAAATGTTAGGAATCTGTAATTTTAGCAGATTGGTGAGACTAAAACTGCAGAAGCAACATTATTTCAACCACTTTGGGATTCTAGGATCTAGCCCTCTTGAATCCGGAGAGGGATCTCTCCAATAAGTACAAAGATGGATTTGTCTTTGAAGTTTGGGGTAATGATATTAGGCTAGTTATGAAGGCCAAGGGTTTTGTTTGTTTTTTGGATGGTTGAGCATGAATATTAATTGAGGGGAAAGTTATAAATGTAAAGAGTTTCAAAGGTGAGAAGTTGCAAGCGGATAGAACGGCTTTGGCTAAAGAGATAGATATAATGCTGGTTTTTAGTCCATTGGGCTATGGAGTCATAACAGGGCTTTAATTCAGCAACAACATCAAGAGTGATCCAAGGGGCAAGTCATCTATATCACAAGATTATTGAGATTAGAATGATGGAATGGAAACAATAAAGTGTTGGAGGGGTGGAAACTGATAATAATTTCACAAAGGATTTATAGTCAGTCCAAACAAGAAAAGCCTCTTAAGTAACTGTTTAAAACCAGTCAAGGACAGGGCTAACTATTGACTTCTTGGGCAAGTTTCTATTAAAGCAACTTAATTGACAAACAATCCAGTAATCCACATAATTACCTTTAGAAAGTATGAAAACATATAAGAGAAGACAAAGTCTAACCTAAGATCAGATAAGGTACTTTTAAACCTAGTCTGCTTTCAGCCAACACCAAGGGAAACCTTCAGAATCTGCCTTTGGAGAATAAAAGCTAGAAACAGGGAAAACCATCACTTTTCTAGTCTAACTTTAATAAGCAAATAAGGAAAATAACTTTCAAGAATAATGTTTAAAGCAAACAGTAGGACGAGGGAACACCAGCATTCCTAATTGTTTAGATTGTATTGAATCATTCTCAAATAAACAAATTGGAGGAAAACATTGAGATAAATCTTATCATTCAGAGAAGGGTACTGCTAAACAGTGAATCCTAACTCTATAAATGTTGTTCTTTATCAAAGAAAAGTGAACAATATGACATACATAGAAGGAAAAACAATAACAAAGAAAGGGGCACTTCACCAATGATATAGACCAGGATCCCAAGAAACAGCTTGTTATTGATGTCAAACTAGTTACAGTACTCAGGTCCAATGTTTTAGTTCAGCAATCATCTTCACTATCCAGCCTAAAAAATCTAACAAAAACAAAGATTCAAGGGCCAGTGAACACTATTTACAGATAGAAGTCTCACGCTCAATTATATTTCAAAGTTCTACAACCAATAGTTTCTCATCTTCTACAGAAGTATTTATAGAAGAATGAGGAGGGGAGATCTGATAAAAGATATCTTAGGACAATTAATACAGATTAAATGACTTCTCGGCCTTTGAGGGGCTCGATGGAGAAGTTTACAAACATTCTGGTCTGTATTAACTGTTTTACATTTATGAATTAAGCTCGGTGGGAGCTTTTATTGACTTTAAGGCTTTGTGTCATGTTTGGAGTAACTCTGCAGATATTTTTAGCATTTAATTTCCTTGAAGAAGTAACCCTCTGGCTGCGCTGAGGCAAATATCTTCATTTGATCAATAACTTCCGCCTCTGTTTTGAATGCTTTGAGGCACATGTGGCACTTATGGTAGCTGAGGAATCAATTCGCCTCAATTGAGGTGGTGGAGGCCTTTCTGATAGCTAAAAACTTATGATTTTCTTTCGACTGTGTTTTAATTTGGGGGATTAGGCTTTTAGTCATCCATCTTAGCCGTAATACCCGCAAATCGGTCTTCAATCTTCTGTTCTACTATGCTTGTCTTCAACACTGATACTCTTTAATCGTGTTGTAATAACACAGTGTCTTGTCGATGTGCAGGCTGGGCAGGGCTCATATGGCATCACTGCCTCATGAAGCAATGAACGAGACATGGAGTAGAGCCTCACGAATGGTTCCCTTTGATAAATCAAAGGCATGGGAATCTTCATTCCCGGCCTTCGGCCTTTCTATTTAATATAATGGAAAAACCATTAATCCCTACAAAATACAAGAAAAAATTATAAAATCCTGCGTAATTGGAAAAACTGCTTCAGAAGGCGGGGGAGGAGCGTAGCTGTTGGATGGCAGCATCCAACGGTGGAGATCTACATAGAAGAGGTAAAAAGGAGAGCGGGGAGAAGGATAAGACGGAGTGATTTTGGACCGTCCGATCTGGACACGTGGACGGTCCAGATCCCATCGGAGGATCGCAATGGGGGGTGGCAAGAAAATGCACCGATTTAAAAAATACGATGCGATTAAGCGCTGGTCGTCGATATAAAGATCAGATCGATGGTAGGGAGTGAATCAGAGGGTTTTGAAGTGGAGGTAAGACTTGTGGTCGGAGGGAATGAGGACCGTTGGATCACGGAAAAATGGGGAGGAGATCAACGGCGGACAACCAATCGGGGATCGGCAATCGGGGGTGGTAAATAAATGTGCCTGATGAAAAGTTGTGACGCGATTGAAAATTTGGGATGTGATTTTGCGTGGGCCATTGATTAGCCTTAGATCAACGGTCAATATCTTTTCAACTTTTCACCGGTGGAAACCCTTATACTTTATGAAAAACGCACAAATTTTTAATAAAACCAAGGTTTTAGTAGATCGGGGTGGAAAATATATATATATGAAGTGACTGGTGTTCGATTTTAGGGCCACTAGATGTATGGAATACAATGGACCCGGGGCTTAATATAACAAAGGCCAATCGCAATCGGAGCTTCGGGCCCGGTCTTTCAATCAACCCATTTGGAATTTGTGATGTGATTAAGCACTTCGGGATTTCAACACTTGGTCCCAGGGTGTAGGTTGTATGGAATGATAGAAAATGGGGTGGGTTTTACATATATGAGACCTAATCGCATCGGAAGTTTGTTGCGGTCTTTCAATCAACCCATTTAGAATTTCCCCGATGTGATTGCGCGATCGGGTCTTTTTAATCTAACCATTTATATTAACACGTGACTTTGGCTCATTAGATCAAAAGTTTGGATAAATGGGTTTTATGTTTTTACAAAAGAAAAAGGTGATCGAGAATGGATTATTCCAAGGTTTCAAGCGCGAAAGGCGGGCCCATGGTTTATATGATAAAATAATATGATCGGGGGTCTTAAATACAAAGGCTAATCGCATCAGAACTTTCAGAACATGGCAAAAGACTTGTGCACTTGAATCTTTTCGATGCGATAAGCACCGAACAGGGTTAGCGCTTGGTTCTAGGGTGTGGGCATGTGGGGGAAGTGGTTTGAAACTTAGCCCAAGGGGGCTTGAGTCCTTAGTAATAAAAACTTATTTTTATGAATTTTTTCAGAGTTTTCAATGGATTTGGGGGTTTCGGTAAGGCTAAAAATTGAGTTTTTAACCTTGTAAAAATGAGTTTCATGAAGGGAAGGAGAGGAATTATGAAAACAAAGGAGATTTATGGAGAAAAAGGGGAGCAAATGAAGGTTAGTTAAGAGTGGGAGAAGGGGGGAAATGATGGTTTCTCAGTAGTATTTTCTCATGAAATCAACATAATTTCTGAGTATAAAATGGAAACAATAAAGAAGATTTTGACAGAGGCGTGAGGCCTTCAAGAGTCTTCAAGAGCCGACACTTTTTAGTAATAAATTTTGTTCCTTGAAGGCTCCAAAAAGTCTTAGCCACCTTTTGCTATAACAAATTTTATAGGTGGCTAACATAGTTAACTTCCAAATTGGGCCTGCGTCACAACATCTCAACGTCGTACTGCCCTCAGGCCAATGGTCAGGTTGAAGTTGTGAATAAAGTTCTAGTCACTATGCTTCAGCGTACGATTGGGATGCACAAGTCCAATTGGCATCTCATGTTGTTCTATGCTCTCTGGGCTTATCGAACCTCGATGAATGATGCAACCAGATTCACCTCATTCTATCTTTTTTATGTTTTGGAAGCTACCCTTCCAATTGAATGCGAAATTCCTTCTCTCAAGCTAGCTACCAAATTACTGCCTAATACCTCGCCATAGGAAGAAAATCTTCTATATTTGAAGAGGCTTGATTAAACTCACCACTTTGCTGCTCTGGTCATAGAAGCACAAAAAAAGTGGGTCCAATCTCATTTTGACTAGTCAGTATCCCCTCATACCTTCGTAGAAGGATATTTAGTCCTCCTGTATGACCAAGCTCATGATAAGCTGGGGCAGGAAAATTCGAACCTATGTGGCATTGGCCCTACATTGTTAAGCGTCTTTTGCAGAATGGGGCCTATGAGATTATTGATTATGAAGGCTATCGCTTGGATTAGCCTAGAAATGTGTTGTACCTCAAATAATATTATGCATGAGTCTCTCGTGCATGTCCTTCTGTACATAAGTGTGTTTTTCATTTTTGTACATTGTTGGCTTGGTGTGCTTTGCAAGCAGTTTTTTCCTGCTTATTATGTCTTTTCTTACTGTGCAGATGTCTGTCACTCCTTATGTCGGTTTTGCTGATGGTGCTTCTTGCAGTACTTGAAATCTATCTTCTGTGGCTTAGGTGATTTATGATCCTAATGGTGAGTTGATAGACCTTCAAGGTATTTTTCTAGGACAAACAACTAACAATGTCGATGAATACAATGCCATTATTGAACATTTAACCGAGGCCATTGCTCTCGACATTCATGAATTAATTGTGAACCTAGACTCTCAACTTGTTGTTCTTCAACTAAATGGGCACTATTCTATTAGAAACCCTCAGATTTTAAGGTTGTATTTGCATGCTCGTTTATTAGAAAGGAATTTTGATTATCTCATGTATTAGCATATTCCTAGAAGAATGAATGCGTTAACTAATGTTGTAGCCAATATTGTATTAGATAGACATTTGTGGAATTTGTAAAATCATCACATAGTAAGAATTAGATAGGAAAATAAGCATATATATATATATATATATATATATATATATATATATATATCGATTGTTTTCATCCACGTGCATCATAAGTTCAAAAAATATGTGTGTTCTGGTTACAACCTGAGACATCATGTCTCTCAAAAATATGTAGAAATAAAGCCTAGGCATCTAATCGACATGGTGCTCGTGATATCATGTCACTGCACGCACAACCCGCCTCAGTAATCAGTGGATGTGGTTAGACACCCCTGCAGTGTGCCTCTGATACACATGAGAAACATCCTCGAATCCCGCATAATCTGGGATCTCGCTTGTGAGTCCCTCCAAGTTTCGCACGATCTCTTATTCCTCGCTTCCCTCACCTTGAGGGGCCAAATCGAAATCGCGTGGGATCCTTCATGCTATAGGGGAAATCCTTGCGGGTCTCTTCGAGCTGACATCTGCAAAACATGGATAAACATGAGAAAATATATAAACAAAAAAAATCATAATACTCATCAAAATCAAAAAATGATTTTTTACCCAAAGCTTCATCCCAATCCTCTCCTTCTGGGAGTGGAAGGTCTGGATCACCCTTGAAATTAGTTCCGGTATACAGCCATTCCTCTACAATGATGAGCTGTCGGCAGAGTCAGTCAAAGAATTCCAGATTCCATGACATATGTTGACCACCTCCTGATCGAGGCATCAAATCTGCTCAATGGAACATTCGTGGCTCTCGTGTTCGTGGTGCAGGTACTATCACCTCCTGGCATTCAAATATCGACAGTCGTTCTAGGATGAATGGTATTAAGATCGGCCTCTATCCAAATTGCTTTAGCTTACCCTTCTTGCAATTTGTTAGTTGACGCTTTAGATTGATTGTTATGGCTTCTGCCCAGTTAAAAATGGTTAGAGTCATACAATCCACGACAACTTGAATTTGTGTCTTGGTAGCTTCGTGAGGGGCCTGAGATCCAGCGGCTCGTGTTATAGTATGCAACACTACCTTTAATGCCAAATCAGGTATTGTCTGAATATCTACTTTCCCACTCTTCGATCCTTTCCTTGCTCTTGGAAAAACTCTGTCTATTAGCATGCCCATGCTCTCACCCATGGGCGGGGTACCTGTCAGGATCAGTTTCTCTCCCCTCCGTGACAATCCAGTGATGAAATATGTTTCTGAGACTTCAATCTCTAATTCTTGGTCATGAATAAAAAATTTCTCTTGATCAGTGTCCCACACACTAATAAGATACTGTAGTAATTC
Source organism: Pinus albicaulis (assembly GCA_034641835.2). NCBI lineage: Eukaryota > Viridiplantae > Streptophyta > Pinopsida > Pinales > Pinaceae > Pinus > Pinus albicaulis. The sequence continues at coordinate 1,220,787,990 of CM076578.1, forward strand.
CAGCTAAGCTCGTAGGCACGGTGCTAGGAAGAATTACAAGATCCCACAGTCTCTTAGGGAATCCATGCATCTCTCATTTCCCATGGCTTGTTCATCTTCTTCCCTGTATTCTCATTCTTTCCACTTGATAACCATTTTGGATTTTAATTACCTGCAAAACCATCATTAGGACTTCTATTAGTTAAATAACTTACTTTTGAACTGATTAAATCAAGCTATTTTGGAGGATTTTCATGCAAATTTGAATGTGGCAGTTGGCGCTTCCCCTTTAGAAATTTAGGCGGGTTGGCATGAATCTGTGCTTGGAACTCGCATTGACCGCCACGCCCAAGCCATGATCAAATTCACCCAAAATGCATCAAAAAATAAAATGCAGGAAATGAAACATAGTTTAAAATGCAGGAAAAGATGAGAGCTCTTACCTGGAGAAAACGGATTTGTGAATGGCCTCCTATATTGTTTGCTGTCAGCTCACAAGATCACGGTTAAAAATGGTAAAATTCTCACAAAGAAGTGAAAAGGTGAAATGTAATTTTTTTTTACTATTTCTGTCAATTTATAACCTTTTCGAAACCCTAATTAGGTTTTAACATTAATTTTCAATTATTATAGTATTTTATCTCGAAAAATGGGTTTTACATTGGTTTCTTGTGCAACAATAGGTCCTGAACGTGATAACGATGAAATGACGAGTTGTATTTTATTACTTTTTTGGACTCGGTAAAAACACGAAAAAGTCACTCCCTGGAGTCACCTTTCAACTCTTTTCTGACTCTCAAAAATTGAAAATATTGTCGAGATTTTTGTCATTTTGAACTTGTTAAAGGCTGTGAAACGTCATCTGCCCAATGTATGTTTACCCTTTTTTGGGTTGGGACAAATTATTTACGAAAAAGGAATACCTTAGTCAAACATGGCTAAGAGGTTCTCCCAGACATTGTTTTCTACCTTTTCAGATCTGTGGGACTATTTACAAAAAGGGACCCGCTGGAGTTTTCTTTTCTGCTTCTTTTCAAACTCTCTAAACATGAAAAGATATTGAGTTATTCCTTTGTCAAACTCATTAAAAATTAATGACATCAGAAATCGTCACCATGACGTTACCGAGTTCCTCCTTCCTAGGGATCGTAAAATGTTCTAGGATGTATTTGTCCGAAGAAAAAACTTACATGACAAGCATATTTTATCCCCTTCAAGCTTGTTTCCAAAAATAATTGGGGTACTCTCCAGAAATGGTGGGGGAAAATGGAACCAGTTCTCAGTCGTGTCAGAAATATGTCGCTCTTGAACATGAAACTTGTCTGGAGTTAGTGTCGGGTTGGGGACATCCCACATTCATCATTTTTCCTCCATGGGTTCAGGTTATCTGTTTTGACCTCTCATTTTCTCTTTGACACGTCACCATGACCTCAGATCCCTTGATGTCAAATGCTGCCAAATCCCAGAGTCGTGTCACCAATATGTTCAAGAGAAGTCCTTTTGTAGTTTTCAACCTCTGATCCTTTGTACAGTCCCGATTCACCATCATCTTATTCCTCTGTCTTGTGTCGATGATGTGGGAAACATTATGGCCCTCCTTCGACCGGTCGCTTCCTGTCGACTTCATCTCATTATCCAGGAAGCCGACCTAGAGACTCCTTTCTAGTACCTTAGATCTTGCATGCCTCAATGGCAAGTTCTTCGCATTCGACGATAGGTTCTCATCACTGGCCTTCGATCGAGTGATCCCATGGATGTTCGACTCCAGCTCATTGTTCACATTACACGGATTGTACTGGTTGTACCTTGAGAACCATTGTCATTACTAGTGGTTTCTCTCATACCTATTAACAACTTTCATCATGGGCTGGTAATCAGGTGGGTTTATTGCATGTTCGACTTCAGTTCATTCATTCACATGCTTCAATTTGTACTTTTTCGGGTTGAGTTGGAGTGCAAGACCTTGGATTTTGTCTGATAGGATTCAAGCTGTGGGACGTTTTGGTTTATCATGACTACATGCATGAATCTTCTGATTGGATGGCTGTGACCATACCTGAGTCTATTTTATGATCCTTTTGATTGGATGGCTGCATCCATACCTCAGATCTTATTATTATATGTACTCTATTATGGATGGTTGTGCCCATACCACATGTTCATGTATCAGAGATATCAATTGTACTTGCAGGTCTTTCGACGACGACGTTTTGGTTTGGGCATGTTCTCATAAATCATTTCACCCCCCCTCTCTCTTGGACGTCATGCTTTAGGGGGAATCTGTTACACAGTATTTTGTCACCGTCCCTGCAATCCTCGTCCCGAACATTGGAGGACCATTTCAATGACTTCTGTGTACTGTCATACATTACCATTAATGTCATTGCATCCCTTGGCATGTCAAGAATATGTTCTCTGTTGATCATTCCTCAAGTAGACCTTAAAAAACACATGATTTTGGGTTGGCGCTAGTAGGAAGTTATAGCCTCGCGCCCATGGAGAAATTGACACTGGGGCGCATGCCATTGTCACTCTGTCTCATAAGGGCACCCACGTCAAGCTGTTTTTGGAATGTTTTTTAAAATAAAAATGAATTTTCCATGCTTAACAACTTCGTGAGGGGAGTCATCATGGTTTGTTCGACTGAATCACGTCGAGTTTCTCCCTTTGGCTTGTTGGTTCCTACAATTGTGCAACTCCCCAAAGGGATAAAACTCCTATCCACCTTATGTGGGATCCAAAAACTCCTCCTCTCCTCCTATAAATACTTCCCCCTCACATTGATTAAGCTAGCTCAAACAATAGAATAACTGAACACTCATAGCTGGTGTGAGGGAAGTAGAGAATACCCCATCGTCGAGAGAGAGTTTAATCCCATTTCCTCATCTGAGATGACGAAAAACGAATGCTTGAAATGTGCCCGACTGAACCCGTCGAAGGAGGCTTGCAATGTCAAGGCATAAGGTTATAAACTTCTTCTTTCAATATCAATAATACATGACTAAGTTCTGGTTCTAATTTTGAGTTTAATTATATGCAAAATGTTTGATTCTCCTTGACTAATCGAATAGTTATAAATGAACGTATATTATTGTATGTTTTCATCGTTCACTTGATCTTTATGTAGGTGCATGGACATCACCGCTGACAGAACGTAAAGCATGAAGACAAAGATCGGAGGATTGCTGCTACACGCCACGACAGAAGCGTTGGACCAAGGTAGGTCATCTATCCTAGTCCGTCTTTCATTTATAAACTAGGAATCTAGAGATTTAGCATGTCCCCTTGTTGCTAGACCCACCCTAGGGCTAGAGGGATCACGTTTGTCTGCAAAGGGGATTTTCCTGCACAACACCATCCCGCTGCCATATCTCCAAACCAAGGAAATAGTGAAGGAGTCCCATGTCCTTCATCTAAAACTCTCTTGCAAGATCCTCTTTGCAAGAAGCTATGAGTTGCTCATCACCTGTCAAAATAAGATCATCAACATAAAGTATGATAATCAAAAGCTTACCATCAACCACAATCTGGTACAGGTTCGCATCCGCTTCACTCTTTGTGAAGCCCAACCCAGTGAAATAGCTGTAAATCCTGGTGTACCAAGCACGAGGTGCTTGCTCCAGACCATACAATGGTCTCTTGAGTCTGAACACATGCGACTCACTGTCAAAGGTATAAAAACCTTCTGGATACTCAATGTACACTTATTCCTCAATAAATCCATTGAGAAATGCAATCTTCACATCCATCTGATGTATCTACCACCCCATCTGCGCTGAGAGTGCAAGGATAGATCTAATCGATGAGTACCTCGCAAATGGTGCAAAATTCTCCTCATAGTCAATCCCCTCAACTTGTGAGAATATTCGGGCTACAAATATAGCCTTGTACTTCTCCACACTCCCATTTGCTGCCTAATTCACCTTATAGATCCTTCTAGATCCAACTATTGACTTCCCAATTGGTCTTGGGACAACTTCCCATGCACTGTTCCTGACGATGGACTCATAATCCTAAACCATGGCGTCAACCCAAGTTGGTTGCTACATTGCTTCCTCAAAGGAGGCCGGTTCTGTCACAATACACTTGCTCATAAGAGCCATGTATCTAGTAAATTTGTCTGGTGATTATCTCTATCTACACAGTGATGTAGGTGCTCCTACATGTTCTTCCGCATCAAGTCTCAATCTGTCAGCTTCTGTGGTGCGCCTCCTACCATGTCTGGTGGATGGCTCTGCATGAGTGGTTTCTACTCCATTATCCTTTGCATGTGGCTGATCCACATCTTGAGGATCATCCTTTGGAACCAAGAGTTCCTCATCTGCATGCAAATCAAGCTCCCTCTCAAGGGACAATCACATGGATTTCTCCTCATCAAATTTTACATCTCGTCTGACAACGGTCATCCTGCTATTCGAAAAATACACCCGATAGTTGTGGGGAGTATCATTTTACCCCACAAATATCCCAATATCTACTGTTGGTTCTAGCTTCTTTCTGGAATCTTTGGTCACATGGAAATAGACAGATGAGCCAAAAATTTCAAAATATGAAACATCTGGTTTCTTACCAGAAAAAACCTTCTCTAGTGTACTTATGCCAAGTATCCGATGAGGACTACAATTTTGCACAAATACCATTGTGTTGCATGCCTATACCAACAGATGCAATAGTAGGCCCTGATCATGTAACATTTCTCGTGTCGTACCCACAATTGTTTTTTTCTTTTCTTTCTGCAAGCCCATTCTATTATGGGTTATGAGATGTAATCAAATCTCTCCAAATTCCTTATTTGGCACAAAAGTTCTTGAATTCATTGGAGATGTACTCACCATCATTGTCGCTCCTTAGGGCCTTCACATTATTCGTTGTATCTTTCTCAACCAGTGATTTGAACTCACAAATTTTTGAGAACGTCTGATCTTTCTTCTGCATGAAGTAGATCCAACAATTTCTAGAAAAATCATCAACAAAAATCACATTATACATGTGCTTTGTTGTAGAATGGTCCACACACATTTGAGTGAACTCTCTCAAGGATTTATGTTGCTTGGTTCTCCTTCTCGTGAAAAGTGGCCTTCGTATACTTCCCTATGGTACATCCCTTGCATGTGTCTATCTGTGCAAGAGTGCCCTTTGGAAGCCCCATAGAAATCTGTTGCATGACCTTCAAAGCACCGTGGTGTAGATGGCCCAATCTCATGTGCCACAACTCACCCTCATCCCAACTCACCACTATGTCTGCTTTACCCATCAATGTTGCACAACCATCTACATCAAGTTTATAGAGATTTTTCACACGAATCCCAATCTTATTAACTTTTCCTGTGGCTTTGTGAAAAAGAAATTCTTTCCCTTCACTGAAAACCACATCATATCCTTTATCCTCCAACGTAGCAACTAAAACTAAATACTTTTTCAAGCCTGGTACATGCATGACATATTTTAATAAGAAAGGTTTACCTGATTGTCTCTAGAAAGTATCTGTACCAGTCCCAGTAGCGCTATACCTCCCATAATCACCCATCTCAATGTGCATCTTAAGATCCTTATCCTCCAAGCTACTGAAGAGTTATTTGTCTCTCGTCATGTGGAAAGATGCACCACTATCCAAGTACCACACTGATCCCATTGCACTAGAAACCATGCATGCGATGAGTGAGAAGTCCAACTCGAACTGTGAAGTCAAAGCTTCAGCCGTTGTAGATCCTGAAGCCTTGTTGTTGTTGTTGTTCTTCTTCTATGGACAATTAGTGGCATAATGTCCATGCTCGTGACAGTGAAAAAATTTCACTGTGGACATGTCATGCTTCTTGCCTTCTTTGTTGGTCTCAGATTTGGAATCAGATTTCTTTCCCTTCTGCTTCTTTACCTTACCAGCCAAGGCGCAATTATCCTAATCATTTGTTTTAGATGAGGATCCATCCCTGGTATTCTGCCTAAATTCTTCTTGTACCAAATCTGACCAAAGTCGCTCCCAATTTGGTAGCTTCTCCCTCCCATTGACAAAGTCATGATATCTATGCCAACTCTTGGGAAGGCCTAGAAGTGCTAGGCTAACCAAGTCATCATCTGCTACAGTAATCCCGACACTTCCAAAATCATCTCGACATTGGATGAACTTTGTTAAGTATTTCAGAATAATGTCTCCTTTCTCCATTTTGATTTTCATGAGCTTATCCTTCGGTGCCAATTTTCTGTGGTCACTGCTGCTCTTAAACAGATCTGTCAAGGCCTTCCACATTGCATATGTAGTCGCCTTTCCATGGAGACTCGAGACAACGTGATCTCGAACACTCTCTAATAAGATCCTCCTTGCCTTTGCAACCTTATTTTTCCAAGCATCAAGAAGAGCAATGTTTGTTGCTGGGGGCTTGGGAATGCCATTATCAATGAATTCTTTCAACTCGTTTTCCTCTAGAACTGCCTCCCTTCTGTGTTTCCATGCAATATAATTAGAACTGCCCTCGAGTGCATATTCCAATCTTAATCCATTGAAATCCATCTTGACTCGTTTGTCGAACCAAATAATATTTTTGCAAATTCGAATGTTATTCAGCACAAACTCAATTTCTTCTTCACTATAGTGATTTCCCGCGCTCTGATACCATGTAGAAATTATAAAAACAATGTGTATACCAATGGATTCAATCCGATCATGCGATATGCTAAAGCAAGATACTGAATCCTTCTGCAAATTAATTGCGGAAAATAAACATGATCACACAATCACACCAAGTAAAAGAAAGAAGCAAATCAATTCACAACACAGATATTTTTCCTGGGGAAAGATTGTTGCTCCAAACCCCTCTATCTTTATTGTATAATCAACCAAGGAATCATGAAACAATACAATGCACTCTTCTCACAAGAGTCTGTTTCACTCTGCTAACTGTTTTACACTAATCCAGACAAAATCAGCCAACACTTAGCCAATTTCTTGCCTCTCCTCAGCCTGCCTTGCTTACGCAATTTCTGTAGAATTAAATCCCTATTATTTAGGAAGTCCAACCTTCCAAAACTATGCAATTCTCATGGGAAATCCTATGGCGATTTAACTACATTTGGGTAATTTGCTAATAATACGACTGATAGTTAACTTTTGTTTAACCTTTGTCTTAATTGGGTCTTCATCAAAATTGACATGCATGCAACTATTAATAGTAAATTATCAGTTACTTGATAGATCACTGCATTTGAATTAAATATGATTTAATTCACTTGACCTCTCACTAGTGCAACAATTAGTTACAACTAATTAAACTGATTTTAACTCAATTAATTGAGTTAACTAATTTCTCATGCATTAAACTAATACACTAACTGCAACTTGGACTCTAAAAAAATAGAATCACTCTACATGCCTCACCAACCACCCTCAACTCGAATTTCATGAGCTAACTGAGTCTATCACACTCAGTTAACTATTACAAGTGATTATGAGATAAGATTACAATTTATTGTCCAATTTAATTAAGGGAAAATTAAATTAGACACACATTTCTTGTTGACTTTTCAACATGAAGCACCTTACTGAATCGCCTTGAATTGGCCTCAGGGTGATTCCCAGAATCGGTCTCTCGTCGTGGGAGGGCGATTCCCGTAATCGGCCTCCTGCCTAGCGGCCAGCCTCCGCCGTCACCTGGGCGAGAGGCCGATTGGCGGCGCCACCGCGATCAACAAATTCTTCTTCTTCTTTAATTTTTATTTTTTTATTTTTTATTTTTTTTAATTCAAAAAATTTAAATTTTTTTTTTTTTTTTAAATTTAATTTTTATATTTGAAATTTAATTTGTTTTGTTTTTTTTTAAATTTATTCATTTTTTTGTTTATATATATATATATTTCTAAATTTTGTTAATAATTTTTATTAAATTTTGTATTTTTCTTTTTATTTAATTGATTTTTTTTTTTTTTAAATTTTAATTTTCATATATTTTTTTTTATTATTAAATTTTATGTTTAGTTTTTTCGTTTAATTTTTTAAAATTTAGTAAATTTTGTATTTTTTTTTTTTAATTTATTTGAATTTAATTTAATTTTTTTTTTTTAAATTTTAAATTTTATTATTATTATTTGTTTAATTACATAATATATATATATATATATATATATATATATATATATATATATATATATATATATATATATATATATATATATATATATATATATATATATTTCAATTAAAATTGTGTATTTAAAATTAGTTTTTTTTTTAAGTTAAACTTAATATTTTCAAATTAATTTGTTTTTTATTTTATTTTTTATTTAATATTTTTTTTTCAATTTTTCTGTTTTAATTGATTTTTAAGGTTTTTTAACTTTTTATTTTAACAATTTTGTTGTTTTTTTTTTCTTCTTTATATTTAAAATTTAATTTTTATTTCAAAATTTATTTGTTTATTAATTTATTTATTAAAATTTAATATTTTTTTAAAAAAATTTAATTTGTTATTTTAATATTAACATTTATTTATTTATTTTTAATTTAAGTTCATATATATATATATATATATATATATATATATATATATTTTATTTTTTATAATTTAAATTTAATATATTTCTTTAAATTTAATTTTTTCTTTTTTAAATTTAAGTTCTATATTTTATTTTTTTATAATTTCTTTATTTTTTTAACTTGTTTTTCTTTTTAATTTAATATTTTAATTTTGTTTTTATTTATATTTTTTATTTCTATATATTTTGAAATTTTAATCCTTAATTTTTTTTTAATTTTTAATTTTTAATTTTTAACTTAAATTTTAGGTTTTTTTTTAATGTTTGAATTAAAATTTGTATTTTGTTTTTATTTTTATTTTTTTATTCCTATATATTTTTAAATTTTAAGCTTTAAAATGTTTTTATTTTTTAAATTTATTTTTTTTCTTAAATTTTAAGTTTTTTTTAATGTTTGAATTTTAAAAATTAAAAAATGTTATTTCTATTTTTAAAAATGTCAAAAATATGACACAATTTTTTTTTTTGTTATTCCAGCATCAACTGGTTTTGTTTTGAGGGTGTTTTTCAATCCTTTTTTCAAGAAACAATTTTGTTTTTAGCATAATTTTATAAAATGTTGAAATTTGACCTTAAAAAAAAACCAAGTGCGTTCTGGAATACACTTTTTTTGTTTTTGGGGTGTTTTTTCATGTTTTTTGAGTCTTTTTGGGCTAGAGTTCCCGTTTTGAGGTCTGGTTACCTATTTCATCGGTAACAGTGTTTTTTTCAATAGCATTTAAGAAAGGCTAGCTGATTCATACTTCTCTAGACTGTTAATGGGTTGGTTTCTCTATCAAGGGCAACCCCTTCTTTTGCTATTTTGGAGACAAATGTGATCATGAATAGGATAAACTCCTCAACTTCGACTATGGATTGTATTACATTTTTATAATTAATATAATTTAGACCAGCTTACAAAATAAATAAATATAGCTGACCTAAATTATTCTCTTTTAACACTATATTCACACTCATATATACACACACACACACACACACACTTAAAATTTTAGCTCTACACAAAACACATTGATCATCTCAAGACAATTGGCGTACCTCTAATGATGGACTCACTTAGAAGTCTGAAATGTTGGGTTAAGAAAACACTATAACAGGTTATTCCACACTTATTTAAAAAATAATCCACCTATATGGTCTCATTATTTAAAATATTTTATGTCTTGTTTTATCTTCTTTCCATCAAGCAATTATCAAAACCAAAAGCATGAAGATCAAAACAACATAGGACACAATGTGTAGGCTCTCAACAACAACAAACCCCTTTTCTAGGGGAAAACCCAACAAAATTATCTTCTTCTTCAAGAACTAATTCAAATGGGACAACCAAGGCCTCTAGAACAACATTAAACCTTCCTCCATTCACCAAGTCAACCTTTCAAAAAATCTTCTTAAAGCAGGACAAGAATACCCAAGTCAATAAGTGTTGACCACACAAGAATTTCCCAAACAAGAGCTTGGTCTCCTCAATTCGGTCTACAATCTTGGCCTACAATAATTCAGACATGTAGTAACCCTAATTCACCTACTGCAATTCGCATGTGTGACAGAAAATAGAGAAAATTTCGACTCCTTTTGTTTGATGAGTGTCTCTTCCTATGTAACAGCCTTGGTGAAAATTCCATGTAATAAAAGTTGATAAAGGAAAAATAATAAACACGGTTATGGGACACTTATTCCAAGCTGAATGTTGGGAAAATACATCCTAGTGTGGGTGTTCATTTGGCTTATTATGGCCAAGGAAATTGGCAAAGACAATGAAAAAGGATTTGGAAAGGAAAAATGACATTTTTGGAAATTTATTTATGAAAATAATGGAAATTAGGAGAAAAGGAAGGTGAAAGGTCATAGATTGCATGCGAGGAGGAAAATGAAGGAAAATAATGGAAAATTGAATAAATTAGAGGCCTCATTAATAAAAATTCTTCTGAGGATCAATTGGTACCTTTTGTCAGTTAAGCTTTTGGAGCTCTCTCTCTATTCTCTCTCTCTCTCTCAAACTCTTGGAAACTTAGAGTTTACTTGGAGCAATTCAAAATTGGATCAAGAAAATCAAAGAAGGAAAAGAGGAAGCAAAGATCAAGCCAGGAAGAGCATGATAAAGTGACTACAATGAGATTATTTTCAAGTATCGAGTTGTATGTACGATTTTATTGCTATTTTTGGCATGCATGGTTTTGCATGTGTGTTATTGGTTCTCTTGTTGTCATTGGCATGGGTTTTTCAAGGTGTGACAATGTTTTTCATCCTAGCCTTTCCATTTCCAGATAGCCATGGTGTGAAGGAGTTCTCATGTTTTGGTTGAGCTGGATTTTTGGATGGATTAAAAAATGAGCGAGGTTGTATCTGAAAGAAAAAACACACAGCCTAGTGATCCCTGAATCAGACTGTGGATTGCGGTAAAGTCTTGGCCTAGTGACCCCTTAACTAGACTGTTGATTTTGGTAAAGACAAATTTTTTGTGTTACCTTGGTGGGCCTAGGAATCATCGACTAGTGAATGGCGAGATATACGTTAAATCCTAGAGGTGGGTGCCCTCGATTAGGCCTAGGAATCCTAGGCTAGTGATTGGCATGATATATGGTAAATCCTGGAGGGTGGAGTCTTGATTAGGCCTAGGAATCCCGATCGGTGAATGGTGGGATATACAATAAAGCCTAGAGACTAGGAGACAGGAAAATTCATCATGGTGTAGGTGGAGAAAATCGGTGGCATCCATGCTTGTTTAAGGCTTAGTGATCTAGTGGGGATTGTGGTATAGCCTGATTCTATTGATGAGGGTGAGGTGGTTTAGCCTTGAGAAGCATTGGTTGATTTCAGTTATGAGTTCCACATTCATGCTTGGAATATGGAATGGGGGTGATTGGTTGAAAGAAATATTTGGTTCAACCAATCTATGGTCGGGTGGTACGTGGAAGTCCCAAACCTGGTTGGATTTTTCATTCATTAATAAGAGCTTATTTCCTTGGTATTTTATGTTGCAAATGTCCTCGTACATATGTGCATTTATGGTTTTTGTATCCTTGTTATTTCTGTTTTTTATATGATGGTTATGAGTATGCTTTATGACAATGATGAAATATGGCTCTCATCATGTTTTGATTTGTAAATGAATCAACAATGAATATATGACCTAATAGATGATAATGTAACTAATGTGATAAGGCATAATTTCTTCTTATAAATTCTCAGATAAGTATGATACCTCTATACTTAGATATGTTGTTATGACCTGTAGAACACATATTTTTGACAGGTTTGACAAAATTCCTGTCATAGCTAGTAGGGGTATAGTCAATTCAATGATCAAATGTTTGCACCTTTGTCTCATTGTTATTTATCATTCTTGAGGTTTTCATGGATTTTTGGGCCATGGCCTGAGTCTTGGCCCTGAAAAGTGGCACATAATCCGGGGTCGCTAGCACAAAACTAGCTGAAAAAATTCCACATTTGTTGGTTTTTCCCTTGTTGTGGGAGCGACTAGAGGCCTAAAGTCGCATGCATGACTTGTCAAGGGATTGAATGGGGTGTTAGATCAATGGAAATTTAAGTTTCCTCAGGGGTTGGTTGGCTCCTAGAGGTTCTATAGCATGTGTTGAAGGTAAGTTTGGTTTTGTTTGTCAATTCCACTTCCATAACTGTACATGGGGATTTGCATCACATCATAGTATCCTATCGTTATATGTTTACCCTGGTGGACCAGTTAACTTGGGTAAATGTGGGAGGAGGGAGTTACAGAGTGGTATCGTAGCATGGTTCACCCCTTGGTCTGGATGGGTGGTGTGTTGGTCATCCATTCATGTCGGTTACATATGTGTTACTTATGGTATATGTTCTTGTTGCATATGCATGGTGGTGGCTATGGTTGCAGTGGTATCACCATGTGAAAGTTGATGGTGTTGTTGTGGAATGTGTCGTCATGAGTGTATGATTGGTTATGCGTTATTTATGCATGTTGGTGTTATATGTTGCTAAGCATGCATTGGTATGGTTGTAGTTCTCATGCATGAGGTCATAATTTGTGGTTGATATGGTCATGAATTGATGACTGGACTGTGGTTAGGATGATATCTATATATTTTTATGATTATGTTTATACATGTATTGCATGAATCTAGTTGACCTTGCAGATGATATATCCTCCTTGAATTATTCTGAGGTACATTGGTTTGTTTATGATTTGTTTTAGTTGACATAGTATGCCTTGCATGAAAGAAATCGAGATGAATAGCAAGATGGTAGACTACAATTCACAAGATTCTTCATATGGATCAGATGAGTAGTGTGGTGTTGGGCACTCTTTTGAATTAGCAGACACATTGAGAAGTTTGAATGCAAAAATAAGAAGTTGTAAAGCAAGACAATGAAAAAATCATGCAAGCACAGGAAAAATAAGGAGAATTCAATGCGATAATCCTTCAGAGTTTTTCAGAATTGCAGAGATGGGGACCATTTCAAATCAACCATGGGTATGAGGATAGGAATAATGGGGCATATGTCAGTAGGTATCATGGTGGGCACAAGTCAGATAGGGATGACATGGTTAGAGATGGCAGACTCTTGGATACTCTAGATAGAAGTGGTGATGGACACATGTACTATTCTAGTTTTTGTGCTCACAGGAACTATGATCTTCATCGTTATCATCCTTACGGGAGGAGTGACATATGATATTTACCAGATGAGTTCAAGAAATCTAAGCCACCTACCTTTGATGGACATTTGAAGAAGCTGGAGGATGTAGAGGCTTAGTTACTTGGGATGAAGAAGTTCTTTGAGTTACATGAGTATAGAGAGAATATGAAGGCCATAATAGCTTTTTTTAGCTTCAAAAGGAAAGCAAACATCTGGTGGGAAGATGTAAAATGGGTCATATACATCAGGATATAAGAGTTGAGTTGGCATGAATTCAAGAGACTTTTCAGGAAGAAATACTTGTCAGAAAGGTACTACGACAGTAAAGCCAAATAAATATATGAGCTTAAAATATGATCAATGAAAAATAAGGAGTATAAAAAAAAATTATTGGAACTATTGAATTATGTACCGTATCTTAAGGATGAAAAGGCTAAAGTTCATAGATTTTTCAGTGGATTTCCATTAGCTTTTAGAGATCAGATTGAGTATGATGAGCCTCGATCGCTTGAGGAAGTTATTGGGAAATTGAAGCATTGTTATGAGAAGTCAAAGAATAATAATGAATCTCAATAAGGATGGAAATGTAAAGATAAAGGTAAAGGTAAATGGCAGCCGAAAAGAATAAGGCTTCATAATGCAGAAGAGAAAGAGAATGTTGCACGATACAAGAAGTTCAACCTGGATAGATAGGGACATGGGTCACAACAACAGAATAGAGGTGATGGTGCATAGCGATTGGAGTGTTGGACATGTGGTAAGGAACATCTTAAGAGATATTTTCCACATAATCAAGGTAATATTCCTCAAATATATAATTCATAAGAGGTGCAGACTGTCGGGGATGTTGGGAAAATCATTCTTCGTATATGTTCAACAATGGATAACAGGTAGGAAAATTACCAAGCATCTATCATTGAGATGGAAAATAAGATTTTTGATCAAGTTGTTTCTATTATGATTGACCCTGGATCTAATTATAGTTATGTTAACCCTGACTTGGTGGATAAGTGTGGTTTGAATAAAGAATTTCATGCAAAATCTTGGTTAGTGCAGTTGGCTACAGGTACAAAGAAGAGATTTCATCATTGGGTAAGAGATTGTGTATTTGAACTAAATGGTATGCCTACATCAACACATTTGAATGTATTGTTGTTGGGATCATACAATATGTTTTTGGGTATGGACTGGTTGCATCTTGATAGGACCAAAGTGGTTTTTTATGACAAAGCCATTGAGTGCTCGGATGACAACGAGGAACAAAGAGTCTTGCATGGTAAGAAGAAGGCAACATGAGTTAGAATGGTTACAACTATGTAGGCAAAGCTGAGTAGAAGAAAAGAGTGTGCGTTATTTGCAGTGCTCATTTCTAGCGATAAAGGTAAGGAGGATGAGGATGCAGAGATATTGAGAAGGTACCTAGTTTTACAATGGTTTTAGGATGTGTTTCCAGCAAAGATTTCATATTTGTTCCCTCACAAGAAAGTAGAATTTTCTATTGAATTGGTACCAGGGGCAACACCAACATCAAAGGCATCGTACAAAATGAGCACTCTAGAGTTAGTAGAGTTAAAGTTGTAGTTGAAGGAAATACTTGACAAGGGATACATTAGGCCAAGTGTATTTCCTTGGGGTGCACCGATATTGTTTGTGAAGAATAAGAATGGTACTCTCAGGTTATGCATTGATTACAGGCAGTTGAACAAAGTGACCATCAAGAATAGTTATCCATTTTTTAGGATTGATGACTTATTTGATTAGTTGAAGGGAGAAAAAATGTTCTTAAAAATTGATCTGAGATCAAGATACCATCATGTATGCATCAAAGAAGAGGGCATTTACAAGACAAATTTCCATACTAGGTACGAGCATTATAAGTTTTTTGTAGTTCCATTTGGTTTGAAATGCTCCAACTAATTTTATGTGCTTGATGAATAGTGTGTTTCATACTTATCTAGACAAGTTTGTTATTGTATTCATTGATGACATCTTGATATATTCTAAAAATGAGGGAGAACATGTCGATCACTTAGCAAAAATATTGAGATTGTTGAGAGAGCGTTAGTTGTCTACTAAGCTCAGTAAATGTAGTTTCTGTCAGACAAAGGTACATTACTTGGGACATGTTGTTTCTAAGGATGACATAGAAGTGGACCCGAAAGAGATAAGGGCTCTCATGGAGTGGGAAGCTCCTAGAAATGTGGATGAGGTAAGATCATTCATGGGACTAGCAGGTTACTATAGGAGGTACATCATGGACTTCTCTCCGAATTGCATATCCTATTACGTCATTGCAGAGGAAAGGTAAGAAAATTGAATGGATAGAGGCATGTGCAATGAGTTTTGAACAATTGAAACAATTTTTAACAAAAGCTCCAGTGTTAAAGATTTTAGATCTGAACAAATAATTTGTGGTATGTACAGATGCTTGCAAGAGAGGACTTGGTGGAGTCCTTATGTAGGAAGGACAAGTAGTATGCTATGAATCACATAAATAGAATGAGAACAAGAAGAATTATCTAACACATGATCTTGATTTGGCATCGATCATCCATGCATTGAATATGTGGAGGCACTATCTTCTTGGCAAGAGGTTTGTATTGATGAGTGATCACAATGGGTTGAGATACTTGTTTGACCAACCGAATCTAAATTCTAGGTAAGCTATATGGTTGGCCACAATTAGTGAGTTTGACTTTGAGATAAGGTACATCAAGGGTAAAGAGAACGGGGTTGTAGATGCTCTTAGCAAGAGAGTACAAGTGACTCATATAACAACTATGAGTTCTTATGGGACAAACTTATAAGATCAGATCTTATAGGCAGGACAACATGATAATAGGTACATGGAGCTTAGGCTCTTGTTACAACAGATTACAGGTACAGGTAGTGGTACAGGTGCAGGTGCATGTCCACATGATGTGGAATATCGTCTCTAAACATATACCTTGGTCATATTTAGGGATAGGATATATGTCCCAGACAATAGTGACCTCAATAAGACTATCTTAAGAGAGTTTCATGCAAAACCGTATTCAGCTCACCCAAGATATCACATTGACAACAATGATTTTTTTTTATCATTGGCTAAATATGAAGAAGGATGTGGCAGAGTTTGTGGCTAGATGTTTGGACTATCAGTAGGTAAAGGCATAATGTAAACATCCAGGTGGATTGGTACAATTGATTCCGATTCCAGAGTGGAAATGGGAGGTCATTTCCATGGATTTCAGTACAGGTTTTCCAAGGACATATAGACAACATGATTCCATCATGGTTGTAGTAGAAAGGTTGACTAAGGTAACTCATTTCATTCCATCGTAGACTACGTATTCAACCAGTGATGTATTACAATAATTCATCATAAATGTGGTCAGATTACATGGTGTTCTGAAGAGTATTGTGTTAGAATTGAATGTTAATTTCACTTCCATGTTTTGGAAGGATTTATTTATAGGATTGGGTACAAAGTTGGCCTTCAGCACAACTTATCATCCACAGAAAAATGGACAGACAAAGAGGGTCAACAAGATATTGGAGGACATGTTGAGGATGTACATGATGCATCAATAAAGGAGATGGGAGGAGTACCTTTTGTTGGTTGAGTTCGCTTACAACACTGGTTACCAGGAGTCACTGAGGATGTGTCTGTTTGAGGCATTGTATGGGTGGAGTTGTAATACACCTATCAGTTGGAGTGATCAGGCGAACATGGTATTGATTGGACCAGATATGTTGGAAGAAATGGAATAATAAATGCAGGTAATAAATAAGAATATAAAGGCATCACAGGACAAGCAGAAAAACTATGTAGATCAGAACATGTTGTTTAAGGAGTTTCGGGTTGGGGAACATGTGTACTTGTGCATCAAGCCCAAGAAGAGCTCTTTGCGGATTGGATCATGTGCGAATATGACACCTCAGTTTTGTGGACCTTTCAATATTCTTAAAAGGATTGGACTAGTAGCCTATCGAATTGCATTGCCTCCGATAGTGAAAGTCCATTATGTTGTCCATGTGTCATTACTTAATAAGTGAGTTGAATATGTTGCTCATGTGATTGAATGGTCAATATTGCAGGTGGATCCTGAAGGATAATTCCAGTTGAAATCGCAGTGTATTTTTCATAGAAAGATGCTCATGCTCCAGAATCGATCAATCGAGTAGGTTAGGGTGCAATGGAATCACTTTGGGCCCGATGAAGCTACATGGGAGATGTCAAATCAGATGCGGGCTATGTATCCTTCTCTATTCGCTAGTTGAGTGAATGTTTTTGGTATATGTTTTGATGTGATGTTTTGATATATGTATATATGTATATGGATGTAAATACTGCCATAAGCTGTGCTAAAAATATCCATGGGCAGTATGTTTTGCTTTCAATAGTATTTTTGTTTGTAGGTGTCATTGAACACCGAGGATTGTGTTCACTCAGGGGGAAGGGTTCTATAAAAACCCTGGTGAAAATTCCATGTAATACAAGTTAAATAAGGAAAAATAATAACTATGGTTATGGGACACTGATTCCAAGATGAGTGTCGGGAAAAGACATCCTAATGTGGGTTTTCATTTGGTTTATTATGGCTAAGGAAATTGGCAAAGACAATGACAAAGGCTTTGGAAAGATAAAATGACATTTTTAGCAATTTATCTATGAAAATAATAGAAACTAGGAGAAAAGGAAGGTGAAAGGTCAAAAATTTCATGTGAGAAGGAAAATGAAGGAAAATAATGGAAAATTGAAGAAATTAGAAGCCTCATTAATAAAAAGGCTTTTGAAGATCAGTTGGTACCTTTTGTCAGTTTAGTTTTTGGAGCTCTCTCTCTCTATTCTCTCTCTTTGTCACACACTCTTGGACACTTAGAGTTTTCTTAGAGTGATTCATCATTGGATCAAGAAAAGAAAATGAGGTAAAGATGAAGCACAGATGAAGCAAGGAAGAGAAAGATCAAGTGGCTACAACGAGATTATTTGCAGGTATCAAGTTGCATGTATGATTTCCTTCATAGTTTTGGTATGCATAGTTTGCATGTGTGTTCTTGATTCTCTTGTTGTCATTGGCATGGGTTTTTCTAGGTGTGACAATGTTTTTCGGCCTATCCTTTCCATTTCTGGATAGCCATGGTGTGATGGAGTTCTCATGTTTTGTTTGAGTTGGATTGTTAGATGGATTTAAAATTGAGTGAGGTGGTATTTGAAAGAAAAAACACGTGGCATAGTGATCCCTGAACCAAACTGTGGATTGTCGTAAATCCTTGGCCTAGTGACACTTGAACCTAAATATGGTTTGTGATAAAGCTGGATTTTTTGTGTTACCTCGGTGGGTCTAGGAATCCTCAATAAGTGAATAATGAGATATACGATAAATCCTAGAGGTGGGTGCCCTCGATCAGGCCTATAATTCCGTGGTCAATTATTGGCATGATATACGGTAGATCCTGGAGGGTGGAGTCTCGATTAGGCTTAGGAATCTCAAAAAGTGAATGGTGGTATATATGTTAAATCCTAGAGACTAGGAGACATGAAAATTCCTAACGGTGTAGGTGGATAAATATGGAGGCATCTGTTGGGGAAAAATAATTTCCTGTCGTTTAATTTGTCAACCTGGGGGTTTTGTAAACTTGTGAAGCATGCGTCCACTGTATGTGCTAGAAATTGTCTTTGAGTTTAGATCAATCTAACCAAAAAATAACAAAAATAAATTCATATGATCTATGAAATAAAATAATGAAAATGAAATTCGACTAACCTATGAAATCAAGTAATGAAAAGAAAGAAAGAAAATTCAAAATAAAATATAGTGCGTGCAATCACACTTGCAAGAATTGAATTTTTGATCTAAGAAAACATTTCAAAGCATGTAAAGGAAAACAACTAAGGTACGTTCAATCACTCCAGCATCCAATATGGAAGTATGATAAAATCACCTTCTTGAGATGATGCGCAAGCAACCGATTATACTTTAGTCTTTAAATCTAGGAAAGCAATTAAAGCATTCAAATGGAAAACTCAATAATTGCATAGGTTAGACATTCGAGCACCCAATTGTGAAGTATGAAAAGTCACCTTCTTGGCTTGATCTTTAGGAACACCCAATTATACAATTGATTGAGGATATTAATCTAGAAAACAATGTAAAAGCATGTAAAAGCAAAGCTCAATGATTGCATAAGTTAGACATTAAAGCACCCAATTGTGAAGTATGACAAATCACCTTCTTGGCCTGATCTTTAGGAACACCCAATTTAACAATTGACTGAGGATCTTAACCTAGAAAACAATGTAAAAGCATGTAAAAGCATGTAAAAGAAAAGCTCAATGATTGCATAGGTTAGACATTCAAGCACCCAATTGTGAAGTATGACAAGTCACCTTCTTGGTTTGATCTTTAGGAACGCCCAATTATACAATGACTAAAGATTTGATATATCAAAGTAAATAATTGATCATGAAAGGAAACTAAACAAATATGAGCTCTATTGCCTCAAACTTAATCCAATTGGAAAACATATGTATCTACCTTCTTGAGATGTTTTAGGAAAGCAAAGACTACACAATCATTCTAAAACTAATACTAAGAAAGCAAATAAACTTTAATCTATAAAAGCAAATAAATCTCACACATTTTAGGTAGCTAAAAGTATGAGAGATGGTAAATCAAGATGCACCATATGTAAGCAAAACCAAGTCAAAATGAAAGAACATTCATGAGTAAGGTGCCACAATCTAATTCTGTATTCAAAGCTTGAGCATAAATCCAATTTCACACATGATACGATAGGAGAAAGCTTTCCCTATTTATACAAAAATTAGGGATATCTACTCAATAAATGTAGATCCCTTAAATATCTACTAGATCCATACTTGTCTCAACTTATCCCTAAATTCTAGATACAAATCCTATGACACATCAAGATCCCCATGATCTTTCTCCTTGGAATATGGTCCACCTCTTGAGTTGACATTCGAATTTGATCTTGGGAGGCCAAGTAAAAACCTTTTAGAATCTCCAAAATAGGCCTACACATGTCAAAAAACTCATAACACATATATAGATATATGAAACTATGTAAATTTTCTAGTTTTTAATCATAAATTCACTTTAAATACATAAAATAGATAACTTTGGAAAACAAGGATCCTAACCTCTATATTTATAAAAATGGTTACTTGATGTAAGGTTTTAGGTCAGATAGTTATGAAATGAGAGCTGAATGGTTATGACATAATGGAAATATGTATGAATATGGAAGATAATTTTGAGACTCAACATACCCCCCAACTGAAGTTGTTGCATGTCCTTATGCAACTATTGTATTGATTCATTTGTCCATGAGTTGACCTCTTATGAGTTTTGTCTTGTATAGATTCTTTCCAAACTTTGCTTCATGATATTTTCTTTTGGAAAAGTATAATACATTTGATTGCAACATTTTTTTTTTGGTTGGTTCTTGTGTGAAAACCGATTTTTAAGCAATGGTTCTTGTGTAACAATGCTTTATTTTCTTTGTTGCATCAAAGTTCATGAAAACATTTAGAATCAAATACTACAATAACTCATCAATGAACTGATAATTTGCAAAGCATATAATCTTTTGGAATCACACTGCAACAATAGTTGGTTGGGAAGTATATGCAGGCTGGAATGAAATGAAAATGTATGATAATGTATGACATGTGAATATGAAATGATGTCTCTTCCCCCCAACTAAAGATATGACAATGTGAAAAAGGGATTGAGGAATTTTTCCAAAGTTACAATATTAGCATTCTAAGGAATTGCATGACTAAAAATTAGGAAATCACATACCTTCACTTACCTTAAATGTGGATGAGTTGTGTATATTGAAGAGTATGGATGTTTATGTTGTTGGATCATGAAGTATGTAAACAAAGGAATTTGATCTACTTATTTGTTCTCTTTGTGCTGATGACAAGATTGAGATCTTTATTGCTGCTAATACAACTTTATTCCTACTGCAAACTACTGAAATGATGTAGTCTTCAATTGTTACAAAATCCGATGGTACAATTATAGTCATGCGAATAAATGTGTTGATGTCGGCCATGAAGAGAAGTCATTGGATTACTGACCATTGGTGAATGTCGTTAAATAATGCGAGGCAAACTCACCTTTAATGTCAATGAGTGCCAAGGTACCTAAGTACATCTTGCGAAGTGCGAATAGATGAGTTGATGTCGAGCCACTTGCAAGATCTGACGATCAAGGGACATTGATGTATTCCCATGATTTTCAACGAGAGAACTTGTAATTAATGCATACAAGCCTCAAGGTACTAATAAGGACTCTAATCTTGGACCTAGATAATGTGATGATGTCGATAGGCCAAGAATTGTTAGAAAGGAGGCCTTAAAGAATCCTCCATCATCTAACGCGAGCATGAAAGAATAATTTTTGAAGGACTATGGATGAATTTTTTTGCAATGGATCAAGGTTTATTTGACAAAATGGAAATGGAAATGGAATGAATCAGCTTTGTAGAGGAGATAAATGGTTTTATTGCTGGGTTATAGGTTAGTGAAAGCAAGACAGTAAAATATAATGACTGTGAAAAGAAATGAGGAGTGAAGGAAAATGAGACGAGGATTTTATTGAATGACTAAGTAGAAATGCAATAGCAAATGTAGAGGAAAATGAGGTGAATGTTTTTTTTTTTTTGAAGTACATAGATGTAATGGAGATGATGGCATCTGAAATGCTTGCAAGTGCTGGATTTGATCTGCATTAGCATGTGCTCACGCATTGATGTTTTGTTGCTGATCACCTTCTTGTAAAAGAAATGTGGTCTCTGAGAGAGACATTGTCCGCTTGTAGTCATTTTTCCTTCCTCCTGGAACCTGCAAAAAAAATAGTACTTCTTTTGCAATGGAATGTAAGATTATCAAAAGAGAGAGGTGATCAATCTCTCTGGTTATGACATTTACAAAAAAAAAAAAAACTTAGAATTGGTACTAATAAAACAAGTTCAAGAAGAAAAACCAAAAGAATTTATATATGTGTCGAAACTAGTGCCTCGAGTTACTTGTTGTGTCTTTTCAACAATTTGTGTAGATCTCGTGTTTTTAAATAAACCATCAAAACAATTTTCCTATTTACTTCAATCATGAATTTCAATTTTATTTATTTATTATTATTATTTTTTGTTGTTGATACTGTGTCAAAATTTTATGTGGATTAACAAATTCCAATCTCCACAAGATTTGAACTTATTACCTCTATTATGCAATTTGAATGACTTACCAATAGATCACAAGCAATATTTATGAATTTAATGGAATTTTGTTCATTTTAATTATTAAAAAAAACTTGACAAGTGGTCAAATTAAATCCAAAATTTATAGGAAAATGAGATTCCAAAATATTTGCCAAATCATTTTTCATATATTTTGAACTCATCCTTTTTGCCCTCTAAATCCAAGATTTTTAGGGAAATGAGATTCCAAAATATTTTCCAAATAATTTCTCATATCTTTTGAATTGATCCTTATTTCCCAAATAGTGGATCTCATAACCAATTTTTATACTATAAAAGTTCTGAAATTGTTCATGATTTCTTTATTATTTTTGTTGCATGTTGAAAGCATGGAGAGAATGCAGGCACACAGGCATGGAGATGCTACCTTGAAGGCTTGAGTGAGACTTCATAGCTGGGCTGTGGAGGATCTACCTCCTGTATATATATAAAAAAAAAATCGAATTTCTCCTTCCATCATGGCCGCAACTATCTGTGCATTGAAAATATGTTTTTTCTCACGCAGTCTGAAAATTAAGGCTCCAAAGAACCCCAAATTTCTCCCAAACAGTTGCGAAATTGAGGAAACCATTTCTCGGTTACTTAATTCACCTCGTTCTGAAAAAAACTCATGTTTTGGTTTTTCCAGATTCGCCCTCAGTTGATCAGAAAATGCGTTTCAAAATTGATGCCTTTTAGTAATTAAGCATTTCCATTTTAATGCTCTGTGAGTTTGTTTTATTTTATGTAATTCTTTTTCTGATCCTCCAGATCACACAAAGTGCAGGAGGAGAACATACTTCAGATTTTTATTTTGTTAGCATAGTCAAGATTTTATCAATCGATTCCTCTGTAAATTTTGTAAAACTAAAATGAAAATGATCGATATCATACCTTAAATTACTACTCGTGATCTTCGCTTGTGCTCCTTGTTCTCAATTATTGGTTTTATTGCAAATCTTTCCCACCAAGGGTTAGTAAATGGGTGGTTCTTACTACACCACAAAACATCAAATTTATCCTAAGAATTATAAAAACTTATTTTATTTTTTCAAAAACAAAATTAAAAATTCTAAAATTCTAGCCAAGCTTGGTTTTATTTTTATTTTTCCTATCTATCTAAAAAAATTATTTTTGTTTTTATTTTTAAGTATATGAATGCTTCCAATGAAGCCATTTACAGATTAGAATCTTTGAAATATTCATATCCAAATTTACGAAATGTTCCTGATTTCTTGTAAAGATATGAAAATTTGCCTTGATCTTTCGATTTGTCACAAGGATCTCTTGAAGAATAGATTAATGGTGTGGCGTAATTGATTTTTGATACCATTCCTCAATGTAGTCTTTGGGTTGCATTTTAGACCCTTTGTCCATAAATGGTTAGTAAAAACTAAAAAAAAAAAAATTAAATACACTCTAGACTGAAAGCTAGTTCCTATGCACACTTCCCTGGCAACGATGCCCAAATGTTGGGGAAAAATAATTGACTGTCATTTAATTTGGGAAAAATATATCTTTGAAATATTCATATCCAAATTTACGAAATGTACCTGATTGCTTGTAAAGATATGAAAATTTGCCTTGATCTTTTGATTTGTCGCAAGGATCTCTTGAAGAATAGATTAATGGTGTGGCGTAATTGATTTTTGATACCATTCCTCAATGTAGTCTTTGGGTTGCATTTTAGACCCTTTGTCCATAAATGGTTAGTAAAAACAAAATAAAATAAAATTAAATACACTCTAGACTGAAAGCTAGTTCCTATGCACACTTCCCTGGCAACGATGCCCAAATGTTGGGGAAAAATAATTGACTGTCATTTAATTTGTCAACCCGGGGGTTTCGTAAACTTGTGAAGCATGCGTGCACTGTATGTGCTAGAAATTGTCTTTCACTTTAGATCAATCTAACTACAAAATAACGAAAACCAATTCATCTAATCTATGAAATCAAATAATGAAAATGAAATTGAACTAACCTATGAAATCAAGTAACGAAAAGAAAGAAAAATAAAATTCAAAAGAAAATATAGCGCACGTAATCACACTTGCAGGAATTGAAATTTTAATCTAAGAAAGCATTTTAAACAGGGATAATTTTAAGAATGGAAAATAATCTTGAATTTTAAAAAAATTGCGAATCTCACTAGTCCCTAATATGAAAACTATAAAATGTTTATTGATGTATTTGTAAAATTATTCAAATTTATAATGATCTTATATATTTTTTCTATATAATTTTGGCAATTTTTAAGGTAAAAAAAATTTATATTGTAAAATTTGGGCGAATCATTTTTATAAAAAAATGGAAATTGGCGAATCTTTTTTTTGGAAAAACCATGGAAAATTATCCCACCTACGAATATTAGCCCCTAAATTTTTCCGTGATTTTAAAGCATGTAAAGGAAAACAACTAAGGTACGTTTAATCACTCTAGCATCCAATATGGAAGTATGATAGAATCACCCTCTTGAGATGATGTACAAGCAACCGATTATACTTTAGTCTTTAAATTTAGGAAAGAAATTAAAGCATTCAAAGGGAAGACTCAATAATTTCATAGGTTATACATTCGAGCACCCAATTGTGAAATATGACAAGTCACCTTCTTGGCCTTATCTTTAGGAACACCCAATTATACAATTGACCGAGGATCTTAATCTAGAAAAAAATGTAAAATCATGTAAAAGCAAAGCTCAATGATTGCATAGGTTAGACATTCGAGCACCCAATTGTGAAGTATGACAAGTCACCTTCTTGGCCTGATATTTAGGAACACCCAATTATACAATGACTGAAGATTTGATATAACAAAGTAAATAACAGATCATGAAAGGAAACTAAACAAATATAAGCTATATTGCCTCAAACTTAATCCAATTGGAAAATAGACGAATCTAAATTCTTGAGATGTTTTAGGGAAGCAAAGATTACACAGTCATTCTAAAATTAATACTAAGAAAACAAATAAGCTTCAATCTATAAAAGAAATAAATCTCAGACATTTTAGGTAGCTGATCTAAAAGTATGAGATATGGTAAATCGAGATGCTCCATATGTGAGAAAAACCAAATCAAAATGAAAGAACATTCATGAGTAAGGTGCCACAATCTAATTCTGTATTCAAAGCTTGAGCATAACTCCAATTTTACACATAACATGATAGGATAAAGTTTCCCCTATTTATACAAAAATTAGGGATATCTACTCAATAAATGTAGATCCCTTAAATATCCACTAGATCCATACTTGTCTCAACTTATCTCTAATTTCTAGATACAAATCTTATGACACATCAAGATCTCCATGATCTTTCTCCTTGGAATATGGTCCACCTCTTGAGTTTAAATTCGAATTTGATCTCGGGAGGCAAAGTAAGACCCTTCTAGAATATCCAAAATAGGCCTACACAGGTCACAAAACTCATAACACATATATAGATATATGAAACTATGTTAATTTTCTAGCCTTTAATCATAAATTCACTTTAAATACATAAAATAAATAACTTTGGAAAACAATGATCCTAACCCATATATTTATGAAAATGGTTACTTGATGTAGGGTTTTAGGTTAGATAGTTATGAAATGAGAGCTGAATGGTTATGACATAATGGAAATATGTATGAATATGGAAGACAATTTTAAGATTCAACAACATCCATGCTTGTTTAGGGCCTAGTGATATGATGGGGATTGTGGTAAAGCATGGTTCTATTGATGAGGGTGAGGTGGTTTATCCTTGGGAAGCCCTAGTTGATTTTGGTTATGAGTCCCACATTCATGCTTGGAATATGACACATGGGTGATTGGCTGAAAGAAATATTTGGTTCAACCAATCTATGGTTGGGTGGTACGTGGAAGACCCAAACCTAGTTGGCTTTTACATCCATTAATAAGAGTTCCTTTCGTTGGTATTTTATATGAAAATTTACTGGTACATATGTGCCATTTATGGTTGTTGTATCCTTGTTATTATTTTTTTTTTTTTTTATATATCTTGGTTATGAGTATGTTTTATGACAATGATGATGTATGGATCTAATCATGTTTTGACATGTAAATTAATTAAAATTTAATATATGACCTAATAAATGATAATGCATCTAATTTGATAAGGCATCAATGCTTCTTAGTGATTCTCATATAAGTATGAGACCCCTATGCTTAGAGATGTTTTTATGACCTGTAGAACACAAATTTGTGACATTCTTGACGAAATGTCTGTCATAGATAGTAGGGGTCCAGTCAAGTCATTGATCAAATGTTTAAATTAGTACGTTTGTGTCAGTTTTATTTATCATTCCAGAGTTTTTCATGGAGTTATGGGTAGTGGCATGAGTCGTGGCCCTCAAAAAGTGGCACAAAATTCGGGGTCGTTGGCACAAAACTAGCTGAAAAATTCCACGGTCACTAGCTTTCCTTTGTTGTGGGAGAAACTGGGGTGTTAGATCAGTGAAAAGTTATGTTTCCTTAGGGGTTGTTCACCTTTAAAGGTTGGTTGGCTCCTGGAGGTTCTGTAGAATGTGTGGAAGGTCGGTTTGGTTTTGTTTTGTTGGTTCCACTTCCTTAACAGTACATGGGGAGTTGAATCACATCATAGTAGCCTCTCGTCACATGTTTACTCCAGTGGACTAGTTAGCTTCAGTAAATTTGGGAGGAGGGCGTTAAATCCTACTTTGTTAGGATTTAACTTCCTTCTTCTAGCCTTCGCACATGTTATTTCTCTTCCAAAATTGCAGATCAAATGAATTACTGATTAATTCCATAATGAGTTGAGTTCCTCTTTTATATATAATCTCTTGTCGAATTTTCTTTGAGGTCGACTTTATGGGTGATGGAGCCAACGTGGTTGAGGAGGGACTAGACACATTTTTTATATAAATATACATATTTCTTTCTTGATATAAGAATCCCAAGAAAGGTTTATTACATGATGACAAGGACTATGAGTCATGACACAACCCTAGAAGCACCCAATGGGTTCTATGACCTATAAACATAATAAATTGAGCATGAAACCCATGCTTATCAAAATATTTTTCTTTGAGTTTTACAATATTTTTACAAAATTTACATATGGGTTACATCATGTCATGAAATAGACAATAATTATGAATACTGATACTAGTTATATTTTCAACACTTCATCTTAACTAGGGAGGTATTCATAATTGTTTAACAGATACAAGGATGAACTCAATTTGAAGTGTTCCAAGAAGAGTGCACCAACATATCCAATGTTAGATACCATCAAGGACAAAAAATTCCAAGATATCATCAAGTGTCATCAAAGGCTATCTACTAAGACACTAACTCAACAAGGACTAAGTTGTCATCAAGGCAACTTGCCACTATAGGTACCATCAGGATAAAAAGTTGGTATCAAACCAACTAGATATAGATACCATCTAGGCTTCCATGCCAAGACACCAACCCTTGTAGGGATCTAGGTATCATCAAGGTCAAGATATCAACACTAAAACAAAGCTCCATATCATCAAGACCAAGATACCCTCCCACACCAGGATCTAGACATAATCAATGCCAAACTATAGCTGAGATATCAATACTAACCAGACCAATATTTCCTCCCAAGTACCATCATATTGGAACAAAACCTAAGGTACTCATCTCTCCCTCTCAACCAAATAAATCCAAACGTGCTTATCAAAGATTCAAACTTCTCAGGGAGAGATCAACACATTAGCTACTTGTTCATCCATCATAACATATTGTAGCCTCACGACCCCAATCACTTTCAATATATTAGCTCTTATTATTAATATGATAGCATAAAATCTGGGGTCCACAACCATTCTGATACCACTTAGATTATCACAATATCCAAAGAAATCTCGATAGAAGCTTCCTCTTTCCAACTTTTGTACCAGCACCAGACTCAGCCTCAACACTTCTCAAATGAACCAAGTCTCTATTCGCCACTTCATCAAACAATAATAATCTTAAATAGTGCTTTATCCATTCTTCGATATCATTTGTACAATTGTTAGTCTTGTCCCATCATGTCTTCCTTCTTAGCTATGGAGGATATACACTTTCCTTTATCCAATCTCCCTCTCAAATAGGGGGATAAGTCCATAATCAACAAATTTATTCTTCCAGCTACACAAACTATTATTTTGCATCATCATATCATCGGAGAACTTAAACCCTCAAAAACATCATTATTTATCTTTATATTGCAACAAATTCTTATAGCTCTCTCTTTCCATCATGCTCATCATCATCATCATAAGGTCACCATCAAGTATGAGGTAGGTAAACCTCTTTACAACCTCTTGCAAACTATGTGCTTGCAAATATCAACAACAAGTACAACCAAGCACACAAACATATATGTACACGAGCATGAAATTAACTTTATCAAGGTTATCATGTCATCACAAGGAGATAATCTAGGGTTATCCAAATTTTAATAAGAAATTAAAGCTATATATTCAAAACCTAAACCTAGTTAGGGTTACAATAATAATGAAAGTGATCAACTAGGGTTACACTTTCATGCCCTAGACTCTTACAAAAACCTTTGTTAGGGTTTTTTCACAAACCTTAGATAATATCATCAAAATTTTAATAATAAACCTTAGATATCCAACAACTAAAACATGATAGGGTTTCAACCATATCAGAAGCATTTACACCTAGGGTTTCAATGTTCATGCCCTAGGAACTTTTATCAACTTCTACAAGGGTTTTGTCATAAACCCTATATATTATCACTAAACCCTAAAGAGATAGGGTTTTATCATATGCCCTAGATACCATCAACAAACTCTAAAATCAAAAGGCTAGGGTTTTTACCAAAGTTAACTATCAAAATATAGTTATTACAAGTGTTGATTCAATCTAGATATCAAACACCCCGACAATATAATAATCTTTATGATTTTATAGAAAAACCCTAGATGTGAGAGAGTTATTAATATAAATCAATTTTAAAGACAAAATGATTGTACCTTTATATATGATGAATACCTACTACAAATTATGTAATATTAAACATACCTCGAGTTTATCTCTTTACAAAAGTTGAAGGGATTTCTTTTTGCAATAAAACTTCTTTCATAACTCATGTCTTCCTTTTGTAGGCTCCCTTTGAATCTAGCCGCAATCATTTTTTTTGGATATTTGTGTAAACCTTCTTTCAAGGAAAACACAAAAAATGAGTATAATAAAGTTACAAAAGTAATGTTAGATATAAAGAGGAAATTTTACAATCAATGTAGTGAAAAGGAGGAGGAAAAAAAATACTTATCTTTTATCAATGAAGGCTTCCTCTTGATCTCATTATGCTCAAAGATTTGTTTAGCCTAGCTGTTGGGTATGTGTTATATTATTTTCACGATTATTCGCACACACGGGGAGGGGGGGGGGATAGCACCCCCTGTTTAGGGTTCGGGGTAGCGCCCCGGGAATTTTTTTTTTTTTGGACCCTATTTTTCGGTGGGCAGACCCGCCCATGGTTTTGTACATGGGTTTGCACATGGTTTTTGGGCATGATGGTTTTTGGCCCCTATTATTTTGTAGATCTGGTCAAGGGAACTACGGTTATGTTCTAATCCAGGGTTAATGGCTTGGGGTTTATGTATGCTTTGGCATGTACATATATGTGTTGTAACACTAAAAGGAACATAATGAAAAATCAAGCTGGTAGTCCTGATTTGGGATCCAGGGGAAAATCTCTGTGTATATCTGTTTTATGTTTTATGCTCTAACTATTGTTTATTTTCTATTTTTAAGATTCATTTGCAGATAATTTTTGTAGAGGGTTAAAACTTACATTTGGTATCAGAGCTGTTTCGGCTTCGAGGGGACTCCTTTGTTGTTGAGGGGTTTTTTGCTAGAGCCTGTGGTAGACCCTGTTCAGTGGGAGATCTGCAGGATCGATTCTTGCGGTGAGAGAAGATGGCAAGCAGTGGAAATATAGATATAGAGAAATTTAATGGTCAGAGTTTTGATTTGTGGAAGCTCAAGATGGAGTATCTACTAGTGGATAAATATCAGTGGATCGTGGTAGATCCGGGTAATAAACTAAGATAATGTCAGATGAAGACTAGAAGAAGCTGGATCGGAAGGCAAAGAGCACAATACGGTTGTGTGTCTCAGATTCAGTATTGCTGAATGTATCTAGGGAAGCTACGACGAAGGCTTTGTGGGAAAAGCTAGGGAATTTGTACCAATCTAAGTCTCTGGTGAATAAATTGTTCCTGTGGAAAAAACTGTATAACCTGAGGATGAAGGATGGAGGCTTGGTGATAGAGCATATGGACACCTTCAATACTGTGGTAAGTCAGCTGGTATCTGTTGATATTAAATCTCAGATGAAGATAGGTGCATCAGTTTGTTGTGTTCTCTACCAGATTCGTGGGATAGTCTGGTTATTGCAGTAGGTAGAAATACAACTACCTTGAATTTTGATGACATTGTCTCAGCCTTGCTCTCGGAGGAAATGAGATAGAGAAACATGGAAGGCCAGAATGGAGATGCCTTATCTGTACGAGGTAGGTCCCAGAACAAAAACAAGAATAAGGTTTCGAGTGGGAGATCTAAATCTAGAGGGAGATCCAAATCTCCAGGAAATTTTTTAAAGGTGTGCTGGAAATGCGGAAAGGAATGACACTAAAAAAAGGACTGCAAATCTAAAGCTCCCGAGAAAGGAAAGGGTTCTGATGATGCTTCTTCTACAAAGGAAAAAACCACCTCAAATGAAGGTGGGGATGTGTATTTGGTTTCTTCCTCAAATACACATGTAGATCATGAGGCATGGTTGATTGACTTAGGTGCATCCTTTCACTTCATTCCCCATAGGGAGTGGTTCTATCAGTATGATAAGTATGATGGTGGTGATGTCTTCTTAGGGGATGATAGGAAGGCAAAAATCGTCGGACGTGGAAAATTCAAGCTGAAGCTGCAAGGTGGAAGGATTAGAACACTTCCTGGTGTTCTACACATTCCTGCATTGGCCAGAAATCTGATTTTTGTAAGCAAGATGGATGATGCAAGTGTAAAAATAGTGTTCTAGAAAGATAACTGCAAGATAGTTTAGGTAGCATTGGTATTAATGCAGGGAGTTCGGGTTGGAACTCTGTACAAGCTTCAGGGTAGCACTATTATTAATGGGTGCAACAGTTCTGTGGTTCCTGAAAGTGGAGCGGAAAGCCTAATGATCTCTCGAGAAAAGACCATGCTATGGCAATAAAGGCTTGGACATATTGGAGAGAAGGGCCTTCAGATACTGCATGGAAATGGTATGGTAGAATGTATGTCTAATTTCTCTTTGGATTTTGATTTCTCTGAACATTGTGTATATGGGAAGCAAAATCGGGTGAGTTTTCCTTCTGGTGCTAAGAGGGCAAACAAGATATTAGAGCTTGTGCACAGTGATGTGTTTGGACCTGTGTCGGTTCCGTCGTTGAGAAATTTTGTGTACTATGTTTCTTTCATAGATGAATTCTCAAGGAATACATGGATATATTTCTTGAGGAAGAAATCTGAAGTCTTTGACAGATTTAAAGAATTTAAGGCTTTGGTGTAAAACTAGATAGAGAAGAAGATAAAGGTGCTGAGGAAATATAATGGTGGAGAGTTCTGCAAGAAGAAGTTTGAAGAGTTCTGTAAGAAGTGTGGTATAGCATGACAGAAAAATAATCCATACACACCTCAACAAAACGGAGTTACAGAAATAATGAATAGAATGCTGATGGAAAAGGCAAGAAGCATGCTCAATGGTGCCGGGTTAGGACAATAATTTTGGGCAGATGCAGTGGAGACTGCATGTTAATTGGTTAACAGGTCACCTTCATCAGAGTTGGAGGATAAGACTCCACACGAGGTATGGACTGGTAAGAAACCCTCTCTTTCACATCTGAGGGTATTTGGATGTGATTCACATGTACATGTTCCAAAGGAGAAAAGGACCAAGTTGGATAATAAATTTGAAAGGTGCATCTTTATTGGGTATAAGGATGGCATAAAAGGTTACAAGCTTTGGAACCCATAAACAAGGAAGGTTGTGTACAGCCAAGATGTGGTGTTTAGAGAGGTGAAATGTGTTGTTAAACATGAAGTCCTACCACCGAAACCTGAGAAGATAGAGTTTGAGCTAAAGGATGATGAATCATAATCTACAAAAGAAGAAGATTCCGAAGAGGGAGAGTCACAAACTCCAGCTGTGAGAAGATCAGTTCAGGAAAGAAGGCAGCCAGAAAGGTATAGTCCATTTTCTTTCTGTTCAAAATTTTCTTTAATTATCACTGATGATGATCCCATAACTGTCAGGGAGGCAGTGGATTCAGAGGATGGAAAACTCTGGAAGGAGGCCATGGTTTATGAAATGACATCCTTGCACAAAAGGGAGGCATGGGATGTGGTGGAGTTACCGGCTAGAAGGAAGCCCATTGGGAGAAAATGGGTTATTAAGAAGAAGATGAATGTAGAAGGCAAGATGGAGAAATACAAAGCTCGGTTGGTAGCAAAAGGTTATTCCCAGGTGACAGGAATTGATTTTGGTGATATTTTTTCTCCTGTTGCCAAGGTTACTTCTATTATATGATTTTGATCTATTGTTGCTACATTTGATTTTGAGGTAGAGCAAATGGATGTGAAGACAACATTTCTTCATGGGGATCCAGAAGAGGAGATCTACATGAAGAAACCTGAAGGCTTTGCGGTGAAGGGTAAGAAAGAACTAGTATGCAGGTTAAAAAAGTCTCTATATGGGTTAAAATAGTCACCAAGGATGTGGTATCAGAAATTTGATACCTATATACAGGGACTTGGCTTCACCAGAAGCAAAGAGGATCATTATGTTTATTTTAAATTAATTGGTGACCATGTTATTTATTTGGTCTTGTATGTGGATGATATGTTGCTGATTGGAAATGACAAAGAAATTATCCTAGATTTGAAGACCTAATTGTTCTTCAAATTCGACATGAAGGATCTTGGTGCTGCAAACTATATTTTGGGCATGGAAATTAAGAGATATCAGGAAAAGAGGAAGCTCTAGTTAAACCAGAGGAATTATGTGGAGACTATATTGCAGAGGTTCAATATGAAGGATAGTAAACTGGTGAAGGTTCCTATTAATGTAGGTGTAAATTTGTCTGCTGAATAGTGTCCCAAGACACTAGAAGAAGAGGAGGATATGTCCCGTGTTCCATATGCAAGTGCAGTGGGTAGCCTGATGTATGCAATGGTCTGTACTAGACCAAACATCACACATGCAGTGGGAGTATTGAGCAGGTTTATGTAAAAACTAGGGAAGGAGCATTGGACAATAGTGAAGTGGGTTTTTAGATATTTGCATGGCACTAGTGATTATGGTTTGTGCTACCAGGGAAGACCAGGATTGGACAAAGTTTTGGACATCTATGGTTTTATTGATGAAGACTGGGTTGGAGATCTGGACCAAAGAAGATCTACAAGTGGGTATGTGTTTAGCCTATTTGGAGGTGCAGTCAGTTGGATGAGTAAAAGACATTCTGTAGTGGATCTTTCAAGTACATAGGCAGAATACATGGCAGCCATTCATGCAAGAAAGGAAGCAGTTTGGTTGCAGAGATTGTGTTCAAGTATGGGGTTGGTGCAGTGGGCTATAAGGATAGAATGTGATATCCAAAGTGCAATTTTCTTGGCTAAGAACCCTACTTATCATTCAAAGACAAAACACATTGATGTTCAATATCACTTTGTGAGAGATATGGTTGAGGATAAAAGGGTGTTCCTGGTAAAGGTGGAAACTTTGAAGAATGTTGCAGATGCATTGACGAAGTCTGAGAGCACTCAGAAGTTCTCTTGGTGTAGAGAAACAATGGGTGTTACAGAGCTGGGCTAATGACTAAGCTCTCCTGTGGCCCCTTGCGAAAAGAAAACAAGAAGTGGGAGAATGTTGGGTATGTGTTATATTCTTTCCATGATCGGTGAGCGGACCCGCCCATGGTTTTGTGCATGGGTTTGCACATGGTTTTGGGGCATGATGGTTTTTGGCCCCTGGTATTTTGTAGATCTGGTAAAGGGAACTACGGTTATGTTCTAATCCAGGGTTAATGGATTTGGGTTTATGTATGCTTCGACATGTATATATATGTGTTGTAACACTAAAAGGAATATAATGAAAAATCAAGCTGGTAGTCCCGATTTGGGATCCAGGGGAAAATATTTGTGTACATCTGTTTTATTTTTTATGCTCTCGTTATTGTTTATTTTCTGTTTTTAAGATTTTTTTGCAAATAATTTCTTTACAGGGCTAAAACCTACACTAGCCATACTTTTCATTTGCTTCCTTTATTATGTACCTTAGTATTTTTATGGTCACAAGGAAGCTTCAAAAGTACTGCAACTCCCATTGATTTCTTGATGCTCTTCACAAGGTAACTAATTGTAGCTTCTCTTGAATTTCTCAAACCTTTGAAGATTATAGGTCAAAAGACAACCTTTCAACATCCAACATATTAGGCTTTCTAGGGTAAATCTAGGATCATACAAGATCCTCATAAGGTGGTAGCAGAAATAATTGACAAGTAAGCATTTACAAGCCTATTATAAGACGCCTGATAGGTCTCCTAATGATCAAAATATGTTCCAATATGTGTTTCATTAATATTAATGTCATAAGGGCATACATATTAGTCTCAAGAAGCAATATTCATTATGGTGTGACAAGGTATGTGTCTGCCATACATCACTATCATATTACTGCAATCCATTACTATCATATTGTCACATTTTTGAGGTTAAGAGCCCTGCCATACATTACTGAAGATAACCTTTCAATGACCAATATGTTGCCCAAGAGCACCAAATATATGAGTGCCTATCTGAGGAAATTTGTCCTTTGATTAGGGCTCCATATATTCTTGACATCAATTCTAATGCGACCTCAAAGCCTCCAATCATGGTGGTGATCAATATGACTACTCCAATATAATTTAACCACAATTATGAACCCAATTGGGGCTCTATCATCCTGAGGTATGAATAAAAATTTCAGCCCTAGTTAGGGCACTATAATGGTCCATGGTTTGGCCTCTAATCCTCCACAATTATTCTGCGATTATTCTTCTAATAAAGTGACCATACTCTGGAAATTACTCTGACATTTTGGTTATTGTTGAATTTTGCAACAAGAAATAGTGAAGGAGGCATCCTGAAACATCATCCTTGATCCTAGTTGGAAAATAATCACCTAAACTAGGTGGGGCCCACACAGGCTATTTTTAGGCGTATGTCTATTTTTAGAAATGGTGAGCATATTCTATAAGTTGCAGGAGGATATTTGTAGATGGTTGGTAAAATGTGAAAAATATATGAAATTCTATTTTTAGAAGATTGGGCGAAGTCTATTTATAGATCGTCGATCTAAAAATATATGCATGTTGATTATTATTAGCTCTTAATAATAATCAGACTCTAAACATCAACTTATTCTCTTGGAGAACTTAATTTCTGTATAAAAATTTGTCAAATAAGTGGGCTGAAGGAATTACGCAATTCCTAAGGGTTTACTGGAGTTCATGCATGGAGGACTCAGTTAGAACTGAAGTGGCAAAGTTATGACAGAGTTGGAAGAATAGTCCATGGAGTTGTATTCAGTTTAACTCAGTTAGACTCAGTTGAGCTAGTTGTATCTAATATAACGGAATGATACAATAGTGAGAGTGGAGTGAATTAATTATTTAATTAATTCACAAATAATAACTCATTAATCAACTGAACAATACAGCAGTTAACTACAGTGGATGTCAGATCCAGTGGAGACCCAGTGCATAGATAGGTGAAAGGGTGAGATAGACAATCTGTTGTGACCATAATGATGCATGATTGCATCTATATATATAATGGAGTTTCCAATGATAATAACACAGTCAAGGAGAGTGGGATTGCATCGAATTGTTCTTTGTAATCAGCTTGGATTGCACAGTGGAGGCAGGCTAGCAGGAGGGTTGAGATTGGTGCATGGATTTGCAGATTTCTTCTATGTTAGTGTGTGACGATTGATTGTACTAAGAGATTGATGTACTAAGCTTTGTATGAGGATTGTTACATGATCTCCATGATATATAATATATGATAGTTGGATTTTTCAGCTTCAGGTTTTCCCGTTAAACAACTGTGTTATGTGCGATTGTTTTTATGCTTCACATGCGTGTGCAATTAATTTTCCGCAAAATATTAACAGTGGAATGATTTTGTATTTTTCAAGAAGTTAAATATTGTGAGATCAAGGGAATATGAATGTATGCATTCTCATTGTATACGAATTTCTACACGGTATCGAAACTGTGTTATAGATTTTCTACATGGAATGAGAGCATGATTTTTTGGGCGCGCAAGTTTGCAGAGAATATCTGAAATTTTTGGTGAAATATTTTCAGAAAAAAATAGCATATTTGGATTGCGAAAAAAATACCCAAATTGAAAAAAAAAAATCCGTCAAATCGGAGCTCGGATGAGGGAGATATCGTCGATTTAAAATCAGCTCTTTTGTTAGAAAATTTTGCAATGACGGGACAATTACAATGTGCGCGAGCCAAGAATCTACATGCACTGAGGTACAAGATGCATGCAAAGCTTTGAGGAGAAAAGAGGAGGTTAGTGACTTGGTGGTTGAGAGGGAGCCTCTCAACATGCAGCCTAAGAAGCTGTCTCAGAAGGTTGTGGAGCAGCCACAACTGGAGATACAGAAGAATCTTTATATATTTGATGTAGATGGGATTTCTATGGAGCTTCCTACTGTTGGGAAGTGCAAGAAAGACATGCAATTTAAGCTTGAGAGGGAGTAGGATTTGCATGCAAGTAAGAGTGAACTTCGGGATGTGGAGCAGCCACAAGATGAGGACAATGGAGTGGGAGAAACCACTCATGCAGAGAAATTTCGTGCCAGATGGGCAGAGGGAGTGCATGCAGCTATATCACCAGGTAAGCGGTGGGGAAAGCCATGACATGCATGAATAATCCAAGAAGAAATTTATGGGCAGGATTCATTGAGATGGTGTGGATCTCATGAATTGAACCTGGCTAGGAGGTGCCCATAGAGCAGCAATAGCATGATCAGTTGGATTGATGCAGTGAGATCAAAGTGACAGTGCCGGATACTGGAGCGCGGTTTAGAGTTGACAGAAAGTGCATAGTGTATGGGTGCAGAGTTCAATAGCGCAGTGGTTCCTGAAGACATGTGCAGTAGCTAAGCAGAAGTTGAAGACTTTGATGATAGATGCATTACACTGATTGAGTTGTTTGGAGCCTTTCAATTTCAGAAGTGTTGCAACAAGAGTTGCAGGGCGAATGCATGGAGTTGCATGTCGCATGCAAAGACATACCTTTCTTTTTTAGAGGGAGTGTTGAAGTTTGCAACAAGAAACAATGAAGGAGGCATCCTGAAACATCATCCTTGATCCTAGTTGGAAAATAATCACCTAAACTAGGTGGGGCCCACACATGCTATTTTTAGGTGTATGTCTATTTTTAGACATGGTGAGCATATTCTATATGTAGCAGGAGGCTATTTGTAGATGGTTGGTCAAATGTGAAAAATAGATGAAATTCTATTTTTAGAAGATTGGGCGAAGTCTATTTATAGATCGTCGATCTAAAAATAGATGCATGTCGGTTATTATTAGCTCTTAATAGTAATCCGACAATAAACAACAACTTATTCTCTTGGAGCACTTTATTTCAGTGAACAGATTTTGAAAATCAGTGAGCTGAAGGAATTACACAATTCCTAATGGTTTATTGGAGTTCATGCATGGAGGACTCAGTTAGAACTAAAGTGGCAAAGTTATAACAGAGTTGGAAGAGTATTTTATGGATTTGTATTCAGTTTAACTCAGTTAGACTCAGTTGAGCTAGTTGTATCTAATCTAACTGAATGATACACTAGTGAGAGTGGAGTGAATTAATTAGTTAATTAATTCACAAATAATAACTCGTTAATCAACTGAACTACACATCAGTTAACTACAATGCATGTCAGATCTAGTGGAGACCTAGTGCAGAGATAGGTGAAAGGGTGAGATAGACTATCTGTTGTGACCATAGTGATCCATGGATTGCATCTATATATACATTGGAGTTGCCAATGATAATAAAATAGTCAAGGAGAGTGGGATTACATCGAATTGGTCTTTGTAATCAGCTTGGATTGCGTAGTGGAGGCAGGCTAGAAGGAGGACTGAGATTGGTGCATGGATTTGCAGATTTCTTCTATGTTAGTGTGTGACGATTTATTGTACTGAGAGCTTGATGTAATAAGCTTTTTATTTGGATTGTTACGTGATCTCCATGATACATAATATATGATAGTTGGGGTTTTCAGCTTCAGGCTTTCCCGTTAAACAACTGTGTTATGTGCGATTGTTTTTATGCTTCACATGTGTGTGCAATTAATTTTCCACAAGAGATTAACAGTGGAATGATTATGTATTTTGAAGAAGTTAAATATTGTGATATCAGGGGAATCTAGATGTATGCATGCTTATTGTACACTAATTTCTATATGGTATCGAAGTTGTGTTATAGATTTTCTACATGGAATGAGAGCAGGAATTTTTGGGCGCGCGAGTTTGCAGAGAATATCTGAAAATTTTGGTGAAATATTTTCAGAAAAAAATAGCATATTTGGATTCCTTGCGAAAAAATACCCAAATTGAAAAAACAAATCGGTCAAATCGGAGCTCGGATGAGGGAGATATCGACGATTTAAAATCAGCTCTTTTGTTAGAAAATTTTGCGATGACGGGACAATTACAATGTGCGCGAGCCAAGAATCTACATGCACTGAGGTACAAGATGTATGCAAAGCTTTGAGGAGC
The DNA here is from genome assembly GCA_034641835.2 of Pinus albicaulis. Lineage (NCBI taxonomy): Eukaryota > Viridiplantae > Streptophyta > Pinopsida > Pinales > Pinaceae > Pinus > Pinus albicaulis. The sequence continues at coordinate 1,220,827,222 of CM076578.1, forward strand.
AAAGCAGAGGTTAGTGACTTGGGGGTTGAGAGGGAGCCTCTCAACATGTAGCCTGAGAAACAGTCTTAGAAGGTTGTGGAGCAACCACAACTGGAGATGCAAAAGAATCTTTATAGATTTGATGTAGATGGGATTTCTACGGAGCTTCCTACTGTTGGGAAGTGCAAGAAAGACATGCAATTGAAGCTTGAGAGGGAGAAGGATTTGCATGTAGGTAAGAGTGAACCTCGGGATGTGGAGCAGCCATAAGATGAGGATCATGGAGTGGGAGCAACCACTCATGTAGAGAATTTCATGCGAGATGGGAAGAGGGAGTGCATGCAACTATACCACCAGGTAAGAGGTGGGGCGACATGCATGGATAATCCAACAAGAAATTTCTGGGCAGGATTCATTGAGATGGTGTGGATCTCATGAATTGAACCTGGCTATGAGGTGCCCATAGAGCAACAGTAGCATGATCAGTTGGATTAATGTAGTGAGATCAAAGTGACAGTGTCGGATACTGGAGCGCAGTATAGAGTTGACAGCAAGTGCATAGTGCATGGGTGCAGAGTTCAAAAATGCACTGGTTCTTGAAGACATGTGCAGTAGCTAAGCAGAAGTTGAAGACTTTGATGATAGAAGCATTAGGCTGATTGAGTTGTTTGGAGCCTCTCAGGTTCGAAAGTGTTGCAGCAAGAGTTGCAGGGCGAATGCATGGAGTTGCATGTCACATGCAAAGACATTCCTTTCTTGTTGAGAGGGAGTGTTGAAATTTGCAACAAGAAACAGTGAAGGAGGCATCCTGAAACATCATCCTTGATCCTAGTTGGAAAATAATCACCTAAACTAGGTGGGGCCCACACATACTATTTTTAGGTGTATGTCTATTTTTAGACATGGTGAGCATATTCTATAAGTTACAAGAGGCTATTTGTAGATGGTTGGACAAATGTGAAAAATAAATGAAATTCTGTTTTTAGAAGATTGGGAAAAGTCTATTTATAGATCGTCGATCTAAAAATAGATGCATGTTGATTATTATTAGCTCTTAATAATAATCAGACTCTAAACAACAACTTATTCTCTTGGAGCACTTAATTTCAGTATACAGATTTGTCAAATCAGTGGGCCGAAGGAATTACGCAATTCCTAAGGGTTTACTGGATTTCATGCATGGAGGACTCAGTTAGAACTGAAGTGGCAATTTTTGACAGAGTTGGAAGAGTAGTTCATGGAGTTGTATTCAATTTAACTCAGTTAGACTCAGTTGAGCTAGTTGTATCTAGTCTAACTGAATGACACACTAGTGAGAGTGGAGTGAATTAATTGGTTAATTAATTCAAAAATAATAACTCATTAATCAACTGAACAATACAACAGTTAACTACAGTGCATGTCAGATCCAAGTGGAGACCCAGTGCAGAGATAGGTGAAAGGGTGAGATAGACTATTTTTTGTGACCATAGTGATGCATGGATTGCATCTATATATACATTGGAATTTCCAATGACAATAACACAGTCAAGGAGAGTGTGATTGCATCGAATTGGTCTTTGTAATAAGCTTGGATTGCGCAGTGGAGGCAAGCTAGCAGGAGGGTTGAGATTGGTGCATGGATTTGCAGATTTCTTCTATGTTAGTGTGTGATGATTGATTGTACTGAGAGCTTGATGTACTAATATTTGTATGAGGATTGTTACATGATCTCCATGATACAGAATATATGATAGTTGGGGTTTTCAACTTCAGGCTTTCCCGTTAAACAACTGTGTTATGTGCGATTTTTTTATGCTTCACATGTGTGTGCAATTAATTTTCCGCAAAATATTAACAGTGGAATGATTCTGTATTTTGAAGAAGTTAAATATTGTGAGATCAGGGGAATCTGGATGTATGCATGCTTATTGTATACTAATTTCTACATGTTATCGAAGCTGTGTTATAGATTTTCTACATGGAATGAGAGCAGGAATTTTTGGGCGCGCGAGTTTGCAGAGAATATCTGAAATTTTTGGTGAAATATTTTTAGAAAAAAATAGCATATTTGGATTCTTTGTGAAAAAATAACCAAATTGAAAAAAAAATCGGTCAAATCGGAGCTCGGATGAGGGAGATATCGTCGATTTAAAATCAGCTCTTTTGTTAGAAAATTTTGCGACGACGGGACAATTACAATGTGCGCGAGCCAAGAATCTACATGCACTGAGGTACAAGATGCATGCAAAGATTTGAGGAGAAAAGCAGAGGTTATTGACTTGGTGGTTGAGAGTTAGCCTCTCAACATGCAGCCTGAGAAGCAGTCTCAGAAAGTTGTGGAGCATCCACAACTGGAGATGCAGAAGAATCTTTATAGATTTGATGTAGATGGGATTTCTACGGAGCTTCCTACTATTGGGAAGTGCAAGAAATACATGCAATTGAAGCTTGAGAGGGAGTAGGATTTGCATGCAGGTAAGAGTGAACCTTGGGATGTGGAGCAGCCACAAGATGAGGATTATGGAGTGGGAGCAACCACTCATGCAGAGAAATTTCGTGCTAGATGGGCAGAAGCAGTGCATGCAGCTATACGACCAGGTAAGAGGTGGGGCAACATGCATGGATAATCCAAGAATAAATTTCTGGGCAGGATTCATTGACATGGTGTGGATCTCATGAATTGAACCTGGCTACGAGGTGCCCATAAAGCAGGAGTAGCATGATCAGTTGGATTGATGTAGTGAGATCAAAGTGGCAGTGTCAGATACCGGAGCGCGGTTTAGAGTTGACAGCAAGTGCAGAGTTCATGGGTGTAGAGTTCAACAACGTAGTGGTTCCTGAAGACATGTGCAGTAGCTAAGCAGAATTCGAAGACTTTGATGATAGATGAATTAGATTGATTGAGTTGTTTGGAGCCTTTCAGTTTCAGAAGTGTTGCAGCAAGAGTTGCAGGGCGAATGCATGGAGTTGCATGTCGCATGCAAAGACAGTCCTTTCTTGTTGAGACGGAGTGTTGAAGTTTGCAATAAGAAACAGTGAAGGAGGCAACCTGAAACATCATCCTTGATCCTAGTTGGAAAATAATCACCTAAACTAGGTGGGGCCCACACAGACTATTTTTAGGTGTATGTCTATTTTTAGACATGGTGAGCATATTTTATAAGTTGCAGGAGGCTATTTGCAGATGGTTGGTCAAATGTGAAAAATAGATGAAATTCTATTTTTAGAAGATTGTGTGAAGTCTATTTATAGATCGTCGATCTAAAAATAGATGCATGTCGATTATTATTAGCTCTTAATAATAATAAGAATCTAAACAACAACTTATTCTCTTGGAGCACTTAATTTCAGTATATAGATTTTTCAAATCAAAGGGCTGAAGGATTTACACAATTCCTAAGGGTTTAATGGATTTCATGCATGGAGGACTCAGTTAGATCTGAAGTGGAAATTTTTGACAGAGTTGGAAGAGTAGTTCATGGAGTTGTATTCAATTTAACTCAGTTAGACTCAGTCGAGCTAGTTGTATATAGTCTAACTGAATGATACACTAGTGAGAGTGGAGTGAATTAATTGGTTAATTAATTCACAAATAATAACTCATTAATCAACTGAAAAATACAACAGTTAACTACAGTGCATGTCAGATCCAAGTGGAGACCCAGTGCAGAGATAGGTGAAAGGGTGAGATAGACTATTTGTTGTGACCATAGTGATGCATGGACTGCATCTATATATACATTGGAATTGCCAATGATAATAACACAGTCAAGGAGAGTGGGATTTCATTGATTTGGTATTTGTAATCAGCTTGGATTGCACAATGGAGGCAGGCTAGCAGGAGGGCTGAGATTGGTGCATGGATTTGCAGATTTCTTCTATGTTAGTGTGTGACGATTGATTGTACTGAGAGCTTGATGTACTAAGCTTTGCATGAGGATTTTTACATGATCTCCATGATACATAATATATGATAGTTGGAGTTTTCAGCTTCAGTCTTTCCCATTAAACAACTGTGTTATGTGCGATTGTTTTTATGCTTCACATGTATGTGCAATTAATTTTCCGAAAAAGATTAACAGTGGAATGATTCTGTATTTTTCAAGTTAAATATTGTGAGATCAGGGGAACCTGGATGTATGCATGCTTATTGTATACTAATTTCTACATGGCATCAACGCTGTGTTATAGATTTTCTACATGGAATGAGAGCAGGAATTTTTGGGCGCGCGAGTTTGCAGAGAATATCTGAAATTTTTGGTGAAATATTTTCAGAAACTAATAGCATATTTGGATTCCTTGCGAAAAAATACTCAAATTGGAAAAAAAAAATCGGTCAAATCGGAGCTCGGATGAGGGAGATATCATCGATTTAAAATAAGCTTTTTTGTTAGAAAATTTTGTGACGGCGGGACAATTACAATGTGCGCGAGCCAAGAATCTGCATGCACTGAAGTACAAGATGCATGCAAATCTTTGAGGAGCAAAGCAGAGGTTAGTGACTTGGTGGTTGAGAGGGAGCCTCTCAACATGCAGCCTGAGAAGCAGTCTCAGAAGGTTGTGGAGTAGCCACAACTGGAGATGCAGAAGAATCTTTATAGATGTGATGTAGATGGGATTTCTACGGAGCTTCCTACTATTGGGAAGTGCAAGAAAGACATGCAATTGAAGCTTGAGAGGGAGCAGGATTTGCATGCAGGTAAGAGTGAACCTCGAGATGTGGAGCAGCCAAAAGATGAGGATCATGGAGTGGGAGCAACCACTCATGCAGAGAAATTTCATGCCAGATGGGCAGAGGGAGTGCATGTAGCTATACCACCAGGTAAGAGGTGGGACGACATGCATGGATAATCCAAGAAGAAATTTCTGGGCAGGATTCATTGAGATGGTGTGGATCTTATGAATTGAACCTGGCTACAAGGTGTTCATAGAGTAGCAGTAGCATGATTAGTTGGATTGGTGCTGTTGACTATATTAGCCCCCCCCCCCCCATTATGATTTTGGGCCTACTGTCCCGTTTGAATCTGTTTGACGCCCCCATCATGGCTTGAGACCTTCGTCTCCTGCCTACCGTTGCCACCTTTCATTCCTAAAACCGTATTCAAAATGGCCAAAAAACCCATATTCAGAAATATGTCGGTCTTAGCTCCTTCTGGTCTCAGCCCCCTTCATTTTGTTCTCCACGCAACGCAGGAGCTAGCCCATGGGCCAAAATGAAAAGCGCTTACCATACACGGCCATCGGGTGCATTTTGCGCCGTCCGATCATGCCACAGATCGACGATCCGCAACCTGTCCCTGTCTGGTGGTCCCCGCCGCGCCTTACCCCTAAAACCAGCCTGATTTTTTCGTACCACCATTGCTGGGCAAGCGGTATTTCCCCTTCGGCCAGCGATTCCATACGCTGATCTCCACGTGTCTTTCTATACAGTGCCAAAACCGCTCCATTTCGCGCGTTAACATTCGATCACGGACGCGCAGCGGAATCAATGTAAACCGTCCGATCTGAGGGCTCTCATCCTACGGAGATCATTCGTTGAAGCTGCTCGAATATTAACCTGGGTTAATGACGCCCGCTGACCGCCCGAGTCCACCTCCACGTCACTCTTTCCGCCTGGTCTTTCGTACATCCCTGTCATCACCCCACGTGTCTTTTTCATTTCCACTCCACCTTTTATATTTTTCATCCATATGTTGTACTTTAGTGTTTTACATGGAAAAACTTCTATCTCGTCCATTCACCCCTGCTCCACTGTGATTTCGTTGCCATCCATCATGACTCCGCCAGCTCACAATGCCATGCCACTTCACAACCGCCCCCGTTGCGTCTACCCCCTGTGCATTTTTTTTCCTAACATGTTTGTGGTTTTTGCAGGTCTGCAGCGACGAAGAAATGGCTATTACTCAAGGCCACCACTATAAAAGCCGAGTTTGCTCCGAAGGACAAATTTTTTTCAGAAGTAAATTTATGGGGAAAGATCTAGAAAGCTGTCACGACATAGCTCTCATTAAAACAGTTGGGTTCGAAATCTACCAAACCCTCCAGAGCCTTTTAAAATAAAGATTTTGCAGATAGGGATATTAATGGAGCAACAACAAAATATCAGGGAATGATCGAGAAATTCAGCCTCCGGCATTTAAGATCTTAGATATGATTTCAAAAGATGGAAGGCAAAAAGTACAAGTGCTTAAAAAACATATCCTCTAGGTTTTAATTCAACATATTTTACGCTCAGGAAAGTACATAATGTTACATATTTTATTTCACATATCTTATCTTTGGAGAAATTTGCACCTACAAAATTTACTCCATAGAGCAGCAGCAGAGTACCTACGTCAGTTTAGCATCAAACAGTGTGAGCGGGCACTCTCTCACCATTCCTATTTTAATGAGCCAATTAAATGTTCACCGACTTCTTTTTGGGGTTTTTCTCTTCCTTCTCTATAAAAACCTAGAAGAAAGACATTGTAAGGGTTTCAGACTTTTATCAGAAAGTTGTGCTGTGAAAGGAATTTTTGTATACATTTTGTAAAGCTTTTGTATGAAGGCTCAGAGCCCGTAGGGTCTCAGTGAGGAGGAGTTCTATCTGTAATGAGGATTCTGGTCTTTGATATATCACAGTATGTAAACTTCTTTTATGTGCTTAATAAAATATTTCATTCCATATATCTTCTTCTTGTATCATGATGCTGGAATGCAAGTGGCTCACTGATTTTAGGTAAGGATTCATCCTAGTTGATGCCCATACTTGAATCAGTCAAACACTTTAAATATGGCTCAGGCATGATATACTGTTCCATGTTCATTCATCCATATTTCTGCTATATTAGTTTCTTTGGGAGGGTGCTTTTAAAACGCCATTGTCATGTATGGATTCTTAGATTGATAAGCCCATATATGGTTCTGTTGTGTATTTGGGTATCAAACCAAAGTTAACTAATATTTTCTTATATTTCTTTCACTACATACACCTTCTGATACTTGATTTCTGTGGCATATTATTTGAATCGGCCCTCTTTATAGTAAATTGTCTCTTAACTGTCTGATTCTTTTGTGTTGGAGTTTTGCATCTTGTCTCTGCAACATTACTTTCCCTGTGACCGTTTCTGTGATTTCTGGTTCCATTTAAATCAACTTCCTTGTTTTACAAGAGATAGCAGGAGAGGTTTTGGATTGACACCCCAGCTTTATTAAATGCTCCCTGCTATGCTAAGATGTCCTAGGCACTGGTCTATGGCAACTCTAGACTGTCTCTAGGGGAGAAAACAATTGTCGACAACATCTTTCTGGCGCCGTTTCCAGGGACGAATTTAAGAATATCAGTTTCCTTGGGCCTCGACAATATTTATTCACTCTCTAGTCAGGTGAGCACAGAGAGTTGAAGAGTTGTATATCTCTCACCTTGGTGACTCCACACTGTTGTTTATTTGATAAATCTATTTGTATTCCTGGCTCCTCGTAAGCCACATTTGAGGTCAGATACATCACATTCAAAGACACCTTCAGTGTCTGACCCAGAGAATATTATACATAGAAGAAGTTGGAAAGAAAAGAAATCAGCCCATGCTGAAATCCCTGAGTTTTCCACAGAAGATTATCTATCCTCTTCTTCCCAAGAAATTCTAGTAAAAAAATCTCGATTCCACTGAGGAAAATCCTGAATATTACTCAGATAGCCCACCCAGGGGAAGTGCTAGAAACAAAGAAAACTTTTTTCCTACCCCCGAGGCTGAAGAAGTTAAAGAAGTTACAGAGGTAGCCCCTGTTAATCGTGAATTGTTTCCATCTACACCTCAGCCTACTGTACAATATCTTCCCATTGTTATCCATACCCCACTTCCACCTCCTCCTCTTCCTCCATTTGTACATCAGATTGTTGCACAACCCCCACCTCCTCCAATGGAAAATTTTCCTGCCTTCTTGTTGAATAAATATGCTCCCCTGGCATTACCTCAAGTGCTGAATGATATGCCCCAGGATTATTTAAAGGTATTGCCCAGATTCACTAGAGAAAATGAAATCGATGCTCATAAACACCTTGAGACCTTCTGCTCTTTTGCAAAAAACTTTAATGTTGAACATTTAGATGTAGTCTTAAGACTGTTTGTGAAATCTCTAGACGGTGAAGCCAGAAAATGGTTCAAGACATTGGGAAACCGTTCCATAACCACTTGGGATGATATGGAAAATACTTTTCTCAGAAAATTGGGAGAAAAGAAAGATCATGGACAGTGTCTTACTGAGTTCAATACACTCAAGAAGAAATATAATGAAGGGGTGTCAGAATTTATCAAGAGATTTAATAAGTTATATCTAAACCTCCCTGCAGATATGAAGCCTCATCAAAATGCTGCCAAAGTAGTTTTCATAGTAGCCTTTGACTTAGATTTCGGTTTCTCTCTCAGGGAAAGAAAGCCTGCCACCCTAGATGATGCTCAGTCAGATGCTCTTGAATTAGAAGCAAATTTTTCTTCCACTGGAAAACTAAGAGGGAAAGCTGAACATGATACCAGAAGAAGAGGTAAAGAGGAAGTATCTACTTCTAATCAGGATAAGGATTCAGATAAAATTGAAGAAATGAGCAAAATGATAAAGAATATTTCTAATAAACTGGTCAAGCTTGAATTGGAGACCAAGAGCTCAGCTTCCAAGAATTTTCAGAATGCTCCAAACAGGGGTTACAATCCTCAGTATAGGAAGCCACCCCTGAAAATACTCCCAAGGGAAGCAAAGGAGCAACAGGATCAAGTACCACACCCATTGTACCTGGAAGGCCCAGTAGATGACTCCACTGATGACGCTGCCTATGAACTGAAAGATGCAAATCTTTCAGTATAGGAAGCCACCCCTGAAAATACTCCCAAGGGAAGCAAAGGAGCAACAGGATCAAGTACCACACCCATTGTACCTGGAAGGCCCAGTAGATGACTCCACTGATGACGCTGCCTATGAACTGAAAGATGCAAATCTTGCCTTTTCAAACATTGATGAAATAGAATGCCCATTGCAATAAGAAGAAGAAGAGATCAGAGACATAGAAGATGCAGAAATTGATCACTATTGCAAGAAATTTAATGATTTCATGCAAGCACATTTTAACAGAAAATATGACCTCAAATCTTCCAGAAAGAGGACTCGGACTCAAGATGAAGAAGAGGAGCCACTTCAAAAGGAAGCACCTATTCAGAAAGAGTCAACAAAGCAAAAAGTCACAGACAAAGGTAAGAGTCCTCTAAAAGCTCCTTTGCATTCCAATGATCAAGCTCCTTCTTCTTCAAAAGTAGTCACCGCTCCTAATGAGAAAGTTGTGCCAAAAGAAGTTAAACCTTCAGCTGAAAATAAAGAGTCAAAAGAGGCTATAATAGAAAAGCCCCCTCCTGCTTTTAATTTGAAAAAGGAACTTGAGAAAGTCAAAATCCCAGTCCCTTTGACTGAACTGTTAAAGCAACCCGCATATCAATCTCAAGTTACTTCTTTATTATTCCCTCCTGAAGCACCAATAATCCCAGACAGTCTTAATCTTTAAGAAGAAAGACCCATGGTAGTTTTTGGCCCACATGTCGAGGAGATAGACCCCTCTACTCCTCCTTTCTATGTGTCTCTAGTTATTCATGACCTACTGTTACACAATTATATGTTAGATTCTGGGGCTTCCCATAATCTTATGCCTTTGTCAGTCATGGAGCAACTAGGTTTGCAAATCACACGTCCATATAAAGATCTATGTTCATTTGATTCCAAAAGAGTTAAATGCTTGGGAATGATTAAATATTTAGTGGTCAATCTGGCCCAAATTCCAGCAAAAAGTGTAGTAATGGACATTGTCGTGGCTGACATCCCAGCTCGTTTTGGCATGTTGTTATCAAGGTCCCGGGGAACAAAAATTGGTGGGTCACTCAAACTAGATTTAACCTATGCCACTATTCCTGTTTTTGGTGGCCAGGAGAGGAGGTTATACGGATAAACCAGATTTGTCAAGATGGTTACAAAAGCTGACAACTCAGAGAATTCACCAGTCTATAGTAAGGAGGGATATTTTTCATGTTTTATGCTTGAAGAAGATCAAAACTTTGCTCAGGAACCATCATTCTGTCAAATTAAGACTGAGCAGCCTTTAGAAGACCATGAAGCAGGAGTATGGACTCTACATTTTGATAGAGCAAATTCAAGAGAAGGTAATGGAGTTGGAGTATTATTGATATCCCCTATAGGAAAATGGGTCCCTCTGTCTTTCAAATTGGAATATGAGGCTACTAATAATGTGGCTGAATATGAAGCACTGTTGCTAGGATTGCAGACAGCCAAGAGCATGGGCATACAGAGTTTAAGAGTTCTGGGAGATTCTGAGCTGGTGGTCAGACAGATCAGAAATCAATGTCAAACCAAGCATCCTCGGTTGAGAGCATATAGAAATGAAGTATGGGACATGGTGGAGAATTTATTCTCAGCATTTAACATCCATTTCATGCCCCGGGAGTAGAATAGAATGGCAGATTCACTTGCTGTAGCTACCAGTACATTTCGTCCACCTCAGAACCCCCTCTTGAGGTATGAAATCGAGGTACGTTATAGACCATCAATCCCAAATAATATTAAGCACTGGCAGGTATTTGAAGATGATGAACAGATGAAGAAATTCCTGGAGACAGTGGGAGAATTCTCCAATATGGAGATTGATGATTGTGAAGAAGATGAGGCTGAAGATTTTTCAGAAAATAAGTGGGAAGATAAAATGGCAGGTAGTAAAGTGCTGCAGTTGAAGGGAAACATTAACCTAGAGGGCTGGTGCCTCTAGAAAGATTATTTGACAAGAATGATATCCCATTGCAGCCTAGAAAAATAGTAGAAGAAAATCAGGTAGAAGATCTGAATCTGGGTACCAATGCTGAGCCTAAAATTGTAAAGCTATCTAAGAAGGTCCCAGAGGAATATAAAGAAAGATACCTGAAATTGTTTCAATCTTATAAAGATGTATTTGCATGGTCCTATCAGGACCTTAAAACTTTTGATGTTAGTATAATGCAGCACAAAATTCTTTTGAGGGAAGATGCAAAACCTTATAAGCAGAAGCTCAGGCAGATAAATCCTCTGCTGCTTCCCTCCATTGAAAAAGAAATCAAGAAGCTGCTAAAGGCCAAAATAATTGTGCCATTAAGGTACTTAGAATGGGTTGCAAACTTGGTCCCTGTCAGAAAGAAAAATGGGAAAATAAGGCTATGCGTGGATTTCAGGAATTTAAATAGAGCATCTTTAAAGGATAATTATCCACTGCCTAAGATGGACCACATCCTGCAGAAAGTGGTGGGAGCCTCTAGAATGTCAATGATGGATGGTTTTTCTGGTTATAATCAGATGGCTGTGCTCCCAGAGGATCAGAAGAAGACTGCTTTCACTACACCATGGGGCACATTTATGTATGCCCGGATGCCTTTTGGGCTGATTAACGCAGGAGCTACCTTTCAGAGGGCGATGGACATTGCTTTCGTTGGAGAGCAGGATAAATTTCTGGTGGTGTACCTTGATGATATAACAGTGTTTTCAAAAAATGATGCTGAACACATTGAGCATTTGCGAAGAACTTTTGAAAAATGCAGAAGGTATGGCCTTTCTCTTAACCCACAAAATTCTTTATTTGCATTAGAGGAAGGCAAGATTTTAGGGCACATTGTAACTAAGGATGGGGTAAGGATAGACCCTAAAAGAGTGGAGGTTATAAATAGCATTCCTATCCCCAAAAATAAAAAAGAAGTGCAAGTGTTTTTAGGCCGCATAAATTTTCTGAGAAGTTTTATTCCTAACTATGCTGAGATAGTTAGGCATATAACTGATATGCTGAAAAATAATAATTAGGTGAAATGGTCTCTGGAATCTAGGGAGGCATTCACCAGGATAAAACAGGCATTTTCTGAAGCTCCTGTGCTGGCTGGACCTGATTATACTAGACCATTTATGATCTTTTCTTTTGCATCCCCTCATACAGTAGCTGGAGTGTTATTGCAGAAAAATGAAGATGGATACGAGCAACCTATTGCCTTTTTCAGCTAGGTGCTTCATGACGTTGAATTGAAATATAATATATTGGAGAAACAGGCATATGCCCTAGTAAAGTCCCTTAAAGCCTTTAGAATGTATGTTTTGCAGTCCCACATTACTGCATATGTCCCTACTGCAGCTGTTAAAGATATCTTCATTCAGGGAGACAGTGAAGGGAAAAGAGGGAGATGGATTGCAAAAATACAGGAGTATGATCTGGATATTCACCCTACTAAGCTGATAAAAGGACAGGGGCTAGCAAGGATCTTATCAGAATCTAACTATCAAGCTCTGGGCATAAACCTGTCTATGCTTTCAAATGAAGAATCTAAAAATGAAAGAGAGCAACAAGGAGTGAAGGACGCTACTCAGAAAGTTCATATAGAATACCTCACCATCCCATGGTATAAAGAAATAGTTGAATATATTTTGACACTCAGCTGCCCCCCCAGTTGTGATAAAGTAAAATACAGGGCTTTGAGATTAAAATCACAAAATTACATAGTTGCTAATGGCCAATTATATTGGAGAGATCCTTCAGGCATTCTACTCCTGTGCCTCACAGAGGATGAAGTGGAAAGTATAATGATGGAATTCCATGAAGGAATTTGTGGAGGCCATTACAGCTGGAGAGCCATAGCTCATAAAATACTGAAGGCTGGTTTCTACTGGCCAAAATTATTTGGAGATGTTTTTACTTGGGCCAGAGCATGTGATAAGTGTCAGAAATTTGCTGAGAGACAAAAGTTGGCAGCTCTGCCCTTGATTCCAGTTCATGTGAATGAGCCATTTCAACAATGGGGAATAGATTTTATTGGATAAATACATCCCCCATCAAGTGGACAACATAAATGGATATTAACAGCCACAAATTACTTTACAAAATGGGTGGAAGCCATACCTGCAAGAAATGCTACTGACACGGTCATCATAAAATTCATGGAAGAGAACATCATATCCAGGTTTGGCTGTCCTGCTAAAATAGTGACTGATAATGCACAGGCCTTCAAATCTGCAAAATTTGTGAATTTCTGTCAACAGTACAATATTTCACTTAAGCACTCCATAGCTTACTATCCGCAGGGAAACAGTTTGGCAGAATCTTCCAACAAAACCCTAGCGAGGGCCTTGAAGAAGACTATCAATGAAAATCAGAAGAATTGGGATTCCCAATTGAAATTTTCTCTATGGGCCAATAGAATTACTTGTAAGCGAGCAACTGGGAAATATCCATATGAGTTGGTATATGGACAAGCAGCAGTGTTTCCTATGCAGCTGGCCCTACCAGTGGCACGTTTCATGCAAGACAGTCAGGAGGAACTTGATGACATGATCAGAAGAATCAATCAATTGGTGGAATTAGAGGAAACACGGGACCAAGTGAATCAGAGACTAACAAAATATCAAGAAAAAATGAAAAGAATTTTCGATCAGCATGCAAAAGACAGGAAATTGCAGGTTGGTGATCTGGTTCTCAGATGGGATGTTCGGAGGGTTGAAAAAGGAAAGCATGGAAAATTCGATCCATTGTGGTTTGGCCCATTTAAAATTGTGGAACAGGGAGGCAATAACACGTTTATATTGGAGAATTTATAGGGCAAATTACTTGATGCCCCTGTAAACGGCCAATTTCTAAAGCCCTATTTCCAGTTCTGATTCAGGCGGAGCAAGCCTGATGTACCATATTGTATATAAGTTTTGTTTCGGTTTTGGTTTGATCCAGGAGGACATGTTGATGAATTATGAAGTAAAGTGTAGAGGGTCTGAGGAATAGAGTTTACATAAATGATAATCAGGTGGTCTGCAGGTTCTCGACACGTCCAAGTATGAACATGCCGTCCCCAGTTGGAGCCAATGTTGACTATATTAGCCCCCCCCATTATGATTTTGGGCCTACTGTCCCGTTTGAATCTGTTTGATGCCCCCGTCATGGCCTGAGACCTTCGTCTCCTGCCTACCGTTGCCACCTTTCATTCCTAAAACCGTATTCAAAATGGCCAAAAAACCCATATTCAGAAATATGTCGATCTCAGCTCCTTCTGGTCTTAGCCCCCTTCATTTTGTTCTCCACGCAATGCACGAGCTAGCCCATGGGCCAAAATGAAAAGCGCTTACCATACACGGCCATCGGGTGCATTTTGCGCCGTCTGATCATGCCACAGATCGACGATCCGCAACCTGTCCCTGTCTGGTGGTCCCCGCCGTGCCTTACCCCTAAAAACAGTCTGATTTTTCCGCACCACCATTGCTGGGAAAGCGGTATTTCCCCTTCGGCCAGCGATTCCATACGCTGATCGCCGCGTGTCTTTCTGTACGGTGCCAAAACCGTTCCATTTCGCGCGTTAACATTCGATCACGGACGCGCAGCGGAATCAATGTAAACCGTCCGATCTGAGGGCTCTCATCCTACGACGATCATTCGTTGAAGCTGCTCGAATATTAACCCGGGTTAATGACGCCCGCTGACCGCCCGAGTCCACCTCCACGTCACTCTTTCCGCCTAGTCTTTCGTACATCCCTGTCATCACCCCACGTGTCTTTTGCATTTCCCCTCCACCTTTTATATTTTTCATCCATATGTCGTACTTTAGTGTTTTACATGGAAAAACTTCTATCTCGTCCGTTTACCCCTACTCCACTGTGATTTCGTTGCCATCCAGCATGACTCCGCCAGCTCACAACACCATGCCACTTCACAACCGCCCCCGTTGCGTCTACCCCCTGTGCATTTGTTTTCCTAACATGTTTGTGGTTTTTACAGGTCTGCAGCGATGAAGAAATGGCTATTACTCAAGGCCACCACTATAAAAGCCGAGTTTGCTTCGAAGGACAAATTTTTTTCAGAAGTAAATTTATGGGGAAAGATCTGGAAATCCGTCATGACATAGCTCTCATTAAAACAGTTGGGTTCGAAATCTACCAAACCCTCCAGAGCCTTTTAAAATAAAGATTTTGCAGATAGGGATATTAATGGAGCAACAGCAAAATATCAGGGAATGATTGAGAAATTCAGCCTCCGGCATTTAAGATCTTAGATGTGATTTCAAAAGATGGAAGGCAAAAATTACAAGTGCTTAAAAATCATATCCTCTTAGGCACTGGTCTATGGAAACTCTAGACTGTCTCTAGGGGAGACAACAATTGTCGACAACAGGTGCAGTGAGATCAAAGTAACAGTGTCGGATACTGGAGCGTGGTTTAGAGTTGACACCAAGTGTAGAGTGCATGGGTACAGAGTTCAACAACGCAGTGGTTCCTGAAGACATGTGCAGTAGCTAAGAAGAAGTCGAAGACTTTGATGATAGATGCATTAGACTGATTGAGTTGTTTGGAGCCTTTCAGTTTCAGAAGTGTTGCAACAAGAGTTGTAGGGCGAATGCATGGAGTTGCATGTCGCATGCAAAAACAATCCTTTCTTGTTGAGAGGGAGTGTTGAAGTTTGCAACAAGAAACAATGAAGGAGGCATCCTGAAGCATCATCCTTGATCCTAGTTGGAAAATAATCACCTAAACTAGGTGGGGCCCACACATGCTATTTTTAGGTGTATGTCTATTTTTAGACATAGTGAGCAGATTCTATAAGTTGCAGGAGGCCATTTGTAGATGGTTGGTCAAATGTGAAAAATAGATGAAATTCTATTTTTAGAAGATTGGGCGAAGTCTATTTATATATCTTCGATCTAAAAATAGATGGATGTCGATTATTATTAGCTCTTAATAATAATCAGACTCTAAACATCAACTTATTCTCTTGGAGCACTTAATTTCAGTATATAGATTTGTCAAATCAGTGGGCTGAAGGAATTACGCAATTCCTAAGGGTTCACTGGATTTCATGCATGGAGGACTCAGTTATAACTGAAGTGGCGATGTTGTGACAGAGTTGGAAGAGTAGTTCATGGAGTTGTATTCAGTTTAACTCAGTTAGACTCAGTTGAGCTAGTTGTATCTAATCTAACTGAATTATATACTAGTGAGAGTGGAGACTATTAGTTAGTTAAGTAATTCAAAAATAATAACTCATTAATCAACTGAACAATACAACAGTTAACTACAGTGCATGTCAAATCCAGTGGAGACCCAGTGCAAAGATAGGTGAAAGGGTGAGATAGAATATTTGTTGTGACCATAGTGATGCATGGATTTCATCTATATATACATTGGAGTTTCCAATGATAATAACGCAGTCAAGGAGAGTGGGATTGCCTCGAATTGGTCTTTGTAATCAACTTGGATTGCACAGTGGAGGTAGGCTAGCAGGAGGGCTGAAATTGGTGTATGGATTTGCAGATTTCTTCTATGTTAGTGTGTGACGATTGATTGTATTGAGAGCTTGATGTACTAAGCTTTGTATGAGGATTGTTACATGATCTCCATGATACATAATATATGATAGTTGGGGTTTCAGCTTCAGGCTTTCCCGTTAAACAACTGTGCTTCACATGTGTGTGCAATTAATTTTCCGCAAAAGATTAACAGTGGAATGATTATGTATTTTGCAAGAAGTTAAATATTGTGAGATCAGGGGAATCTAGATGTATGCATGCTTATTGTATACTAATTTCTATAGTTCTCTAATATAAGCCTTTCGATTCTTAGACAATGGCTTCTATAAGTCACTAATTTGAGCCTTTTAATTAGGCCTAAAATGATTCAACCTATTGTGAAAGTGTTCCTTCTTCTTGGTAACTCCTTCGCTGGCTATGTAAGACTACTTCCAGGTCTCCACAAGTATTCTACCTCCAAGAGAATTTTACAAGACTTCGGTCTTTATTTTCATTGATTCCAAAATTCCACCCTATATGAGGTCTAGATCCTCCATGTATCCTTCAATAGGTCCTATCTTATAATAAACCTAGACTTCCTTCTTCCTTGCAAGTGGAATCCTTTAGTAAATCTTTCTTGAATCCTTAAGATGAGAGCAATTGATCTTCAAGTTGTATTTTTATTACTTCACCTTAGATCTAATTCCATGATAGAAAATTAGAAAAATATTTTATTATCTTGATAATTACTTGTGATGTATTTTTATTCTTATAAACTTATTTTATGTTCTTTTCATTGAGAAAATATCAAAACCAAAAGCATTAAGATCAAAACAACAAATGACACAGTGTGTAGGGTGTTATCTAGGGAAAAACCCCTATCCTAAGGGAAAACCCAACAAAATTATCTTCTTCTTTAAGAACCAATTCAAATGATACAACCAAGACCTCTAGACCAACATTAAAACTTTCTTCATCCACCAAGTTATCCTTCCAACAAATCTTCTTCAAGCAAGACAAGAATACCCAAGTCAACAAGTGTTGATGACACAATAATTTCCCAAACAAGAGCTTAGTCTCCTCAGTTCATTATGAAATATCGGCCTGAAATAGTTCAAACCTGTAGTAACCCTTATTCACCTACTAAAACTCGCACATGTGACAAAAAACAGAGAAAAATTCAGCTCCTTTTGCTTGACGAGTGTTTCTTCCTACATTAAGATTTTACTTCCTTATTATAGCCTTCACACATGTTCTTTCTCTTCCAAAGTTGCAAATCAAATGAATTATTGATTAATTCCATAACGGGTTGAGTTCCTCTTTTATGTAGTCTCTTGGTGTGGTCAAATATTCTTCACGAGGCTGACTTGATGGGTGATGAAGTCGACTTGGTGGAGGAGGGACTAGACACATTTTTGTACACACACACACACACACACACACATATATATTTCTTTCTTTCTTACCATAAGAAGCCCAATAAGGGTTTATTACATGATGACAAGGACTATGACTCATGAGACAACCGTAGAAACACTCAATGGGTGATATGACATATAAAAATAATAAATTTAGCATGAAACCCATGTTTATAATTTTTTTCTTGATTTTTATAGTATTTTTAAAAATATATATTGATTACATCATGTGATGAACTAGACACCAATTATGAATACCGATAATAGTTACATTTTCAAAATGATTATCTGCATTGCATAAAGATAGTTATAAGACCAATGACTATTTTATGGTCCCTTTCAGAGCGGCTAATGTATCTTTCCTTGACACTTATCTTGCTTGAAACATTGATAATCTATAGTCACATTTATAGCTACACGATGAATATAAAATTTTCTTCCAAGGCTAATGAGATCCACAATATTGTTACATGATTTTTACCAAATGGTCCAAGACCCCAGCATAATGATGCATATCCACACCATTTGGCATGATATTTTTCCTTCATCTTATTAGGTTCCCTCTACCAGGGCCCTTAGGAAAACCAAATTGTGTTTTTCTCCAAATACCAACCTATTAAATGGCTCGACAACCATCCACATTTGATAATTAAAAAACCCATACATCGAGTGGCTATTGGACCTTTCAAAAAATATTATGTTGTGGCCTACAATCCTATTTTACTTATCACTTGACATGTTTCACCATTGCATTCTTCCCCTTCCCTCAACTCAAACTCATCCTCACCATCACATGATCGACATATGAATCACATTGTCATAGGACTTAGTGCAACCATTAATATTTTACTAAGGATGCATTCTACCTTAATGCACACTAAAATTTATTATAGTAGGTTACATCACTAACCTTAAAGCTTTAACTCTCACTCCAATTATGGAAATAAATCCACATATTGAACTATTTTTAGATACTTTTGTTCTTGAAGCACATAGATGAGATGCTCAAACAATTTTAGGAATGTCCAATTCTTGTATAGAGTTCATCATTGGAAGCCATTCCCTTAAGTTCAATAAGTTTGATTTTCCTTCCACAATCATTGGTAAGATTCAATTCTTTCCTTTCAAATACATATTTATCTCATATTTTGTGATAAGAGCTTAAATTTCTCAATTAATTTTAGTTCACTCTACTTGTAGGTACTCAAGAAGTTCAATGCCAAAATTCGTTGCCAAGAAAAGTGAGGTCTAATGATCTTAAATCCCAATACTCAATAATAGAAAATACCAACAATAGACTCTTCCTACATACATCTCCAACCATAGGGGACACAAATCCTCTAGATTAGTCAGAAATCTATAAAAATCTATAAGAATTTGAATAACCCCAAGAGTTAGGACCATGTCAAGATTGTTGATCTAGAGGGAAATTCCAAGGAATAAGATCCTAATGAATATGAAATGTGTGAAAATTTTATTACAGTTAACTTTGTATTTATTCTCCTATCTTTTAACAACCATTTGTCCCAAAAAAATTATTTTACTGCAAATACTAAATTAAAAAAAACTGCAAATTATACCAATTAAATAAACCACAGGAATTGAAAAAACACTCACATAAAATAGACACTGATATTTTTGGACAAATTATCCTCGAAAAAACCCCAATGTGGGGAAATTTTTTTTTGTAGATGAGGGTTTTATTATTGAAAATTACATAAACTACTTGCCTTAAATTGGTAAAGCTTTGACAAATTATTTTCTTCAATTCTGCAAGTAAATTCGACCTCCTAGAAGTTATTCGGCCTCCAAGAATCAACATGTCCCTCCTGTACGACCTTAATTTGATCCACATATGTGCCTTGGAGAAAACTCGACCTCCATTAACAACTTTCACCTCTTGGAGAAATAATTCGGTCTCCACTAGAAAATAAATCTACATTGGCAAAATCCACTTTCCTCCTGCAAATCGACCTCATTGGAAAATTAGTCCTCTATCTAGCAAATTGACCTCCTTGAGGAAATTCACACAACCTGGATAAATTAGGCCCTTTGCAAAATAATTTGATCTCCCTCTATCTTTGAGAAACTGGAGATCACTATGAAGAAATATCTCTAGAAAATATCTCCTCAATCACTATTGAAACCCTTTGCTGGTGTCCCACGTTATCACTGCGCCCTTGCTCAATCAAATTGTTTCTCCAAGATGGCCATCAACTTCCTCTTATAATCTCTTATTGAGAAATCAATGGCCAAGATCTAATCTCAGTCGAAAGCTAAGATCATCTTGACTCCATTAAATCACTTTTATAGAAGTCACTAGATAAAAATTGACCTCTCTCCATTAATACTAATTAATTAACCATTTTCCCTAAGTTAGACTTAGGAAAATAATTAAAAAAATTGTTAATAATCTAATTAAGACATTTTTACTTGGACAAATAAACTGAAATTGGATATAATTAATCCACTTGTGTTCTTAGCTTCATTGATACCTCATGAGACTAGAACACTTGTCTAAGCTACATAAACTAACACTCCACTTAGCAAGGAAGGTGTTATGAATAACACCCATCTTGTCTCTGAAAAAGAAGAATCTTGCCTTCCTCAAGGCCTTCATTGGGATGTATGCTCCATATTAATATGTAGATATATAGTGTAGCTGAACCATCCCGCATTGTACACAATCCTTGATGAAATGATATATGGTGTCTATATTCTTAGACATCAGATTCTCAGATAGCCTGATGCATCTCTAATTGTCGTAGTATATCACTATCATCTCCACATTTTAAGCAAACAAGGATACTAATAGCTTCTGAATCCAAATGTCCTCGCATGCCACCATGATTTATACTATATACTATACTTCTATAGAGCTCAATGCCATGGACTTTTACTTCATGTTGTACCAAGAGACAACTCCCGATCTCATGTTGAAGAAACACCCTAAATTTCTCTTTCTGTCCACTGTATTGCTTGCCAAGTCTGGCTACCATTGTACTTCCTACCAAGTCTGCATCAATATAGCCCATCAACCTGACACCATCACTTTGAGTATATTTGATCCTATAATTTATTGTACATCATAAATAACATAACACATGCTTCTTTGCTATCTAGTGAACACTCTTCAGTTCAACCATGAACTGAATCAAGGAGTTTACCACAAAGGATATATTTGTCTTGGTGCTGACCAAATACATAAGAGATATTATCAACTGCCTATATAATTTTGGGTCCACATCCTTCTCCTTAGATGCATCTACCTTCGTCCAACTGGTTATCATGGGTGTAGACATGGCTTTGCAATCCTCCATCTCAAATCTCCTCAAGATATCGATACAATATTTCCCTTGTTCAAGGAAAATATCCCCATTTTTCCGCCACACTTCCATGCCTATAAAATAATGCATTAACCCCAAATATTCCATCTCAAAATCTACTAATAGGTCACTCTAGCATTCTTCTATGAGCCCCAATGAACATGTAAAGAAAAATTCATCCACATATAGGACAAGAATGAGTACGTCACCCCTAACCATAAAATAGTAGAGGTTTGCATCTTCCTAACTCTTCACAAAGCCCATACCCTACAAGTATCTATCGATACACTCATACCATGCCCTGGGAGCCTACTTGAGCCTATATAAATACCTCTTTAGTATGCACATGTGGGTCTCATTTTTGCGTGATACAAATCCTTTTAGTTGTTCAATGTACACTTCCTCCTCCAACTCATCATTGAGGAACGTCGTCTTGACATCCATTTTATGGTTCTTCCATCCCATATGTGTTGTAAGAGAGATAAAAACTATGATAGAAGTATACCTGGGCACATGAGAAAATGTATCATTCATTTCGGGAACTTTGAGGTCTAAATGGGTCTCCTAAGGAAATTATAAAATAATAGTGGAAATAATAAAATAAGATCAGATTACAACATCAAATTTTAGAGGGAAAAAAATATTTTTTCAACTCGTATTTTCAACTTATCTCCCTATGGGTTTACTTAAGTTTCAATTTTAATCACTCGTTGGATGAAAAATTTGATTCCTCATCCATGGAGTACCCATGTTCAATACTTTCGATGGACCCTGCTACAAGAAAAATGAGAAATACATGAAAACGTGTTTGCAATCACATGTTTTCATGTATTTATCATTTTTCATGTAGCATGTTCCATAGAAAGTATGTAACATGGGTACTCCTTGTATGAGGAATTAAATTTTGCATCCAACAAGTACTCCCACTTGAAATTTGAGTAAAACCTTTGGGAGATAAGTTGAAAATACGAGTTGAAAATGTAGTTTTATTATTTTTTCTATTTTATTCTAAAAATAGTGAATCATCCCCCATGGTTGAAATCATAATCTTGAATCTGATTGGTTCTTGTAAATTTTAATTTGGTTGTACATTTTTCTTAGGAGGCCCATTTTAGACCTAAAAGTTTCTCTAATGCATAGTATATTCCCTCCTTTTGAGAGAACCCATTGGCCATAAACCTCGTCTTGTATTTCTAAATGCTACCATATACACCATGCTTGATATTGAATATCTAGCGTGATTCAACCATTTCCCTTCCTATCAGTCTAGGTACCAACTAACAAACATCATTTTTCATGATCAAGGTATACTCAACCATCACATCCTTCTACACCTACTATTGTGTGACCTCCTAATAGTTGGAAGGCTCGCTATCCACGGTATAACTCACTAGTTCCATGTAACTAGTGTACATATATGGTTTTATTCTCTCTCTCGTGCCCATATTAGGAGTCCCCACAAACTCCTAAGCATCCCTAAGTGTTTGCTGAACCTCTCGGTTCTTCCTGCCAACCTAAATAGTGGAATTTGAACTTCCAGATCCTCCTGATGCATCTCCCGAATTTTTTGCATATGCTGCTCCATGTTCTGTTAAATCTTGCGAAAATCTATACCTATACTTGTATTGGTAACAATACTCATGCTATCCTGTCCCTACGTTTTTTTTTACCCTTGGAGCTTCTGTTGGCTACTCACTCTGATCAACTACTGTTGGAGAATATCTGGACCTTTGATATGC
This sequence comes from Pinus albicaulis, assembly GCA_034641835.2. NCBI lineage: Eukaryota > Viridiplantae > Streptophyta > Pinopsida > Pinales > Pinaceae > Pinus > Pinus albicaulis. The sequence goes on from CM076578.1 coordinate 1,220,849,964, forward strand.
CTTGTCCTCCATGAATTGGACATCTCTCCTGAAAATAATCCATGGGATGAATATCTTGTATGCCTTATAGGTCTCATTGTACCCAAAAAAATACCACTTCTCTTCAATCTGATCCAAATTGGAACATGTTTCCTCTGGAATGTGATAATAAGCCAAGCTGCCAAATATTCTGAAGTGGATGACATCTGGCTTCTTCCCTGTAAACACTTCCTTTAGTGTCATCTTTCCTAATTCTTTATGTGGGACCCTGTTTTGAATATACACCACAATAATGCATGCCTTTGCCGATAAGTATTATGGCATGTCTCGGTCATACAACATGGCCCTCACTGCCTCTGATATGGCATGGTTATTTCTCTTAGAAACCCCATTTTGTTGTGGTTTGTAAGGAACCATCCACTCTCTCCTGATCCGCTCCCTGGTACAAAAATTTTAGAATGCTTTCCCTGTGTACTCTCCTCCATTATAAGACCAAAGAACCTTCACCTTCCTTCCTGTCAAATTCTCCACAAGAGATTTAAAATCTTGGAAGCGATTGAAGACCTCATCCTTAGTCTTCAAGAAGAAAATGTAGGTCTTCCTAGTGTGATTATCAATATAGGTAACAAAATATTTTTACTCTTTGAGAGATTGAGTTGACATCAGACCACATATATCATATGAATCAAATCAAAGAACACCTTTGGATCTAGTGTTACTCCTTGGAAAATTTTCCTTAGCAAACTTTCCCAACACACATCCTTTGCACACATCATCGTGATCTATGCTCACCTATGGAACACTTGTCACTGTCTCCCAGAGAAATTTAAGTGCCCTACAATGGATATGGCCCATCCTCCCATGCCATAGCTCTCCTTGATCTCAAGGATCAAATAGTTCTTCTGGAGATTCTATCTGCAACCTGTAAAGTCTATCACTCCTAACTCCAATAACTATGGGTGACTTCCAGTACTCCTATCACTTTATCAATACCTTGTACCCTCTAAAGATTACATTGTACCCCTTATCCTGAAGGATAGTGATGGAAATAAAATTCATATCCATTCCTAGCACATGCAACACATCATGGATAGGAGTTGACTTGCCAAGCTCCCTCTGAAATAGAACAGTTCCTCTCCCAACTGGATTGAACTTGGAATTATTCCCTATCTCAATTTGGAATATGATGTCTTCCTTCTTATAGCTAGAGAAGTATTCCATAACTCCTGTCATATGGAAAATTTCCCCACTATCTATTTACCAAACAACCTTTGAGGTCAAGCTAGTCAGGAAAGGTATGAGTGTGAACTCTTGTTCCATGCTACTAGAAATCTCATCCGCATTTGTTGAAGTTGTCTTATTCTTATTTCCCTTCTCGTCACCTTTCTTTCTTTTGGGTCAAATGTTGACATTGATCCAGGTGAATATTGGTGGCCAACCACCTATTCCACTTGGGGCCCTACCATTGTCTCTTTCAGTTTTTTAGTTTCAGCACAACTTACTATTTTTGACAGTTTTTTGGGTTCTGAACTTCCAGCGCTGTTTTGAGGCCCTAAATGACGTTTTTTGGGAAAACCGAGAGCAAACAAATTTTTCTTAACTACACCAAAAGTTGTACTCCTCAGATATATCTTTCTAACGAGCTATTGAGTGCGTCAAACAGAGATTGTATGCCAAAGTTACGTCCCCGGGAAGTTCAAACACCAATTTACCCAAACGGGGCCCATAGTTTTGGCGCTTCATCTCCTAGGGTTAGGGTTTTGGATGTTTAGGATTTTCCATTGTTTCTAAATAATAAATAGGCCCTAAAGCCTCATTTTAACTCAGTTTAGAGGCCTGTAGCCACCACATCTCTTCTCAGAGTTAAGCTACCAATGCCCTAGCTAGTTTATTTCTATTCTGTCTGTAAGAAAATTTCAGTTCTTTTATATTAATGAAATGAAGTGTTATTTCCGCTACATATTTGTATTTATGGTTACATGTGTATTCTATTGCGTTCCTGCATAAATCTGGATCAGACATAGTGGCCAAATTCATTGCAACCATAGCACTTGACCTTTGATAGGTATTTATTCTTGTCCCCCTTGGAGTTGGACCCTTTGTTGGATCCCTTATTTGATTTTTTCTTCACTGCAAGAGCCATTTTTTCCTAATCTCCATCACACTTATGTTGACTGTTGCTAGTGCCATTGACGGGACTCCTCCTAAGTTCTTCCTGGGTAAAATCTGACCATAGTATTTCCCAATCTAGAAGATCCTTCCTTCCTGTCATAACTTGTACGAATACATCCCAATACTTAGTAAACCCATTAAGGGTTTTTATGGCGAGCTCATCATCCTCAATCTTCTGATCAACACTTGCCAATTATTCCCTAACACATTTCACTTTGGTAAGGTAATATACAACGATTTCTCCCTTGTTCTGTTTCGTGCTTCGATGTTTCTCCATCATTTTCAACCTCCTATTCACACTATAATATTGATATATTTTACAGACTACATCCCACATATTCTTTCCTGTATCCTCTTCTGCTATGTGAGGTACGATGTGGTCCTTGGCCCCATCCATAATAATCTGCCTTGTTTTGGCATCTTCCTTCTTGTAAGCTAGGAGTTGAGTTGCATCTGCTGACATAGCTAAAACACTAGATGCATATTCCTTGAGACCATTATCTCCAATATCAACACGATTATGGATTTCCATATTCCAAAGTTAGATTATCCCTCTAATATTCATTATCTTGTAAACCAACTGAAGCCATTTCTTTGAAACCCTTGAAAAATAAGCAAACCCAAGTAAATCTCGAAAAAATAGATCTGGGTTTTATAAACCCTCAGTCTTCTCTTCCTGTACTCTGCGTTGAAATTATTCTTCGCTTCATATATGCTCTGATATGAAAATTATGTTGCAATTAATATGGTAATTATTCTCTTATACTTTAACAATTATTTGTTCCAACAAATTACTTTACTGCAAATACTGAACTGGAAAAAAAAAATATATATATATATATATAATTAAAAAATATATATATATATATATATATATATATATATATATATATATAAAATTAAAAAAAATAAAATAATATATATATATATATATATATATATATATATATATATATATATATATATATATATATATATATATATATATATATATATATATATATATATATACAAATTTCACCAATTAAATCAACCATATGAATTGATAAAACACACACATAAAATATACACCAAGATTTTTGGACAAATTGTCCCTAAAAAATCCCCAATGTGGGGAAAACTAGTTCTGCAAATGAGGGTTTTATTATTCTTTAGCAAATCCGTGACTGGAAATTACATAAACTATTTGTCGTAAATTGGAAATGCTTCGAAAAATTATTTTCTTCACTTTTACAAACAAATTAGACCTTCTGGAAGTTATTCAACCTTTGCGAATCGATTTGGCCTCCAATACAGCCTCCATTCGACTCACACGTGCAACCTGGAGAGAAATCGGCCTCCAATGACGTCTCACACCTCTTGGAGAAATAATTTAACCTACATTAGAAAATTGATCTACAATGGTGTGACTTGACTTTCCTCCTACAAATTGACCTCTCTGGAAAATTCTTCCTGTCTCTGGTAAATCGACCTCCTTATGGAAATTCACACCACCTAGAGAAATTTGACCTCTATAGAATAGTTCAACCTCCCTATGTATCTGAGAAATTGGAGATCTTTGTGAAGAAATATCTCTATAAAATCTCTCCTCTATCACTGTTGAAACCCTCCAATGGTGTCCCATGTTATCACTATACCCTTTTTCAATCGATTTGTTTCTCCAAGATTCCCATGGGATTCCTCTTATAATATTTCGTTGAGCAATCAATGACCAAGATATAATCCCAGTCGATGGCTAAGATCATATTAACTCCATTAAATCAAATTTCTAGAAATCACTAGAGATAAATAGACTTGTCTCAATTAATACTGATTAATTAACACATTTTCCTAAGTTAGACTTATGAAAATAATCAAAATTTGGTTAACAATCAAATTAAGACATTTTTACTTAGACAAATAAACTAGGTTTGGAGATAATTAATCCACTTGTGTACTTAGCCTCATTGACACCTTGCGAGACTAGAACACATGTACAAGCTACATAAACTAACAAAATGGATGGTGCCATTTATAAAAACATCATGGTATCCAATCTCCACTTTGTAGCTAGAAAGACTACTCATCCTCCCATATCGAGAGATGGTAAAATGGCTTCCCAACCACACTAGGATTGGCACTCTCACTATAATGAGTAAAAGCATGGAGGCATTGGGCTCTTATAAAAATTATATGTATATATGTTTGTGTGTGTGTTTGTGTTGATCTAAGTGCCTTAAAAATGATAAAAATTCAATGAATACAATCCACTTCGAGAGGGAAACCTCAAGACAAGGTCTCTCTCTCTCTCTCTCTCTCTCTACACACACACACATATATAAGACAAAGGGTACAATGAAAGGCTCTATAAAACCTATTAATATAATAATATAAATGCAATAACTCAACATCTAGGGCTTAATAAGGGGTTTTATGTGCAAAACATACCCCCACCCCTTCAAATTTGTGTTGTACTCAACCATTGAATAACTATTTTTCCTTAACTCTTGAATAACTATGCATGTTTCTACATGAATAACTCATCTTCCCACGTCACCTCTTTCACTAGGGGATTCTTCCATTTGATGAGGTACTCAATATTTACTTGATTTTACAACTGTATAATTATTGTTTTAAGGATTGTTTTTGGTTCTAGTATGATTTTCCTTTCTTTATTAATCTCTGGTAAGTTTGGGTTGGAGATCTTGTCACTTATTACCTTCTTTAAACAAGGAACATAGAAAAATAGATGTACATGTGAATATGGAAGAAACTCCAATTTGTAAGACATACTTCTAATCCTCTACAACACCTTATAGGGGCCATAATACATGGATGCTAATTTAGGGTCCTTATTTTTTTGCTTGAGGGAAATATATTTATATAACTATAACCTAGAAAATAACCAGTCTCCTAATTCAATTTCCCTTTCACTAGGATGTTGATATATTTTCTGTTTTATCCTATTTTTCTTTTTATATAACCAAATTATCCTTTAATATTTTGATAACATTTTATTGGTGCATAATTTTTCCTCCATTGTTTGAATATTTGCAATCTCTTTCAAGGGTGAAGTGATGGATGAAGGATGATATCCGTAAGTGCCATAAATGGGGAAATTTTTGATGAAGTATGGAAGGATGTGTTGTACCATCATTCTACCAAGGGAAACCACTTGATCCATAGTGTCTATTTATCAAATGCAAAGCAAGGAAGATATCCTTAAAAACATTTACTCAAAATCATAATTTTCCCATCAAATTGATGCAGGTAATATGAGAGCCAATTGAGTACCCAAAAAAGAAAATAATTGAGTCCACACATTTCCAATGAGAATTGGATCTTTGTAACTTAAAATAATCTTTGTGATTCCATGTAACTTTTGGATTGTTTTCATTAGTGTTGCTATCACTATATTTTCTTTAAAAGGATAAGAAAGAGAGAAAAAATGGGAATAATTTTCCATTTGATGTACTATTACCATAATTAAATTATTTTCTTCATGTTTGGGTAAAACTATAATAAAATCCATCGAAACTTCTTCCCAACAATAATTTGGTGTAACTACTTAGGGTCTTGATTGTCTCTGCCTTATTCTGTTGATAGACCACACGTTGATCCACAAACTTTTCAACATCAATTTTAAGAACATCCCAAAAAGAATCCTTCTTGATCCCATGGTAGGTTTTTAACAACCCTAGTCAAAGGAAAATAGCTTGAGTGGAAGCTAACAAGTTTAATTCCCCCTCCACCTAGGTCCTATTCTTTAGAGACATGCTAGCATGTGTGACAAAAAATTGTACAATTTGAACATTCATGTTGAGAAAGAAATCCTACTTTGAATATCTTGAAATTGAGATGAATAGTGGTAGCCAGTGTGATTTCATCCAAAGTTATTGCCTATATTAGTCCTCCAAATTTATCTATTCACTAGTTACTATTAAAAAAAAAGTTTTCAAGAGCTCTAAGTGTTCTCCTATATAAGAAGTGTGCAATTCCAAAAGGACATTTTTTTTAGTTGGTAGGAGATATTGATACCAAAATTGATCATTCCTCCATACAAATTTATATATTTCATTTGAATCCTCTTAAAGTTGTTGAATGATATTGCATGCCGTCCAATATTACTTATTTTGTGTCTTTGCTTCTTCCATTCAATTATATTGTGGAATATAAATAGCACATAGTAAACGTCAAGTTTCTTCTTCTTTCTCCAAATGTGTGTTTGTCACCATATTATGATTTCATTTTTTGTAGATAATTTCAAAACATAACCTAGTAGCTTTGTAATCCATTTCTGTTTCTCTTTTGGAGATAACCATTGCTCCAAGAAGTAATTAAAAATATCATGATCTGTTTTTACTTTGAAGTGGTATTCCTATTAGGTACGAGCACCATTTTTTAACCGCATGTAGTATGGCGAGCATTTCTTTCTCATAAATAGGTTTGAGCAAGTTATTCCTTTAAGTTGGTTTCTTTCAAAGGCAACAAGCCTTCCTTCCTACATTAAAACTGCACCAACGCCATGGCTTGAGGCATTACACTCAACAAAAAAGGTTTTTGTGAAGTTGAGTGTGGCTAAGATAGGAGTTGTACACATAGACTCCTTAAGTTTTTCAAAATATTTGGTTGCTTGTTAAGCTAGAGGTGTTGTTATTTGACCATAATTCTTTACAAAGTTGCAGCAATATCCTCTCAATCCTAAGAATCCTCAAAATTTATTTGAGGTTTTTAGGATTACTCATTCCATTATAGATTTAACTTTGTTATGGTCCACTTTTACATCTTCACGAGATACAATATGACCCAAATATCCCACTTTTTGAACCCTAAAGTCACACTTAAAAGACTTTGCATGTAGTTGTTACTCTTCCAATAGCTTTAAGACCCTGTCAACATGTTGTACATGCTCATCCCAAGATTTTCTATAGAATAGTATGCCATCAAAAAATACTAACAAATATTTTCTAAGGGTTTGAAAATAGAATTAATTAATATTTGAAATGTTGAAGGTGCATTAAAAGTCCAAATGGAATAAAAAAACACTCATAATGACTTTCATGTGTTTTAATGATTGTTTTGGCAATGCATTATTGTCTCTTTCTAATTTGATGATTTCCCAATCAGAGATCCAAATTAGTAAAGAAATTTTTTCGATGCAATCAATATAATAATTCATCAATGAATAGAATATAAAACTTATATTTTATGGTTATTTTATTGAGTTGTCTATAATCTAGACAAATACACCATGAACCATCCTTTTTTGTAACCATTACCATTGGTGAAGAGAAACACTTTGCCTGGGTTGAATGATGTTGACCTCTAACATTTCTTGAATCAGACACTAAATATCACTTTTTTTGGGCATATGAATACCTATAAGGCTTAATGTTAAGTGGTACACTTGCATGCTATAAATGAATAACATGGTCAAGATCTCGAGTATGTGGAAGACCCTTAGTTATCTCTCTAAGCACATTGGAATTATTATTGATAAATTTTTGGAGATACCTTGGAGTAGAGGAAGTAGATGCTTGAACATATAATAAGAAAAATGATGAAATTAAACCTTAGTGCCCTTTTTACGTAATTTATCATGTTGTTAGAGTTTATCAATTTATATGGTTTCCCTTGGATATTGCTAAGCTCCATTTCCTTATATTCCCAGGAAAATATCATGCAAATATCTTGAAAATTAAGGGCCATTATTTGAAATAATTATAACCATTGGACTCCTAATACAACATCAACGCCACCCATATGGATTGTAATCACAAGACTATCCAATATATACTCCCCCATATTCAGCTTGGTGTTATGACACTTCCCTAGAGAATTTATGTTTCCTCCATTTACAATCGTTAGTTGAAATTATGGCACTAGAAATAGAAACCAATTGAGAAGCTTTGATAATTTGTAATTGATGAAGTTACGGGTACAACTTGAATCAATCAACACCATTGCCTTTTATTTTTTGATATATTCTTCTATCTTGAGGGTTTGTGGCAGGAAATTTCTCAGGGGTAAAATTTTCCAATTTGTTGAGATTTTGGGGTGTTGGGTAGCATCGGATGTGCTCTAGCTCCCATAATTTGTGGAGGGACTAGAGTACATAAGATCTCCAAGAACCAAAAAGATTTTTAAGAAATTCCATCAGGTTTAAGAGATTTTAATTATTTAATATTTTTAATTAAGGACCCTAAGTCTAACTTAGGAAAATTAAAAAATTAAAGTTAATTAAATTAAACATGTGATCAGAATGATTTAAGTCACTCAGATCAAGCATCTTCTAATCTTAACCATCGATTCAATATTAGATCACGACCGTTGACGTTTCAATGAGAAAAGTATAAAACAGGGCTTGGGGTCAGTTGGAGAATGCACACACTGGTAGAGCACTAAAGCTAAGCTAAAATTCTAGGGCGATGTTTGCTAATAATTTCAAAAGTGTTTCAGCTGCGGAGAGGGGCAGTATTGGCGAGGGGGATCGTTTAGTCCTAGGACAAGAGTACAACGAGGGTATAGAAGCAATAGATCGAGGCAGCGCAGAGGCAACAACTACGCAATTCAGCCGAGAGCCCAACAGGGGCAACGCGGAGGCATCAAGAGCTATGGAGGGCTGCCGCAGGCCCAAAAAGAGCAGTGCAGAGGCAGCAGGAGGCTAGGAGGGCTGACGCAAGCCCAACCAGGGCAGCGCGTGGGCATCATAACCCAATATAGGGTGATGCAGGCCCTTCCTGAGTAGCGTAGAGGCTGACGCAGGCTAGCAGGGTCGACACAGAGCGCTTCAGAGCAACACTGGGGTTTCTAGAGGCCGGAAAAAGATGAGTTCTGTAAATCCCATTTGAGGGTGTGAATTAATCAGTTTTCTGTGTCTAGAACATAGGTATAGCTGCAATTTTTATTTCTCTATTGGGTTAACCAGTTTGGTGCCCATATATATTGTACTTAGAATCTGCTTAATAATGAAAACACTCCAGATCTAGAAGACCAGTTTTCCTGCGTTGGGTTTTTCTGGAGACAGTTGTCCAGAAAATCCTTGTGTGTCACTTTGTCAATATGCATGTTATTCAGTTCAAATCTGTATGTGTAGGTTGTTAATGTATTTACTTCGATGTTAATGTTGAAGATTTCAGATTAATAACTTGTGTAAGTAGGAGAAGTAAATCAATAATTTAACAGTAGGGTTTCTGTTTAGTAAATTCAGAAATTTTCACATGGTATCAGAGTGATTGCAGACCTAGTTGAATCTTCAGCAAGAAGGATGAAGAATCAGTGTTGCAAAAAACAACAGAGAAAGCAACAACAACAAAATATAATCCAGAGAGGGCAGCACAACAACAAAAGGACACAGACGCAGCTACGGCCACGCAGTCCCAGCTGGGTGACGCAAAGATAGCGCAGAGACTTCCAGAGGGATGCAGAAGAAACCTGCACTGAGAAGTCGCTGCGTTGAGCCAGTCTACTCATGCAGAGGCCAGCCAGGGTGGCATAGTCTAGAATTTGGCTGTTGTGTAGAGTGTCAAGTGACAGAAGCTGAGCTGCAGACCTTCAACAGTTTGTTGGTGGGGTGAAGATTCTTCCAGTGCAGAATTTAGCCTAAGATAATTTGACAAAGAGCGGGAGGATAACAAATTCTCAGAATATTTCCTGCCAAAGAGATCTGTAGATTGATATGAGGATCAAAGACAACTGATTTTTTTTTGTTGGCAGACTTCCAAGAGGGGGAGTCAGTTGTTAGAGGGAGCAGAGGGTGCCTTTCTCGTCAAGGACCTTAGATTTGAGTCTCGAGCAGAGAGAGGAGGATCAGTTCCTACGAATATCTGAGCACATGGCACCTCATGGATTGTGTGATCAGGATAGGTTTGACGACCTATCCAAATTTTCAATCTGGAAGGCCAGAATCCTAGTAGTTCTTGAGGCATACGACATAAGGGAGCATGCAGAGAAAGTCCTGGCTACACTGACCGATGCGAAGCTCCTATAGAAGCATAATGAAGCAGCAACACATGCCAAGCGCTTCATTATGGACATGGTCAAAGATCATGTGGTACCACACATAGTCGAGAAGGAAACAACTCATGAGATGTGGGTAGGCCTAACCACATTGTATGAAGGAAGGTCTGTCCAGAGAAATATGCTTCTGGAGAACCAAATGAGTTTATTCATGATGGAAAAGGGAGAAGATATCGACCTTTTTCTATCCAAACTACATTTGATCCGGGATCAACAGACTAGCATGGGGGTTAAGGTAGATTACGATGTCATGGTGAGGACTGCTCTCAATGCAATCAAGAGGGATGGGAAACTTTTGTCCAAAGTCTCTTGGACAGAGCTGACCTTCCCAACTGAGACAACATGTGGGCTATCCTTCAACAAGAGGAGATCCGCCGGATGACCAAAAGACAGTACAACTCTAGTTCGAGTAAGGTGAAGAAGGAAGAAGAGGAATATGCATCCTTGGCATTAAAGAGGAAAAAAGGGAAAAAGAAGCATGATCTGTCAAATATAAAATGTTTCCAGTGCGGCGAACTTGGACATTTCGCCAGCAATTTTCCTAAGAAGAAGAAGGACAAGGAAGCTTCTAGTTCCAAGGCCACTGTAGCAGACGATGGATCTGAAGATGACGTAGCCATGAGCACTCATAAACCATGAAAGTGAGGTGATCTTGATTTGTAGAGAAGCTACATAGTGAGGGCGAGATCCTTGAGTAGCCCAAATCTTGGATCACATACGAGCTATGGGAGCCTTAAGACAGTAGCAGGACATGTGGAGCAGTGGGTGCAGAGGATCATAGATGGAGCAGAGGCAGAGCTGACACACTGATGAGGGAGAAATGCAATGCATATAGAACAATTATGTAGGGTACACAGTGGAGTGGCTGTAGCAGTGCAGAGGCTTTAGGAGGACAACAATGTAGAGGCAACGTAGAGTAGGTCTGCTTATGCAGTGCAGAGTTGCAACAACGTAGTAGCCTTCAGAGGAAAACATAGAGCAATGACATATGGAGCTTTAGTGATGAGATGTAGCTCAACTGAATTGTCTGTCAAATATTGGGCAGGAGTACTTAGTTGCTTACTCTCAGCAACTGAGTTGTAGTGCAGCAGATTAGTAGTGGTAGTGCTATGGGCAACACGATGCAATAATTTAAGAGGGAGTTGCAGTACGGATGTGGCAGTGGCGGTGGCATTGTCATGGGCATTAGTACATGAGAGAAGTAGCAGCGCAGTGATGAAGGGCAGTAGGCCAAGCATCAACGCAAAAAACCATACCAGAGATCAGTGCAGAACTTCGGGGTGAAGTATTTTTGCTAGAGCACATTCCTTGCTAAGAGGGAGTTTTGAGATTTTGGGGTGTTGGGGTAGCATCGGATGTTATCTAGCTCCCAAAATTTGTGGAGGGACTAGAGTAGATAATATCTCCAAGACCCATAAAGCGTTTTAAGAAATTCCATCAAGTTTAAGAGATAATTAATTAATTAATCTTTTTAATTAAGGGCCCTAAGTCTAACTTAGGAAAATTAAAAGGTTGAAGTTAATTAAATTAAACATGTGATGAGAATGGCTTAAGTCACACAGATCATTCATCTTCTAATCTTAGTCGTCGATTCAATATTAGATCACGACTGTTGATGTTTCAATGAGAAAAGTATAAGAAGAGGGCTTGGGGTCAGTTGGAGAACACACACATTGGCAGAGCACTAAAGCTAAGATAAAATTCTAGGGCGTAGTTTTCTAAGAATTTCGAAAGTGTTTCAACTGCAGAGAGGGGCAGTATTGGCGAGGGGGATGGTCTAGTCCCAGACCAAGAGTACAATGAGGGCAGAGAAGTAGCACAGAGGCAGCAACTATACAGCTCAGCTGAGAGCCCAACAGGGGCAACGCAGAGGCATGAGCTACATAGCTCAGCCGAGAGTCCAACAGGGGCAGCGCAGAGGCATTAGGAGCTACGCAGGGCTGACGCAGGACCAGAAAGGGTAGCGCAAAGGCAACAGGAGGCTAGGAGGGCTGACGCAAGCCCAACTAGGGCAACTCAAGGGTAGCGTAACCCAGTCTAGGGTGATGTAGGCCCTTCCTGAGTAGCGTAGAGGCTGACATAGGCTAGCAGGGCCGACGCAGAGGGATTCAGAGAAGCGTTGGGGTTTCTAGAGGCTGGAAAAGGCTAAGTTCTATAAATCCTGTTTGAGGGTGTGAATCAGTGAGTTTTCTGTCTCTAGAACAAAGGTATAGTTGCAATTTTTATTTCTCTTTTGGGTTAACCAGTTTGGTGCCCAGATCTTTTGTACTTAGAATCTCCTTAATAATAAAAAACCCTGCAAAGCTAGAAGGCCAGTTTTCTCGCATTGGGTTTTTCCAGGGATAGTTGTCCAGAAAATCCTTGTGTGTCACTTTGTCATTATGCATGTTATTCAGTTCAGATCTGTATGTGTAGGCTGTTAATGTATTTACTTTGATGTTAATGCTGAATATTTTAGATTAATAACTTGTGTAAGTAGGAGAAGTAAATCAATAATTTAAGAGTAGGGTTTTTGTTTAGTAAATTCATAATTTTTCACAGAATTGACTATTTTTTTGGCATTTTCTAAAAAAATATATATATTCCCATTTGGTTAAAAAATAAATTGATAATATTTTCCAAAATTTGGAAATTTTAATAGTAAATTATATGTTTTTACTTGAATATTCACCTATATTCTATGTATATGATTTTTAAAACTAGAATAGTCGCCTATAATACTATACATGTGTATCATATTTTAATCATTAAAAAATACCCTAGTTTGTGGAGTACTAAAGCTAACCAATGCATGACAAGATATTGTTGGAATGGTCTCTTCTATTTATATAACATAGTTACCGATCAAATAGGTAACTCAATTTGTACCTACTTTTTTGAGGTAGCAAAAAAAACACCCGATTTTGAAAAGTGGTGATGCAGAATCACCCCTTTTTTTGCTCATATTTTTGACACTTTTTATTTTATTTTATTTATGAAGCATGAACATTTGTTTTAAAAATAGAAGGTACCACCTAAGCTTACAAAAAAAAAAAAAAAATGTTAGTGATTTTCATGCTAATTTTGAAATGTATTGTAGCATCAACAAATTTTTTTTGGAGTGGTGATTTTTATGTTGGTAATAAAACATAAAAATAAAATAAGAAAAACATGACAAAAAAAACTCAAATAAAAATAAATAAATAAACACTATAAAAACCAATAAAAATGTAAAAAAAAAAAAATATATAAAAAGGGAAAAAATAAGAAAAAAAACACATAATTTAAAGGAAAAAAAACAAAAAATTGAACCAAAAAATAAAAAAATCATAAAAACAATTTTTTCTAAGTTATTAAAAACAAAACCATATAATTAGAAAAAATTAAAATAGAAAATTTAAAAATAATTAAAATTTAAAAATTAAAATACTATATATATAACTTTAAAAATTTAAATTAAAAAAATAATAATAAGAAAATAAAAATAAAAATTTTAAAATAAAAAAACTAAATTAAGAAAATAAAATTTAAATTTAAAAAGAAAATTAAAAAAAAGAAAAAGAAAAAGAAAAAAAAAACAACATTTCAAATAATTTATTATTATTATTATTATTATTATTATTATTTAAATTAAACCATTTTAAAAAATAAAAAATAAAAAATAAAAGTAAAAAAAATTAAAAATTAAAAATTAAAACTTAATGAATTTAATAAACAAATTTATAATTTATAAAAATAATTAACCTAAAAATATTAAATTAAAAAATAAATAAATTAAAAATTAAATTAAAAAATACAAATTTTTAAATTTTATTAAATTAAAAAAAAATAAAAATAAAATTAAAATTAAAAAAACAAATATTAAATTTAATAATAAAAAAACAAATTTAAAATTTAAATAAAATATTAAATTAAATAAAAAAAGTACGGGATTTAAAAAATAAAAGAATATTAAAAAGAAAAAAATCCTTAAAATGTCATAAAAAATATAAAAAAAATCAAATTAATTTTTTTTGAAATGACAAAGAGTGGCGCCGCCCAGCTGGCGGTGGGGGCTGACCGCTCAGCGGGCAGGGAGCTGCTTGGGGTGCTGGTTGCAGCCTCCCCGCCTAGCGGCCGGTCCTGCAGCCACCTATGCGGCACCACTCCTTTATCATTTGAAATAATATTTTTAATTCGATTTATTGTTATTATTTTTATTAAATTTTGATATTTTTTTTTTGTTTTTAATTTTTTATTAAATTTTCTTTTTTCTTTTTTAATTTAATTGAATATTTTATTTTAAATTTTTAATATATATATATATATATATATATATATATATATATATATATATATATATATATATATATATATATATATATATATATATTAAATTTTATATTACGTTTTTAATTTAATTTAATACAATTCAATAAATTATTATTTTATTTTTTTAAATTTATTTAAATTTAATATTTATTTTTTAAAATTTTGTTTGTTTGTTTGTTTTTTTTTTAATTACATAAAATTTAATATTTTTTATTTAAATTAAACTTTTGTATTTTAAATTAAGTGTTTTTTTTAAATTATTATTATTATTATTATTTTTTTAAATTGTTTTGTTTTTTAATTTAATATATATATATATATATATATATATATATATATATATATATATATATATAAACCCTGCTCACAACAAACGAAGTTTTCTCATTAGAAGACATTGATTTTGGGGTTAAACGCCTGGCAAATGGGAAAGCTAAAGACATTGAAGGTTACCAGGTGGAAATCTTAAAAATTGGAGGTCCTGTCCTCATCCCCCACATCCACAAGCTTTTTAACCAGGCGGTCAAGCAAGGGTTCCCTAAACCTTGGGCTTAGAGCCTCATTATCCCTATTTTTAAAAGTGGGGATACAAATAACCCATCTAATTATCGGAAAATTATGATCAACCCTCTCTTAGCCAAGTTATATGGTATTATTTTGGAAAAGAAGTTGAGCATTTGGCTTGAAAGTGAAGGTAAGCGGGCTAAAGGCCAAGCGGGTTTTAGAAGGCAGCACTCAACAACGGACCACCTCGTTACGCTTAGGATCACTGTGGAGGAATGCCGCAATGATAAATCCAATCTCTTCTGTTGCTTTGTGGGCTTTAGAAAGGCTTTCGATATGGTTCCTAGAAACAACCTATGGAATAGATTAGAAGAGATAAATGTTCCTTTTGAACTAAGAGTGGCCGCTATAAGGTTATACGAGAACGTAATTGCCAAGTTAAAGAGCAATGAGGGGTGGTCGAAAGATATTAAGTGTAATATCGGATTTAAACAAGGTTGCCCCCTCTCCCCTACCCTATTTGGAATTTACATCGACAAGCTAGAAGGTTGTTTAGAGGAAGCAGGATGTGCTGGCATAATCTTAGCTGGGATAGTCATCATCCTTCTTCTCTATGCTGACGATATTGTTCTTCTCACAAGGTGCCCATTTGATCTTGATAAGCAACTTAGACTTCTTAAGGATTTCTGCTCTACCATGGGTATGTCTATTAACACTAACAAAACAAAAGTTATGATTATCAAATCCAAGAAGGACACTTACGCTAATTTTATGTATGACAATAGTAACTTGGAGGAAGTGTCTTCTTACAAGTACCTAGGAATTGATATTCATCACAAGCTCAATTGGAACTATAGCATTCAGAAAAGGATTAATGGGGGGTGGAAAGCTTATTTTGGTCTTGAAAATAGTTGTAAAACGATAAACCTCTTAATGTGGGATAGAAAGAAGTTCTTCTTTGAAACTTTAGTCGCTCCTGTTATCTTATATGGATGTGAGGTTTGGGGTTGCAGCATCTCTAGAGAATCTTGGAGAAATATTGAGCAAATATAGAAGCATTTTATAACTTATAACCTTAAAATTAAAAACAATACACCCTATCCTATTCTCCTTATAGAAGTGGGTCTTTCCCCTATCGAGAGCCTAGCTATGACTAGGCTTCTATTGTACAAGCACAAGCTCAATAGCATAGGAGACCATAGACTTCCTAAGCGAGCTTTAAATTCCAGCCAAAACCACCTAAGGCTTAAACGAGGTTGGTATAAAGACACCAGGGCCTGGTTAAACCATTGGGAGATCGACGAGAATGTTGCATTGCAAAACATTAATAACATTAAAAAAACTGTTACTTTTAAGTTCAAAGAAAAAATATGGTGTGAGAAAGATCTAGCAGCTAAAAGAAAATTAAGATATTATAAGGAGGTCATCAACCCCACCCTAGAAGATCAAAAGTATCTATCTGTTTTAACTAGCTCAAAGAATAAAATTAATATAGCCAAGATTAGAACGAACTCTCATGAGCTCCATAGTGAAACAGGTCATTGGACAGTTCCTAAAACACCATGGATGGAAAGGATCTACCATCTCTCTGAGAATATGAACATCGAGGATGAAAATCACTTCCTCTTAGAGCGCCCGACGTACAATCACATTAGAGCTCAATTTCATAATCTTTGTTGCAATACTGACCTTCCTAGACTTTTAAGATGTCAAAATTATAGTGAGCTCGGGAGGCTTCTCCCCAAGCTTTTTGAGCATAGGGATAAAATCTTAAATCCAACTAAATAACTCTTTTCTTTAGGTCCATAGACCAAAGATTGGTCTCAGTGGATGTTAACCACCACCACCACCACCACCATCATCATATATATATAATTTAACTTATTTTTTAAAATTTATTTGTTTTTTTAATAATTTCTTTTAATTTAATATTTTAATTTAATTTAATTTTTTCATTTTTTTTTAAATTTTTAATTAATTTTTAATTATTTATTAATTTTAATTTAAATAATGTTTTTTATTTTTTATTTATTTTTAATTTTTAATTTTAACTTTTAAATTTTTTAAAATTTAATAATATATATATATATATATATATATATATATATATATATTTTTTTTTTAATTTAATTTAATTTTTAATTTTTTAATTTTCATTATTTTTATTTTATTATTATTATTTTTAATTTAATAAAAATTTTATTTTTATTTTTTTGAATTTAATTTAAATTTAATTCCTCGAGATGATATTATTTGTAGTATAGAATATGGCATTAAAGATTTACCTAAAAATTTGCAGGATGTTATTAGGCACGATTGTGTTGTGGCTCTTAGGAAGGCTAGACTGCCTAGAAGTAATATTAGTAAGTCCGAGTTTATGGCGCTTAAGTCTCTTAATCAAAACCCTGATATTGCTGTCCTCAAGGCTGATAAGGGTGGCGTGGTTGTAATCATGAATAAAGACGATTATAAAGCAAAAATGCTTGACCATCTTTGTAATAGTGGGAGTTACAAGAAGCTCTCTAAGAACCCTATTAATAAGTCCTTAAGTTTGTAGCAGACGCTATTAGATCTAGTAGCACTGTGGGTTCCATGAGCAAGAAGCTCATCGAAAGTAATCCTATCACCCCTAGGATTTATGGGCTCCCTAAGATTCATAAAGAGGGTGTTCCTCTTATACCCATTGTTAATACTATTGGTGGGCCCACGTATCTCCTAGTGAAGTATTTGGCGCATAAGCTGAAGCCTCTTGTTGGTCTTTCAGATTCTTTCGTGAAAGATTCTAATTCTTTTGTCCAAGAGTTAAAGAGTTGGGAATGTGAACCAAATGACTCTCTTGTTAGTTTTGATGTGGTTTCCCTTTATATGAATATTCCTATCAATGAGGCAGTGGAAGTAATCAAAAGAATCACTGATCCAGACACTACAAAGTTGGTAGAAATTTTCCTTACTTCTCCCTTTTTTAGTTTTGACGAAGAATTTTATGAGCAGATCTATGGTGTTTCCATGGGTTCGCCGCTCTCCCCTATGGTTGCGAACCTTTTTATGGAAGATTTTGAATCCAAAGCTTTGGCTTCTGCTCCTTTTAAACCCAAGGTTTGGAAGCGGTGTGTGGATGCCACCTTCATGAACTGGTCTCATGGCCGTCAAGAGTTAGATTCTTTTCATCGACACCCGAATAATCAATCTGACTCCATTAAGTTCACAATGGAAACAGAGATTGATGGAAGCATTCCTTTCCTTGATGTTCTCATCTCTAGAAATAATAATGGCTCTTTCTCGCACCATGTTTTTTGGAAAAAAGCCTCACACTGAGCAATATTTTCATTCTTGCTCTCATCATCTTCCAGCTCAAAAGTTGGAGTTCTTAACACTTTAGCCACGAGAGCTCCTAGAATTTCAGATGGGGATCATTTGGGTGAAGAGAAGGCCCATCTCCTTAGGGTATTTGAAGATGATGGCTATAAGTAAAGTTAGGGTTTGAAGGCTTTCATGAATGCTAGCAGAGGTCCGAATCAGAAAAAAGTAAAAGATGATTTTTTTGGTAGAGTACATTTGCCTTTATACAAGGTACTACTGACAAGATCACTCAGATTTTAAGGAAGCATAAGATCTCTTCCTCTTTTAAACCTTTGAACACCATTCGTGGTTCCCTTAGATCTGTTAAAGACCCGTTGGACCCAAAAAGCGGCATGAAAGGTGTTTATTTGATCTCGTGCTCATGTGGGATTCCCTACATTGGAGAAACAAGTCAGTCGATTAATAAAAGGATTCAAGAGCATACTGCGGATATCAGGCATGGTAGAACGAGGTCCTCAGCTCTAGCTGAGCACGCAGAGAAGACGAAGCATCATATTTGTATGGAAGAGTCCAGAGTCATTGCTAGGGTGGAGCATTTTCATCACCGTAAATTTAGGGAAGCTATTGAGATTGAGAAAAGGCCCCTTACGTTGAACAGGGATGACGGGTGGAAAGATAGCAATTGTTGGATTCCATCTCTTTGCTCTCAGTAGTGGTCCTGCCTCCTATGTTTTCCTCTCCTTTGGTTTCCCTATGTTTTTTGCTTGATATGTGTTTGAAGTTTGATGTTCTCTTATTTATTTTATACTTTAAATATTATTTCTAATGCTGACATAGTTTTAGACTATTTTTTATTTTTATTTTTATTTTTTATAAGTTTT
Organism: Pinus albicaulis; assembly: GCA_034641835.2. NCBI lineage: Eukaryota > Viridiplantae > Streptophyta > Pinopsida > Pinales > Pinaceae > Pinus > Pinus albicaulis. The sequence goes on from CM076578.1 coordinate 1,220,869,088, forward strand.
TTTCTTTATTTCTTTATTTTTAATTTTGATTATATATATATATATATATATATATATATATATATTATTTATTTATCTATTTTAGTACCTTTATTCTAGTTTAATTTATGTTTATTTTTAATTTTATTGACTTAATCTTTAATTTTATTTTATTTATTTGTTGTTTGACTTGGTCTGTATTTTTATTATTTTATTACTTTAGGAAGGGATTTATTTCGTTCATTTATATATTAGTTATTTTCATTTTCGACCATTTTGAACATCTATTTTTTCCATAGATTTTGACCGTCGCTTCTATTTATTTATTTTATTTATGTTTTTATATATTTATTTATAGAGTTCATTTATTTATCTATTTTATTGTTGTTTTACTTTATTATTTTTAATTTTACTTTTATTGACTTATTCTTTTTAGTTTTATTTTTTGATTTTATTTTATAGTGACTATTTTGTTAGTTTTAATTTTAATTTGGATTAATTAATTTTTAATTTTAATTAATTAATTAATTTATTTTCATTTTCATTTTTGATCGTTTTTAACATCTATTTTTTCCGTAGATTTTGACCATTGCTTTTCTCTTCATGATATATATATGGATAGTCGGATCAACCAGTCTTCATTATCCTGATGATGAACTACATTTAGTAGTTTGAAATGCATCGGTTCTAAAATCTCTCATGTGATTTCCCGGAAGATTTATTTTAATATTAATTTGTATATTTTATTTTTTAAAATTTATTTGTTTTTTTAATTTTTTTTTGTTTTTTTTAATATGTATATATATTTTTAATTTTTAATTTTTGTTTCTTAAATTTTTTTATTTTTTTTACAAACCTTTTTAATTTAAAAAAAGATAATGAATTTTGTTTTTTCTTACAATTGTTTTAAAATGTTTTGTCATTTTAATTTTTTTTTTATTATTCTAATTTTTTTGTTTCAACACTTCCTATTTTTGGGGTGTTTTTTACACAAAAATATTGGCTTTTACTTCTATTTTTAAAAAACGTTGAAAATTTACTCTAAAAAAAAGGAGGTTATTCCACGATACAATTTTCATTTTCGGGGTGTTTTTTGCACAAAAAAAAAAATTGGCTTTTACTTCCATTTTTAAAAAATGTTGAAAATTTACCCCGAAAAAAAAGGTTATTCTAGAATACAACTTTTCATTTTTGGGTTGTTTTTTCATGGTTTTTTGATGTTTTTTTGGTTAGAATTCTCATTTTGAGGTAATATTTCCCGTTTGATCGGTAACTATGTTATATATCTTGTGATTGTTCCAATTCTTGATCTTCTCTTTCTTTACAATATATGTAAAACCATTTATTCTCACCACATTTATGCGCTTATGATACTTGAGGTCACAAGTCAAACATAGTCACTCTACTCTTCTTTCACCAATTTGTTGAGTTTTCAACCTTTTTGTTAAGTGAGGTTAGGAGAGGGAGCATGGTGTTCTCTATAGTTGTTAGTGATTACTCTTCTAGTAGCCATATTTTTACTTTCAACTTTTCTTGGCACACTAAAAGCATGATTTATGGATTTGGGTTCAAAGAGATGCACCTCGTGTTGGATTCTTTCCTTTAAATTTCCCATAGAGAGGTAAACAAATTATCCTCTGGAATGTTCTTTACTAAGACTCAATTTTTGGAATTGTTGAATGTGCTTTGTAATTGGACCTTTTTATTGAAGATTTACCAATTGACTAAATAATGTATTTCTCTTAATATCCTCATAATGTGATAAAATTCCTCTATAAAAATGGACATACATACAATATAAATATTTTTCCCTTCACAAAGCCATTGATACTATAAAAATTGATATTGTTCCAAATACAAAGATGCAATATTTACCTTTTGTGAGGTTAAAACTTGGTGTCACATCAAAGTATTAATCCATCAAGAATGCCCACATTATAGGATATTTTCCATCAAACTTCCTAATATCAAACTTTGGAATGAAGTAGTTTCTTGGTGTTGAGTTGAAACTTTGATGAGTGGTGAATGATCATGATTCTACGATTCAATTATTGTTCTTCACAATTGTGATAAAATACTCCTCATATGTGATTGAGTACCAACACAATTGTTCTCCTTATTTTCATGGTTTCCTTGGATTTCCATATCAATTTTAGGAATCCTTCGTGGGAGAATATTTTGTACTTATTCTATCTTCTTATCCATATTATTTTTCATTTCATCCATTGTTTTATTTATCTTCTTTTCCATTTCATCCATATTATTTTCTGCGTGTTCCTTATTTCTATTCATTTTGTTTTCTATTTCCTTTTTAAGGACTTCTTTAGAATGTGATAAATCTACTTGTTTCAACACACTATGACTCATTTACTCAATTTGGTTATTTAATTGGGAGAACCTATATTTTGAGGTTTCACTTTCTTTGAATGTCATGTTTGAGATTTTATGAGGGGTAGTATTTCTTGTAGAACCCTTCCCATATGAGAAAATAATAATAGTGTCGAAGTTTGATAGATTGCAACCACTCAAGAAATTTAATCTAAAATCAAGACACATAATTCTACTCTACTGATATGCAGAATAGAATTCACAATTTAGAACAACATGCCTAGAAATTCAGTAGGAAAAACCACAAATACTTAGTGATTTCTAGGAGAACCCAACTGGGAAAAAACCCTAAAGACTGTTTGCATTAATCAATGAATTGAGAAACTATTACAATTGCTAGCTCCAACTTTGAGCTCAACCTGCAAAAGAATAACCGTTCTCCTGATAAATGAACAAGCTCTGGCCAACACTTAGCCAAATATTTTCTCACCAAAGCCCCTTTTTCCTTGTGCAAATATTGAGGAAAATAGCCCCTATTCTTTAGGAATTTCCTCCAAAATGATTGTACAATTCCCAAGGATTGATCACTGATTGCATGCAACACCTATACACTCAACACTAATTTACAACTGATGTTACAATGCCTTAGAATCTCCACCCCAACTGAGAAATTTGAATTCCTTGCTTGCATGAGCTATTTTTAGTTTATTGATCAATTAACTAGATGAAATCTGAGTTAGATTGTTGTTGCACTACACAATTGACCTCCAACTAGTTCTATTAGTTAGAACTAGTTTAACTAAGTAAAAATGGAAATAACTGACCTTGATTGCTATGAATTAGCAATCACACATGCATAACTGAACTCCAAGTCCTCTAAATCAAATTTATTGAGATAACTGAGTGAAAAGAGCCATGTCACCTAAGTTAACTATCTCCAAGTTGTCTATTGATGTGGAAATTTCAAATTTCTCAATTTGACCAAGGCTAAGCCAAATTGAGCTTTTATTTCTACACGTATCAACACTCCCTCTTAGAAAGAAAGAGATTATCAACCACCACTATCCTGCACCTGTGAAATTTTAACTTCCCTCTTGAAAAGGCCTTTGTCAAGATGTCAACATCTTGTTACTTAGTTAGAATGTATTGTAGCAACATTATCCTCCTCCACACACAGTCCCGTAAATGGTGATACCATATATATATATCTATGCTTGGATCGATCTTGAAATACTGGATTCTCAGAGAGCTTAATGCAACTCTGATTATCACAATAAATCACAATTGGATCCATCTCCTGACCAAAAAATCCCATAATTATCTTTCTTATCCAAATTGCCTCACATGTTGCTTGGCCTGCAGCCATGTATTCAACTTTTGTTGTGCTGACTACAAACCTCTACTTCCTGTTGTACCAGGAAATTACTGCAGCCCCAAGAATAAAAATTGCACCTGATGTACTCTTTGGGTCGGATGGACTCCTTGCCCAATCTTCATCTGTGAAGCCATGCAACTTCACTCCCTCTGTCTGTCTGTACCATAATCCATATTGGGTAGTGCCTCTGAGGTACCGTAAAATGTGATTTGTTTCCTTCCAATATAATTTGGTCAACCTAACATAGCTTGGTTTAGCTTCTTAACTGCATAACACATATATGGTCGTGTGTTCAAAAGATACATCAGTGAATCCACTAGCTTCTGGTAAATGGTAGCATCAACCTCTTCACCTGAAGTGGCATTCTCCTTCCTCCAGTTGGTCACTAGAGGTGTGTCCGTGGGCTTACAACTATCCATGTGAAATATATGCATTATCTTGATGGCATACTTTCCTTCATACATAAAAAATTCCCCATCAAATTTCCATACTTCCATCCTGAGGAAGTAATGCATGAGACCCATGTCTTTCATCTCAAATTCCTTTACAAGGTCTTCCTTGCAAGAGTTGATCAATTTCTCATCACCTGTCAATATTTAATCATCAACATATAAAACAATGATAAGAAATTTACCTTCTATCAAAATATGATAGAGTTTTTCATTTTCTTCAATTTTGGTGAAGCCCAATCCAGTGAGATAACTATCAATCCGAGTGTACCAAGCTCGAGATGCTTGTTTGAGACCATACAATGCTCCCCTGAGTCTACACACATGAGAATCCCAATCAAATGTATCAAAACCTTGTGGTTGCTCAATGTACACTTGCTCCTTAATAACACCATTGAGAAATGTTTTTTTTATATCGATCTGGTGGATATTCCACCCCATCTGTGCAACCAATGCAAGGATTGATCTAATTGATGAATACCTTGCTACAAGAGAAAATGTTTCCTCATAGTAAATTCCCGCAACTTGAGAGAAACATTTGGCCACAAATATGGTCTTATACTACTTTATTCTTCCATTTACTGCATTCCTAACTTTGAAGATCCATTTCGAACCCACAACTCATTCTTTTTTCGGTCTTGGGACCACTTCCAAAACATTGTTATTTATGATGGATTCATATTATTCCACCAGTTCATCAACCTAAAATGGTTTCTCAACTTCTCCCTAAAAAAAGGATGGCTCAGTATCTATAAGCTCATTCATTAGAGCCATGTAGCCAGTGTACCTCTTAGGTGACCTCCTTTGCCTGTGAAAATTTGAAGGAGATCCCACATTCTCCCTTACATCTTGCACCAACCTTTCTACTTCCTTGGTTCTTTTTCTAACTTCTTTGGATGGTTTTTCTTGAGTAAATGTCTCCATTATGCTTCCTCTCTGCTCCTCCATTTGTGGTTGCTCCACAACTTCTTGGGGCTCCTCCTTTTGAGCTAAAATCTCCTCTTCTGGTGGGATTTGAAACTCCCTCTCAAGAGAGCATATCATTGCTTTCTCCTCATCAAAATTACATCCATTCACACAAATTTCATTCTGAGGGAAGGTAAGTACACCTAGTAATTGTGTGGAGTTTCAGTGTAACCCACAAAATCTTCCAACTCTAATTTCGGCTCAAGTTTCTTCCTCAAGTCTTTGGAGACATGGAAGTAAAAGAGGCTCCAAAATTTTTAAAATGAGATACATCCAAATTTCTCCCCAATAAGGAATCCTTCAATGTAATCATACCAAGAATTTGATGAGGATTCTAGTTCTGCAAGTAGATTGTTGTGTTACATGCCTCTACCCACAAATATAGTGGCAGGCCTTGGTCATGTAGCATAGCTCTCACAACTCCCACAATTCTCCAATTCTTTCTCTCAGATACCCCATGCTGCTATGGGTTGTGAGGCATGGTCAGTTATCTTCAAATTCCTTCTTTGGAAAAAAATTCCTTGAATTCATTCATAACATACTCACCTCCATTGTCGCTTGTAATATCCTTCACATTCTTGACAGTCTCTTTCTCAACTAGTGCATTGAATTATATAAAATTTGAGAATGTCTCATCCTTATTCCATATGAATAAGATCCAACACTTTCTTTAGAAATCATTAATTAAAATAACATAGTATTTATGTTTGGCAGTGGAGGCCGTCGAGAAGGGTCCACAAACATCAGAGTGGACTCTCTCCAAGATTGCATTTTCTTTGCTATCTCAATCTTGGAATGTGGATTTTACGTATTTCCCCAAGGTATAACCCTTGCAGACATCGTGTTGCTCAAGTGATCCTTTAGGGATTCCAATGATTATTTGCTGCATAATTTTAAGGGAGCCATGGTTCAAATGACCAAGTCTTATGTTCTAGAGTTCACTGACATCACGAATCTGCACTTTCTCTACGTTACTGCTTAGTGCAAAACAATATTCCACATCAAGTTTGTACATGTTCTTCACATGAATCCTAGTCTGCTTCACCTACCTAGTATCTATGTGTCTCAGAAATAATTTCCCTTTATTGAAAATAACATCATAGCCACGATCTTCCAAAACCACTACAAATATGAGGTTCTTCTTCAAGCGTGGTACAAACATGACATCTTTGAGGCAAAGAGGGGATCCATACTCGCTCTTAAAGGTTATTGTACCAATATTGGTAGCACTGTACCTTCCGTTGTCCCCAAGCTCAATATGCATTTGGATATCTTTCTCCTCCAGGTAAATGAAAAACTCTCTACACCCTGTCATCTGGAACGAGGCACCTAAGTCCAAGTACCACACACTCCCCATCATAGCGCTAGCCATGCATGTGATCAGGGTGAAGTCTACCTCGAACTGTGAAGCCAATGCTTCACCTGCTGCTCCTCCCGAGTTCTTCTTGCTAGAATTTTTGTGTGGACACTTTGTAGCATAATGCCCAAATTCATGAAAATTAAAGCATTTTATTTTTGACAAGTCTTTCTTCTTGCCCCCTTGGCTAGAATTTGGTTTCATTTTAGATTTATTCCCTTTTCCTTTCTTTCCCTTCCCAACCAATGAAAAATTCTTTTCATCCTCTCCCTTGGATGAACCTCCATCTTTGATATTTCGCCCGATTTATTCTTTTACCAAATCATACCATAAGCATTCGTAATTAATTTTTTCCTTCCATTCACAGAGTCCTGGTAGATGTGCCAAGATTTTGGAAGACCTAGAAGATCTAGGCTCACCAGGTCATATTCTACAACATTCACACCAACCCCTCCAATATCATCCCGAACTTGTGTAAATCTGGCAAGATATTGTGGAATAATATCATTTTTCTGCATCTTGATGTTTCAAAGTTTGTCTCTCAAGGCCACTTTTCTATGGTCATTGCTATTTTTGAATAGCTCAGTCAATGCCTTCCACATGGAAAATAATGTCTCTTTGCCATGGAGATTTGAGACAATGTGGTCTCTCATTCCCTCCAAGATTATTCTCCTCACCTTGGCTGCATCTTTCTTTCATTGGGATAGGTTATGGGAATCAACTAATCCCGGTTTTGGAATGTTTGTCTTGACATAATACAACAATCCATTGTCATCAAAAACTTCCTCCATATGATCCTTTCAGGAAATGAAATTCGAGTTTCCTGTCAAATAATACTCTAATCTCAGTCTATTGAAGGCCATTCTCCCAACTCTGAGGAAATCCTGCTACACTGAAGCTGCAAATTTTTACCTCCTGAGGAAAAACTTTAAAATTATTGTTCTAATGTGAATCTTGCTCTGATACCATGTATAAATTTGATAGAATTGCAACTAATCAATAAATTTAATCTAAAATAAAGAGACACAATTCTACTCTATTGATTTGCGGAACAAAATTCAAAATTTAGAACAAAATGAATAGATATGCAATAGGAAAAACCACAAATACATAGTAATTTCTGGAGGAACCCAACTGGGAAAAACCCCTCAACCCTATTTTCATTAAGAAATGAATTTATAAACTATTACAATTTCTAGCTCTAGTTATGAGCTCAACCTGAAAAAGTATAAATATTCTCCTACTCATTGAATAATCTCTAACCAACAATTAGCTAAATATTTTCTCATCAAGGCCCTTATTTCCTTGTGCAAATACTGAGGAAATTAGCCCCTATTATTTAGGAATTTCCTCCAAAATTATTGCACAATTACCAAGGATTTATCACTGATTGCATGCAACACCTGTACACTCAACACTAGTTTACCACTGATGTTACACTGCCTTGGAATCTCCACCACACCTGAGAAATTCAAATTCCTTCCATGCATGAGCTATTTTAGGTTGATTGATCAGTTAACTAGATGGTATCTGATTTAGATTGTTGTCCCACTACACAACTGACCTCCAACTAGTTCTATTAACTGTTAGAACTAGTTTAACCGAGTACATTTGGAAATAATTGAACTGGATTGATATGAATTAGAAATCACACATGCATAACTGAACTCCAAACCCTCTAACTCAAATTTACTGAGTTAACTGAGTGACAAAAGCTATGTCACCTCAGTTAGTTGCCTCTAAGTTGTTTGTTGATGCGGAAATTTTGATTTTTCTCAATCTGACCAAGGCTAAGCCAAATTGAGCCTTTATTTCTACACTTCTCAACAAATAATACTCCTCCTTATCCCAATTTTCAATTCACCTTTAAAAATGGATATTCCAATCAAAATTACTAGTTTTAAAATATTAATTTCAAGGCATTGAATTGATGTGTTAAATGTCTTATATATTCTTAAATGAGCTCTCATAGTATGTAGTCCATCTTAAAAATTATATGAAACTAACTGCACAGAATAAAAAGAAAGTATTTATGCCTGTAGCATGCATTTTGAGGGGGAAAATTTTTTATATTATATAACAGTACCTATGATGATACAAATGACATAATAATCCTTCTACATAGAGTCCATGGGTCACACATCTGAATACCCAATAATAAGAAGGCATGAATAATAATAATATTGGGTTACAGGGTACAAGAATAATACAAATATAATGGACAAAATAGTGGGACTGGAATTAGTAATGAGAGACCTAAACTGCCTTTGTCTTTCAAAAGTACAATCTCATTGATAGGCTCTGAGCTCAGAGAAAATTCTCATCCTCCCATGTAGAATATTTAGTCGGTAAGTTCTTCCACTTGATGAGATACTCTGAAAATGAAAGATTTCGTAGCTATTGAGTTCTTGTTTCCGTGACTGCTTCAGGTTCCAATATGATTTTTCCTTCCTCATCAAGTTCTAGCAATATTGTATGAACTAGAATTTTGTCACCTATAACTTTCTTTAAGCATGAAACATGGAAAACTGGATGCACTCGCGAAGAAGAAGGAAGCTCTAATTTGTATTTCATAGTACCAATCTTTTGCAACACCTTGTAAGGACCATAATACTTTGGTGATAATTTATTATCTTTCTTAGCTTGCTTGAGGGACATTTTTTTGTACGGTTGTAGCCGTAAAAATACCCAGTCTCCTACATCAAAACTTCTCTTGTTGCGATGTTGATCTACCTGTTGTTTCATTTTATTTTGTGCCAAATTTAATTTATCCTTTAAGAGTTGGAAAACTTATTGTTGATGCTCGATGTGATCTTCCACTGCTTGAACCTTAGATTTTTCTCTTAAAGATGATGTGATGGACGGTGGATGATATCCATAAAGTGCCATAAATGGGGTCATTTTGCTGTAGTATGGAAGGAAGTGTTATACCACCATTCAGCCAGAGGTAACCACTTGACCCATTGTGTTTGTTTATTAGATTCAAAACAACGAAGATATCCTTCCAAACATTTGTTCACTATCTCAGTTTGACCATCGGATTGAGGATGATAAGATGAGCTATGAGCTAGTTGAGTACCCAATTAAGAAAATAATTCCATCCAAAAATTTATAGTAAAAATTCGATCTCTGTCGCTTACAATAATCTTTGGGTTTCCATGTAGCTTTTGAATTATTTCCATAAATGCAATAGCAATTGTACTTACTTTAAATGGATGAGATAACACACAAAAGTTTGCATACTTGGTAAGTATATCAACTACCACCATGATGACACTCTTTCCTTCAGACTTATGTAAACATGTGATAAAATCCATTGAAATCTCCTCCCAATGTTGACTTGGAATGGATAAAGGTTGTAGAAGACTCGGGGTCTTAATTGTCTGAAATTTGTTTTGCTGGAAAACCAAACATTCCGCCACAAAATTTTGAATATTAGATTTAAGGCCATCCCAAAAAAATTCTTTCTTCACCTTGTGGTAAGTTTTTAAAAATCCTGAGTGTCCTCCTAAAGGAGAAGTGTGCAATTCCAAAAGAATATTTTGTTTTAGTTTGGAATTCTTACAAAGATATAAGCAATCTTTTTACCATAAGGAATTATTTTTCCAACTAAATGTATCAGATGTACTAGGATATTGCTACAAATTTTGAATGAGTGTCCACACTTATTCGTCCTTCTTCCATTCATCCCTTGCTTCGGTTATCCAATCTGGTTGGATAATAGAAATGGCACAAAGAAATGCTTCCACCTCTTCATTCTTTCTTGAGAGTGCATCTGCAACAACATTAAGCTTTCCTTTTTTGTAGATTATTTCAAAGTCATAACCCAACATCTTTGTGACCCAATTTTGCTGCTCTTCTGAAGATAGTCTTTGTTCCAAAAAGTGTTTCAGACTATCATGATCAGTTTTTACCTTGAAGTGTCTTCCCATTAGGTAAGTTCTCCATTTCTTTAGTGCATGCAGTATTGCTAACATTTCCTTCTCATAAATAGGTTTCTGTAAATACTTTCCTTTGATTGGATGAATTTCAAAAGCAATGGGTCTTCCTTCTTGCATTAAAACAACACCAATTCCATTTCCTGAGGCATCACATTCCACAATAAAGGTTTTTGTGAAGTCTAGTGTAGCTAAGACTGGTGCAAGGCACATTACCTCTTTAAGACGTTCAAAGGCCTTAGTTGCTTCAAGAGTCCATGAAAATGCATCCTTCTTCAATAATGTTGTTAGAGACGTTGCTATTCTTCCATAATTCTTAACAAAATTGAGATAATACCCTGTTAACCCGAGAAATCCTCACAACTACTTTATGGTTGTGGGGACTTTCCATTCCTTAATGGCTTTAATTTTGTTAGGGTCTACCTTAACACCCTCAGAAGATACAATATGACCCATATATTCCACCTCTTGTACTCCAAAGAAACATTTGGAGGTTTTTGCATATAATTGTTTCTCCTCCAATAGTTTGAGCACCTTGTCAACATGTTGAACATGATCCTTCCAAGACCTGATGTAGATTAATATATCATCAAAAAATACTAACACAAATTTTCTAAGGAAGGGTTTGAAAATGGAATTCATAAACCCTTGAAATGTAGAATGTGCATTGGTCAGGCCAAAAGGCATGACCAAAAATTCATAATGACCCTCATGAGTTCGAAATGTTGTTTTCAGAATATCTTCAATCTTCATTCTAATTTGATGATATCCTGAATGAAGATCCAACTTGGTAAAATAAATTGCTCCACGTAATTCATCCAATAATTCATCAATCATAGGAATGGGAAATTTATCTTTAATTGTGAGCTTATTGAGCTCCCTATAATCTGGAAACATGTGCCATGATCCATCCTTCTTGTGCACCAATACTACTGGAGCATAGAAAGAACTTTGACTAGGTTGAATTATACCAGCCTCTAACATTTATGCAATCATACGTTCAATTTCACTCTTTTGGACATAAGGATATTTGTAAGGCCTGATGTTTGGAGGAAAACTCCCTGGAATCAAATGAATATCATGATCATGATCACGAATAGGTGGGAATATTTTGGGATTTTTAAACACCTTGGAATGGTTGTCCAAGACTTTTTGGAGATATGGAGAAATAGATGATTTTCATGTTGGAAATTCTAGTGAGCATAATTTTGCAATTACGCCTCATTGTTATTTCTTCAAAAGTTTTGTCATGACATTAGAGCTTATTATCTTTCCCGGCTTCCCTGTGATACCTTGTAATTCGACTTCCTTTCCTTCCAAAAAAAATTTCAAGAAAAGTTCTTGAAAATTAAAAGCTACCATCCCCAAAGATTGTAACCATTGTAATCCTAGTACAACATCAGCACCTCCCATTGGAATGGAAAGCATTGGACTATTCAATACATATTACCCCATGGCTAGCTTGATATTATGGCATTTTCCAGAGAAATTTATAGTTCCTCCATTTGAAACCATCACTTGACATTCTGGTGTTGGGTATATCAATCAATTCAATTCCTTGGATACCTTACAACGAATAAAATTATGGGTACTACCCGAATCAATAAGCACTATTACCTTTTTCTTCTTGATATGTCCTTCTATCTTGAGAGTTTGAGGAGTGGTAATTCCTACCAATGCATTGCATGATATGGCCAAACTTATTTATTCTTTCTCTAGGGTTGGTTCTGATGTATATCCTCTTCTTTCAAAGTTTCTTGTTCATTTTCTTCCTCCTCTTCACAATCTATGTAAAATAATTTCTTCTCAGCACACTTACCTTTAGTGTATTTGCTATCACAACTATAGCACATCCATTTTTTTCCTTTTTCTTCCAACTGCTGTGGTGTCAACCTTGTAGGTTGTGGAAGTCTAGGAGTAGCAACACTTCCATCTTTATAAACGTGAGTGGTAGGCTTCCTTGTCACCATAATTTTACATTCATTTTTTCTTGCCAACTTGAATGCCATCTCCAATGAATCAGGTTCCCAAACTCGAACTTCATGTTGGATGTTATCCTTTAAAGTCCCTATGAAGACATCAATCTTGTGTTCCTATGGAATATCAACTACCCTTATATTCAATTTTTGGAAGTCCTCAATGTGATCCACCACTGAACCCTTTTGTTTGAGATTTATCAATTGGCTTAAGAACGTGTTTCTCTTTGTAACCTCATAATTTGCTATCATTTCCTTTGTAAAAATTGACAAAGTGACAATTTTTTTACAGGAGCTAAGCCATCGATACCATACAAATGTATTTTGTTCTAGATATAAAGTTGAAATGTGTACCTTTTGTGTGTTTTGCACATTATTGAGATCAAAATATTGCTCCATTTGTAGTATCCATGTTATGGGATCCTTTCCATCAAACTTCCTCATATCAATATTTGGAATATGGTGGGTCTTCAATCCAACATTAGAATTATGAAATCACGATTAACATTTATTTTGTTCTCATCATGAGTTTCCTCTACTATATTTCTGCCATTAGGAATCATTTATTATATCAACCTTGCCAAAACTTTCTTCATACCTTCCATGTATGCTTTTAGATCATTCTTCATGTCTTCCATGTTTTCTTTCAATTTTTCATCGATCTTAATTGTCATGTCATCCATCTTAGCTTCCATGCCAGCTTCCATGTCATCAATCTTAGCTTCCATTCCATTCTTCAAACCATCCATCTTAGCTTCCATGCCTTTCTTCAAAACATCCATCTTAGCTTCCACACCTTTTTTCAAAACTTCCATTTCATTTTTTGTTGCTCTTTGCGAGAGCGAAGTTTGGTGCACTTGCTCTTGTAATTTTGATATCTCATGTTGCAATTCTTCCCCTTCATGAGTCATAGTAGAGCCTTTTGAAGGCTTAATGGGCGTTGAATTTTTTTTCGGTGGAATTTTAGAACCCAATACTGATATATATGTTTCAATATTCTCTTGGAATCACTTCAAACTGATTTTTCAAACAAGACTTTTGCAATTTGAAAAAAAATACACACCTTTTTCTTGCTTTTGAGGAGCTCGATATTGAAATTGATGTAACTCTGTAATTACGGATCTTCAATATCTGAAATTCCGTCCTGTAGTATACCTTTGAAGCTTATTTCGAATTCCACAGGTCTGACCTAATTTGGATGTTTCAAGAAAAAGTTATACCCAATCCCCCACAGTGACCTAATTATGGACTGGTTCATTAGAGAAAACTTGTACGATGTGCCACGTGTCACTGTCTCCTCCTTCGGCTCTGAAATTTATACATAGGAAACTACAATCCGTCCACTTTCGGCCAATTTTTATAGAATTCCAATTCGATGCTCAGAGAGAGAGTTATGACGATTTTAGCAAGGTCACCTCTTTTGGATGAAATTCGGGAGCCTGCAAAAACCCTAACTTCCACAGATCATATCTCCGAAAATATTGTGAACCAATATCTGAAATTTTTACACGATGTTTCTTAGGATTCCATCTTCGCGTGATAAAAATTTCAACTTCTGAGCCTTCGTAAAAAAAACGTTATAGCAAAAATTCCACGATCACCTGTTTGGAGCAACAAAACCCTAGAATCCAAAGCTCTGATACCAAATGTTATGAAACCAACTCCAAAAATAGAAGAAAAGAGAGATCAAAGCCTTATAAATAAGACACTTCGAGGGGGAAACCTCCTTTACATTACATAAATTAACATCTCTTGGATGATACAAATGACAAAACCTCCTTCTATATATAGGAGTCCATGGGGTTACAACATAATCCTTGCTGACCTAACAATAATAATGTAAGGGCACAATAATAACAATATTGGGGTTATAGGGGCACAACAATAACAATAAGGGGGCTACACTAACAACAATAAGGGACTATACTAGTAATATAGGAACCTAACAAGCACCCTAATATGATTTCTTAAACTCGTGAAAATTTCATAGTCTAAAAATTTGCTTAAAAGTTGTTATAGAAAAAATTCCAAATGGCTCATTTAAAAAGAATTTAAAGATTAGTCATAAACCCTTTGGGTATGTAAACTGTCTCGATATTCCATTAGAACAATTCATCTCAACAAATATGATAAAATACTGGAATCTTTACCATGAATATTAATTATTTTTAGATCTTAGATTCTTTATTTACTATTTTTACTCTTAAATGAATAAATTAGTTGAAACAAGAAATACATAACATAAAAAAATACACACACCATCCACAATAGATTCAAATATTACCCTTGCAAACCCCTATGGGAGAAAACCCAACTAGAAGGTGAGGTTGCTTTGCTATCTTTTTTTTGGTATAGAAATATGAAAGCACAAAGGAAGATATACTCTCTATGGATTTGCTTGAGACCTATCATTCGGAGAATTTTGAGGTTAAAAATGGGTCTCAAAACAAAAAATTTACTTTAAAAATCAACTTTAAAATAACAAATAAGATTCAAGATGATTATGCGATTCCTATGGGTAAGTATTTTTGGAAGCAAAAGAAGAAAACTAATTTTTTTAATTGTATTTTTGGCTCAGCTCTTTTAAGTTTACTTAAATTTCAAGTGTGGGAATCCATTTGATGTAGAATTAAATTAGGCATCCAACAAGTACTTGTCGATCGATTTAATTGCTTAAGGATTAAATATTAAATTATCAACTAGGATGTTCGTAAACTTCAAGATACTACACCATATATGCAAAGGTCATATTACTGATGGGTTTCTATCCTATCACTATGAAAGGAAATAACATGGAAAACTGAACCAAACTGAAAGTAAACTCACAGGGAAATCGTCCTATGGACAATAGAATATAGGAATATTGTTATAAGGATTTCATGAGACAACCTTACGTTATAGGAAAATCATTGCATTCATATCTATTTCAAGCAACCTTAAAATAAATCTCAAATTTGGTTCACTATGAGGGTAAAAATGACAAGAAAAGGTAGGGAAAGGGAGATAATTCTAAGGCTAATGAGGCCATTGGGGTTGCCTACAATGACTCTAATTGAAAATACCTTACTAGTCACGTTGATTGGACCAAATGGTCATTATTCAACCAAGAGGGGTGAAAAGCCTGACATCACCCTTAGTGCACACTCTTCAGACTTTTTAATTCAAAAATAAATCTAGAAAAATAAATGAATTATGTGGTAACACACCAAACTAAGCAAGGAAATGAATCCCTTCTAATTTTGAATGGAAAAGAGAGGCATGCCCAATGTTTAATTTCGTGGGATCATATGCAAACTATTCATATTAATCTATACTCTATTTTGGATAAGGGAATGGATCTATTTTTGTATACATGCAATACACACAACAATATTAACACAAATAATATTGGATATCTACAACACAAAAAATGTTAGCACATCAATACATTTATGAGATAAAAATATGATGAGAAATCTACAATAGGAATAAGAGAAAATTTTAAGGATATATATTTATCTTAAAGTTTAGAAATATTTGTGAATCTTACTAGTCCCTAATATGCAGACTATAAAATGTTTGGTGATATTTTTGTAAAAATATTCAAATTTATAATGATTTTATATAATATCTACAAAATTTAGGTGTTTTTAAGGTAAAATAATCTCATAACATGAAATTTGGGTGAATTATTTTTAGCAAAAATGGAATTTAGCGATTTTTTTGTTTTTGTTTTTGTAAAAGCATGGAAAATTTGCCCATCTGTGAAAATTAGCCCCTAAATTTTTTCTTTATAGGAATATAACAATATACAACAACAATGTGAGAAGTGATACACAACATACATATACACCATGCATCAAACCAAAATAGGGCATTCAGAACAGAGTATTATCAAAAATTCAAAGAAATAATATACAGTGAAATCACAAGGAAGACATGGTTGGATTGTTGGGCCCTCCCAACCAACTAGGTTTCCTACGTTAAATGTCTAAACTAGATGTAGAGTTTGCACATAGATCATATGTGAAACAACACCAATGCATAACATTTGTATTAGATTGATCCTGGAATATTTACATGTTAATCAAAGTGTAGGAAAACCCCAACAACAAGTCGATCTAAGGTAAAATAAATGGAAGTATGATCAATCTATTCTCCTATTCACGCTTACGTCCCATGCGCTCCACAAAGGGTACAAAGTTATACATTCACATGAGAAAGGGGAGTGAGCAATTGGATCAAGGTGATTCCCTATATCTCTCATCGATTATAATGACAATTTCAATAAGAGCCAAAAAAAGGAATGACAAGTGGATCTCCCATCCTATTCAAGACAATGAACCATCTTGTTCAACTGCAAAATTTTTCTATGTGTGTAATTTGGAAAATTTATCTATGCATGCCTAATCACCACATTCCCATTCAAAAATTTGGGGTTTTAGCCAACAAGAGTTTGAATGGAGGCCAACAAGTTATGTAATGACCCTTTACTTTGATTCGATGGACACCGAAGCATATTGGCAATGTTTAGAAGAAAACCCATGTCGCTTTTTTTGTCAGAAATGGTCGAACCATCAAAAACTTGGAGGTCAATTAAAAGAACCTCTAATTAAGTCTCCTAATCATGCTAAAACATTGAGATAAATGTATAATATCCACAAGTTACCTTGTAGGCCTCTTTTAGTGACTTTTGGTGGAAAATGCATGAGAGGGTAACATCACTTGGTCAAAATGGGTGTTATATGGGGTCAAAAAGGAGGAATACTAGCAATAAAACCATGGCTATTTCAAGCCATTACATTTCCCCCATGAAAAATTTATTGCATGTTCTCACGCAACAAAATACAAACTATCAACCAGGTAGATATCGATCAAGCTAGGGTATGCGTGACCAAAACACAAAACTGATAAAAAATGTTATAATTTTCTGAGTTAGTGGGTGCTAATGGAAATATTCACATTGGACTCATTCCTATTTTGTGCTTCCTTCAACTTCATTTCCATTTTTCTGTTATGAATGGCTAAGTAGTGGTTCCTTTGGCACCATTTATTTCCCAATTTGTACATTTTCTTATTCTTTGCCACCAACCTATCAATTTTTTCTTGTAGTTGATAATTTTTAATTTTTAGGTTAGAGTTCTCATTCTTAATATAAAGATGCAACACCTTTAACTCTTAAACTGTGGCCTTCAATTTTGATATTTTCTCATTTTTCTTACTCAACTCTTCAAGTGAAATCCCAATTGGGATAGTGGAGGAGGAAATTGGTATAGGTTGCTCGTAAAATTCAGTTGCATTCTCAAACTTAGTGGGAGTATATGGAGAACCAATATCTTGAAGTTGGAAATTAGAAATCTAGGAGTTGGAATATATGGTTATGGGTCTTTATATGAAGAAGCTATGGTTTCTTTTTGTTGGTTATGGTTGAATGTAGTAGGCACAATGTCAAATGTAACTTCTTTGGAAGGCTTAGGAGGTGTGGCTTGTTTAGAATATTGATGGTGAAGAGAGACTAAGGGTTGTTTGGGGTGCTCCATAGTGGGAAAGGGGGTCTCCTGACTCTATTCTAGTGATCCTCATTTTTCCATGCTTTTGGTCACCCTTCTAGTGACAACATATTGCTTTCTCACTTTTTCAACCTTCTTAGGGTTTTTCTCATAGGTTTTTCGCACATTGTTCAATTTCAATTACATTTTCATCACTATTGTTTTTCTCTTCTTTCCCAACTTTTTTTTCACTGCTAGTCTCTTCAATTATTTCTCTTTTATGTTCTCTAGGTGCCCTCCCTAGTAATTATGGTTGAACATTGAACTGATTCTTGGAAATAAAATATTCCCATGTATCTTATCTTCTCCTGAGATATTCTAAAATTAAAATATTTATTATCCCATGATGATACATGTTATAGTTCACATTCCTAGGGTTTTGTTGCACTTTGTTTTCCATACGATTGAGACTCTTATGAAAATAGAAAGGGAAATTGACAAGTTTACCCGCTTCAAAATGGAGTAACAATATGATATGGTATAGAAAGGTTGTAACATATCTTCTTTCATAAATAATATAATTTTTTATGACAAAGAGAAGGTTCCACCATTTTTCAATGATCTATGACCTTGGGACCCCTTTTCCCTGGTGAAGGTTTTAACCCTATACAAATAATAGCTGCGAACAAGTTCTTAAAAGCAAAAAATATATATAATGGCGAGAATAAAAAATATACATAAATATTTTTCTTCTGGAACTCAAAATCAGGAAAACCAGATTAATTTTTCATTATATTCCTTTCAATGTTACAATACATTATATACATGTTGAAACATTCATAATACCCCCAATCCATTAACCTTGGATTATAATATAATCGTAGTTCCTTTTACCAAATCAACAAAACCATGGGAAAAAATCATCATGCATAAAACCATGCACAAAACCATGGGTGGGTTCACCCCACCACAAGTGGGTGTGTGGAGATATTTGTGCAAAGAATATAACACATATCCAACATTCACCCACTTGTTGTTTTCTTTGCACATAGGGGGCGCATGAGTATAGAATCATCAGTCCAGGGCCACAATTCCCATTGTTTCTCTACACCAAGAAAACTTCTCAGTGCTCATAAATTTTGTTAATGCATCTGCAACCTTCTTCAAAGTGTCCAACTTTACCAACAACACCTTTTTGTCTTCAATCATATCCCTCACAAAGTGATACTGAACATCTATATGCTTCATCTTCGAATGATAAGCATGGTTCTTTTCCAAGAATATTGCACTTTGGATGTCACAATATATCCTTCTAACTAACTGTACCAATCACATACTTGAACACAATATTTGTAACCAATCTACTTCCTTTCTTGCATGAGTGGCTGTCTTGTATTCAACCTCTATAGTTGAAAGTGCCACTACAGACTATCTCTTTCTCATCCAACTAATTTCTCCCCCAAATAAGCTAAACACATACCCACTTATAGATATTTTCTTATCCAGATCTCCAACCCAGTCTGCATCAACAAAGCCACATATGTCCAACACTTTGTCCAATCCTGGTCTTCCTTGGTAGCACAAACCATAATAACTGGTGCCACATAGATACCTAAAAAGCCGCTTTATTGTTGTCCAATGCTCCTTCCTTGGTTTTGGCATAATCCTACTCAATAATTCCATTAGATGTGCAATTTTTGGTTTGGTATATACCATTACATACTATTGAAAATATTGAGGGGGTGTGGTGTGAATCAATATTTCACCTTTTATCACAATTTCGTATCATAGAACATTAACCAATCACATCACATTAAAGGTACAAAATATTTATCTTAATAAATTATTTTTATCTTGAAGGAAACTATAACTTTCAGTTTTACCAGCCACTACTAGAAGAAGCTACAACCCATAATTATTTACTAGCCACTACTGGAAGGAGCTGCAACACCTAATTATTTACCAACTACTATTGGAAGCAACTACAACCCCTGATTTTTAGGCCACCACATGAAGGAGAAAAAAATCACTAAAGAATATGTATAGAGATAATGATTAAATGATGTGGGTTACTGTACCAGGGATAATGACTCACTTACAACAATATTGAACAATATCAACAATTATACAATCATGTCACTATCCTCTTACTCAACCACTGTTGCTCATAAATTGTTGTCTCACTATATCATCACTAAAATTTCACTCATGCAAATTAATGGGAAGTGATCAATTGATCTTACAACAATGCACCTTTAAAAATATACCTTAATCCATACATTATGGTACCTTTCAAAAAATCTAACCCGCTACACCTGTGATAGGGTTCACACATGGAAAAAGGAGAGGTGGATTTGTTGTTGAGTTTGCATGATGGAAGAGACACTTCTAGCTCAATACATAGTGAGTTCATTCTTATGCACAATATATGAGTGGTAAATTGTCAATTCCATTAGAGAGATTCACTACACAAAGGTTTTCTACAACGCCTTTGTATTGTATGAACCTTAGAGATGCATCAATGAATATTTATACCGTGGATTACTCCATATGTGGCTCAGACTCCCTCTATTCAACAAATTTGATTTCAACGATCTCCTTCATCCTTGAACTATGCCTTTCATGCCTTAGTCTTGATCCTACTGTCTTAACACTTCACTCTATTCCTCATATCGATCTCACACTTGCTTGAATCGATAATAAAATGAAATCAATCAATCTCTCTGATCAAGAGTGCTCTTTTGGGGCCAACCTATGTATTAATTTTAAATTGTAGCTGACTTTTATTTTAATTGGAGCCAACCAAGGATCAATATCATATCAATCCACGCTATAATTATTTCATCAAGATACTCCATTTCCATCTCCATCAAATTATTCACCAATCATCATTGGTTGAAGTAACTTGTTATAAACACACTAGAAGTCTCGACTATTTCTTTGCACGCATATCCACTAGAAGAATTATAACTATAAATATATCCTAATCTGCATCATTTTAAAGTTTAAGTTCAAGTTTTGGTTCTATATGTTGGAGCTATAGATATCAAGATTGGAAAGTTTTTCATGTCCATTAATATTCTCACCACCATTTTTGTGGCCCCAAGTTCGAACACATGATTCTTTCCTGTAATATAATTTTCAAGTATAGTTCAAACACATTATGCTTGCCTATAATTTATTTTTCAAGTTGAGGCATATTTTTTTGTATGTTAATCATTGCAATGTGTATCATATCCTTGTTCCTTCAAATCAAGAGGGAATGGGTAAATAAATATTTAATGGTCACCATGATGCTGTTGAGATTTTTTTCCTTGCTTTTATGGATAAGTAACAATATGAATGCTTCATGTTTGCGTCCTGACTATTTATGGTGTAAAATTAATAATATAAATGATTCGTGGTGTTTCCGAGATTATTGTGATGATGTTCCCTAACGTTTCTTATCCAATCTAGTAGCATATAAATGTTTGATAATGTTCCTCTCTATCTAGTATCAAGTCTAATATGAAAAGTTAAGTCCAAGATTCATAGGGAAGTCCCCACTATATGGAAATTCCATGTTGTATGTAGACAAGGAACGATGATTCAACAAGAAGTAATATTCCCATCGTCGTCTCTTCTCTTGCAACGAGCTCATTCTTTGCCCTAAAATCCATTCCTTTTAGGCTTGCTTTGAGATCAATGAAAACCTCTCAACAATTTCCCCTTTGTCATTGATGTCAACACCTATGCTCCCCTTGTCATCATGCTTCATCTTCCATCCTCTTTCTCTCTCCGTCTTTGAAATCAATGACAAAGGGTGTCTTGTAAGTTTGCGAGGCTGCTCCCTGACAATATTTCTTCTTCTTCCTTGTCACGTTTTCTTCTCCAGACCCTAGTGGGATTTTTTTCCTGCCTAATCTACTTAGGAGTCCACTTCATGTCACATCTATAGTAATTTTTAATGTTTCCAAAGTTATGACATTTAAATAATTATTTGTTGTACTTGAATGATGGAGCAAATGTTGTGTACCTTTTGCTAAAGAATCCATTAAGGTTTCTGATTTGTCTGCTTGTAAACATGCTTCTAGGGTTTTGATGATATCCTTTGTAGTTAACCATTCTATAAGATTTTCAATCCATAACATTATGGCCAATTTTTTACATGAATAAATTATGAGCCCTAGTATTGCAACAAGAATGCTGCAATTCCCAAGGCTACCAACTTAAATTATCAACTCGGGGTTTGTACAAACTTAAGAGGTGTCAACACTATATGTGTATCATGCAATGTGTCCTTATTTTGTTGATTTTATGTAATGAAGTGAATATCATGAAATAAAAAACTAACCTAATTGAAAAAATGGAAACATTATTCTACTTGTAGAATGTAAATTAATACTCTAATTGCAGAGTGTGGAATGTTGTTTTGTAAAAGGAAATTTGTTTTTTTCAACAATAATGCTTGTAACTAAAACCTCAAGGAAGCATGAATTCAAGAATCAAGTCTAATATTCTTTGAATTTATGAATCAAACTTTTATCACTATGTTCAAGGAAACTTTTCTTTAGTAAAATAATCCATGTACATTTCATAATAAAACATTAATTGTTATTCAAATGTGGAAATCTGTCTTCTAATTGTGATTGTAGATTTGTGCTTGCAGTGAAGGAAAGGTGGGTCTAGAGTGGTATTTGGTCTTCCTAAATCATGGATTCAGATCCTAGGGGTCATGATTCAAGCCTAAGAAACAAAAAACAAGATTTTGGAGCAAATATGGTCAAGTTTACACATGCTACAAGAGTAATATAGGAGGTGCTATAGGAGGACTTGTTTTGCTACAGGAGGAGATAACTTGCCAAATACCGAAGTAAATCAAATGAAAATGGGATGGGAAATTTTTTGTTATTAATTAGGATTTCTTAGGACCCATTCCAAGTGGAATCACTCCAAAAAATCCCTGTTAACATGTGCTAAAAAATAACAGAAAATTGCTGCTCTAAAAACTGGAAATTCAAGAACTAGTGAGCTAGTTAACCTACCAAATGCATAACCTAATTAAGTGAAAATGATATGGGGTGATTTTTTAGTAAATTTAATTCTTTTATGACCTAAAACAAGTGGAATAAATTCAAATGAATCTCATTAACACGTTCTAAAAAATAACAAAAAATTACTACTATTTTGGTACAAGGGATTTCCAG
Organism: Pinus albicaulis; assembly: GCA_034641835.2. Lineage (NCBI taxonomy): Eukaryota > Viridiplantae > Streptophyta > Pinopsida > Pinales > Pinaceae > Pinus > Pinus albicaulis. The sequence goes on from CM076578.1 coordinate 1,220,892,110, forward strand.
AAATTCTAGATCTGTGAACTAGTAGACCAATCCAAGTAGCTCAATGATGAATATGACTTTTCAAAGTTGTTCTTAGGCTAAATAATTCTTGTGAATTTGTAAATAACCTGAAAAATAACTCACTTCAATCATTTAACCAATGTAAACTATAACAAAAGAGGCATGAATAGTAAATGCAAAATAAGAGATGCAAGTGAAATACACATTCAAAGGAAATAAATAAATTGTACAAGAGGAATATGAGGCTCCTAGGATGGAAAAACCAAAGGAAACACAGATTCCTATGATCTAAACCAAGCTTTAGAAGCTAAAAATGACACCAAACGTCATTATTTGAATCAATCCAAGTACACCCCTGCTAGAAATGAAGGAGCTCCTAAATAACAAGTTTTCTCCACATGAAGACTGAGAAATAGATGCCCCTAGAGGAAAATTCGAATTGGTACTTATACAAAGAGATGAGAAAGAATATTCCTTGAAAGGAGTAAGCTTTCCCCTCCATCTCTCAAATAGTCAATCTAGTTCCCAACTCTAGGAATCTGCATTAAAGGATAGTGAACACATTCCTAGATTTTATCAATATATGGAGATCCAAAATTTGTCAATAATTTCATGATATTTTGTTCATTTATTATCCAATCTTGGACTATCCCATAGTAGGGAGAAAGTACCTATATTATATCATTCAAAATTTACTCCATATTCTCTCAATATTTTGCAAAAAAAAATAATATTAGGCACATAATATGAAATTATCTCTAAACCTTCCTAAGAACATATTAAAGCTAAAAAAAACATTCTTAAGTGTAGAAGGAGAGGTTTAATATAGTATTCATGTGCCTAATAAAGGTTATATGGGCCTTAATTTGTGTCTAATTTGGAGGCCCATCATACCCCCCTATTGAAACTATTGCTCATCCTCTAAACAACCTATTCATCCTCCTTGACCTGTGGTTCTTCATGTATGCTAGCCTATTTCATTCTCTGTTTGTTGGTCCATGTGTTGTTCCTTCTACTACTCTTCTTGCTACTCTTATATTTGAATTTAGTCCCCTATCTTAGTTTCCCATGGAAATTTTAATACAGTTTTAGGCCGCTTCTTTCTCTCAGGTGATTCTTCAATTGTAATGGTTTCTATTTATGAGGGCAACACCTTGATTTTGGTTTGTATTCTTGGTATTCTTCTGGCACTTCTCCTTGCAAAAATAATAATTCTTGGAATCAATTACCTCATTACTAATTTCATTATTATTGAATTCCAAGCATCTTATTTCTGATATAAATTCTTGGCCATGACACCATACTATCCATCAAATTCTTATGAATACCCCTCACTAGCAATATGAATTGTTTTTGCTCATAAAATTCAGGAATTGAAAACACTTAAAAAATAGCTCTTTATTCTTACAAAGGGAGAAATGATGGTCAATAAACTGAAGAAGAATAAAGGAATGATGTGATGACCAACCTACTAACTTGGATTACTTTCACTGTTGGAGAATTTACCATTATATAACCCAGATTGTCTATAGCAAATCCTTTGCAGCTCTGTTGTGTTTCTTTGTACCTTGTAGCAATTAATTAATCATTATCCAACACCCTAGTTGCAAAATTTTTCTCTTGTAGCCCTCTATTAACTTCCTGTAGCAATCTGTTTGTCTCCTGTAACAACCTGTTTTTCTCCTATAGTAGCTCTGTTTTCTCCTGTAGCATTGTTGGTACTCCTGTAGAAACCAACCTGAATCCTATAGTAGTTATTATTTCCATGCCAAGACATGGTGGGTCCAACTTTTTATTCTTTTATTTATTTTTTCATTATTTTTTATTTTTTCAAAATTTTCTCTCTTTTTTTTCATTGCATGCAAAATAAACTCAAAGTGCTTTGATTTAACTGAGTTGGCCCTCACCTACCCCTTCAGAATACTTGTCCTCCATCACAGCTAAATGATTACATCCCACTTTTTCAAGTCCTCTTCACTTATGTCTTGTCCTCTCCCCCATGTGCGGATGTCTTGGTGGAAAAGTGAAGTTAACTGCTAGATACTGCTACTAAGTTCGGATATAAAAACATTTTCCTTCATACAATTACAACATTTTTTTGAGCTAAATAAGTATGTAGGATAGGTTTTGAGGATTGCATATCTAGGCCTTACCATTGATGCATTTTTTCAGGTGATATTGAGGTTGTTGATATGACTGTTGAAGCTGTCTTTGGTGTTTCTAAGGATGCTAGTGATGATCCTTTGATGGTTTCATGTTGCTTCTGAACAAAGGTAATTTATGATCTCCTGGCTTCTTAAGGTTTCATATTCTTATGCTCATTGCTCCATGCATTAGCTTTGCTCTAAATTTTTTTCTCTTGAAATGTGCTTGACAGATCCAAGTTGTCACTATAGGTCTTGCTGATGGTGGATCAAGCTGATGCTTTTGGAGATGATCAATGACCCTTTAGTAGCCCTACAAAATTTTTGTGGTTGCTCCCAAGATCAATGAGATGATCCCTCAATGCTTAATGTTGGTCAATTCTTCATTCTAGTGCTTCTAAGAGATTTTTATTGTGGTTCTAGAGGGCTTATGGAGACTTATACAGGACTATGTGTCTTCCTATAGAAATCACACATACCCTCCTAGGATCATTATTTCCTTCAGGTGATACCTTTAAAAATACTGATAATTCATGAGTAATCGATTGAAAAGTATCAAAGGCATTTTTGTGGTGGAAGGGATGGAAGAAGGGGTGAAAATGGGTTATTTTCATGGACATAGATGAAAATGAGAGTGGAGAAGAGGTAAATTGGTGTGGAAAATGAATGATGAGGCTATGGTGGATCCCTCCTCTTGTTCCTAGATGAAAAACATAATATGTGAACCCTTTTTGAAGAAATTCTGGTCACTCCTGTAACAATTCTAGATTGTTCCTGTAACATAATTGCTTTATCCATATCTCTCAAATCATACATTGGATTGACCTGAAATTTAGTGAACATGTTTCCATCATCCTTATGCATCTCCCCATAAACAATCTCAGCCAACAGACGCATGAATCTCAATACAAATAAAAAATAGTTGTAGGCGATGAGGCCAATTTCTTGAAAACTATGCACTTGAGTTTGCTAAAATTCCTTGAGCATGTTACCATCATCCATATGCATATCCCCATAAAAAAACTTGTCCAATGGATCCAAAATTGAGATATAGTAAAAAAAATTTCTTCCCTGTGTATTTTGGCCTCCCGTAGCAAAACAAAACATTCTTGTAGCATTTTAGGACAATGAGGGAAATGAAATGGAAAGGCTTGGAAATGATGGGTGGATGTTGGAAATGGACGAGGGTGATGGATTTACATGGCCTTGGTCCTATTGGAGCATCTGGGAAAAGGAGGAGAAAGCCTAAGTTTGACTTCCAATGACTAGGTTTTTGATCATTTTTTTTTCTTTTGGTGCTAATTTTTTCTTGTTGCTTGCAGACATTGGAGAACACTTGCATTTAGAAGAATTTCACCCCCCATGGAGGAACTTAATGCAATGGAGAACATTGCTTCCTAAGGAGGGAGGAATTATCCAAGTGGATATCGGTGGCCACCCACCTGTTCCATTTGGACCCGCACTATCATTTCTTGCAGTTCTCCACTTCCAGCAGCTTATTATTTTTAGCACGTTTTTGGGTCCTAAATATCCAAAGCCGTTTTGGGGCATTAATGATCTAGTGGATATCGGTGTCCACCCACCTATTCCATTTAAACCCCTACCATCAGTTCTTTCATTTTTCAAGTTGCAGCACAACTTACTATATTTAGCAGTTTTGTGGGTGTTAGGTCCCTATATCACTAGTATAGTCCCTTATTATTGTTAGTGTAAATCCCTTATTGTTATTATTTTACCCTTGTAACCCCAATTTTGTTATTATTATGCCCTTAAATTATTATTGTTAGGTCGGCTAGTATTACATTGTGGCCCACTAGGATTACATTATGGCCCCACGGACTCCTATATATAGAAAGGAGGTTTTGTAAATTGTATCATCCAAGAATTGTTCATTTATGTAATGTATTGGAGGTTCTATTCAATGGCTTATTTCTAAGGCGTTGATATCTCTTTTCTTCTATTTTTGGAGCTAGTTACACAACATTTGGTATCAGAGCTTTGGATTCTAGGGTTTCACTGCTCCAAACAAGTCATCGTGGCATTTTCGCTATAACTTTTTTTCTACGAAGTTTCAGAAGCTGAAATTCTTAGGGTGCGAAGCCGAAATCATGAGGAAGATTTTCTAAAACTTTCAGAGCTTGGTTCACAATATTGTCGGAGATATGATCTGTGGAAGTTAGGTACTTTTTCAGGCTCCTAAACAGGTCATCGTGGAATTTGCGCTATAAATTTTGTTCTACTGAGGTTCAGAATCTAAAATTTTTATGGTGCGAAGAAAAAATCCTAAGGAAACTCTTCAAAAAATTTTAGAGCTTGGTTCGCAATATTTTTGGAGATATGATCTGTGGAAGGTAGTGCTTTTTCAGGTTCCCGAATTTCATCTCAAAAAGGTGATCGTGGGAAAATTTCAATAACTCTCTCTCTGAGCATCGGATTGGAGTGCCATAAAAAGTGGTCACAAGTACACGGACTGTAGTTTATTGGCTATCAATTTCAGAGGCGAAGGACAAAGAAGTGACACGTGGAAAGTCGTACAAGTTCGCTATATTGAACCAGTCCATAATTAGGTCATTGTGGAAGATTGGACATAACTTTGTCTTGGAGAATCCAAATCAAGTCAGACCTGTGACATTCAAAAGAGAATTCAGAGGGCTATGTCAGTGATGAATTTCAGATATTTAAGAGCCGCAATCATAGAGATAATACAATTTCAATATCGAGCTCCTCAAAAGCAAGTAAAAGGTGTGTATTTTTTTTCCGAATTGCATAAGTCTTGTTTGAAGAATCAAGTTGAATTGATTGCAAGGGCATATTGTAGAATAGATATCAGTATTGGATTATAAAATTGCCCCTAAAAATAATTCAACACCCATTAAGCCTTTGGAAAGCTCTACTATGACTCATGAAGACGAAGAATGGCAACATGACATATCAAAATTACAAGAGCAAGTGCAACAAATTTCGTTCTCGCAAAGAGCAACAAAAAATGACATGGAAGTTTTGAAGAAAGGCGTGGAATCTAAGATAGATGGCATGGAATCTAAGATTGATGGCATGGAGGCTGGCATGGAATCTAAGATGGATGACATGGAAGCTAATATCGATGAGAAAATGGAAAACATGAAGAATGTTCTAAAAGCAGACATGGAAGGTTTGACAAAGTTGATACAAGAAAGGTTTCCTAATGGTGAAAAGATAGTGGAAGAACCTCATGATGAGAACAAAATAAATGTTAATCGTGATTTCATAAACTCTAATGTTGGCGGGAAGAACCACCATATTCCAAAAATGGATATGAGGAAGTTTGATGGAAAGGATCCTGTAACATGGATACTAAAGATGGAGCAATATTTTGATCTCCATAATGTGAAAAACACACAAAAGGTACGCATTGCAACTTTACATTTAGAACAAAATACATTTGTATGGTATCGATGGCTTTGCTCCCGTAAAAAAATTGTCACTTGGTCAATTTTTAAGGAGGAAATGATAGCACATTATGATGATACAAAGAGCAAGACCTTCTTTAGCCAATTGATAAATCTCAAACAAAAGGGTTTAGTGGGGCAGCACATTGAGGACTTCCAAAAATTGAATATAAGGGTAACTGATATTCCAAAGGAACACAGGATTGATCTCTTCATAGGCACTCTAAAGGACAACATCCAACATGAAGTTCGTGTTTTGGAACCTGATTCATTGGAGAAGGCATTCAGGTTGGCAAGAAAATTTGAATGTAAAATTATGGCGACAAGGAAGCCTACCACTCAATTCTATAAAGAAGGAAGTGTTGCTACGCATAGATTTCCACAACCTACAAGGTTGACACCACAACAATTGGAAGAAAAAAGAGCAAAAGGGCTTTGCTATAGTTGTGATAGAAAATACACTAAAGGTAATAAGTGTGCTGAGAAGAAATTATTTTACATAGATTGTGAAGAGGAAGAAGAAAATGAACAAGAAGAGGATATACACCAGGAACCAGCCCTAGAAGAGGAATAAATGAATCCGACCATATCGTGTAATGCACTGGCAGGAATTACCACTCCTCAAACTCTCAAGATAAAAGGACAAATCAAGAAGAAAAAGGTAATAGTGTTGATTGATTCGGGTAGCACCCATAATTTTATTCATTGTAAGGTAGCCAAGGAATTAAATTGTTTCCTATACCCAGCACCAGAATGTCAAGTGATGGTTGCAAATGGAAACACTATAAATTGCTCTAGAAAATGCCATAATATCAAGCTAACCATGGGGGAATATGTATTGACTAGTCCAATGCTTTCCATTCCTATGGGAGGTGCTGATGTTGTACTAGGAGTACAATGGTTACAATCTTTGGGGACGGTAGCTTTTTATTTTCAAGAACTTTTCTTGAAATTTTTTTCAGAAGGAAAGGAAGTCGAATTACGGGGTATTGAAGGGAAGCCAGGAAGGATAATAAGCTCTAATGTCATGACAAAGCTTCTAAAAAAATAACAACGAGGCGTAATTGCACAATTATGCTCACTAGAAGTTCCGACATCAAAATCATCTATTTCTGTAGATCTCCAACAAGTCTTGGACAATCATTCCAAGGTGTTTGAAACTCCAAAAGGACTCCCACCTATTCGTGATCATGATCATGCTATTCATTTGATTCCAGGAAGTGTTCCTCCAAACATCAGGCCTTATAGATATCCTTACTTCCAAAAGAGCGAAATTGAACGTATGATTGCAGAAATGTTAGAGGCGGGTATAATCCAACCTAGTCAAAGTTCTTTCTCTGCTCCTGTAGTATTGGTACACAAGAAGGATGGATCATGGCGAATGTGTCCGGATTATAGGGAGCTCAATAAGCTCACCATTAAAGATAAATCTCCCATTCCTGTGATTGATGAATTATTGGATGAATTACATGGAGCAATTTATTTTACCAAGTTGGATCTTCGTTCAGGATATCATCAAATTAGAATGAAGACTGAAGATATTCCAAAACAACATTTCAAACTCATGAGGGTCATTATGAATTTTTAGTCATGCCTTTTGGCCTTACCAATGCACCTTCTACATTTCAAGGGTTGATGAATTCCATTTTCAAACCCTTCCTTAGAAAATTTGTGCTAGTATTTTTTGATGATATACTAATCTACAGCGGGTCTTGGAAGGATCATGTTGAACATGTTGACAGGGTGCTCAAACTATTGCAGGAGAAACAATTATATGCAAAAAAATCCAAATGTTTCTTTGGAGTACAAGAGGTGGAATATCTGTGTCATATTGTATCTCACGAGGGTGTTAAAGTAGACCCTAACAAAATTAAAGCCATTAAGGAATGGAAAGTCCCCACAACCATAAAGCAGTTGCGAGGATTTCTCGGGTTAACGGGGTATTATCGCAAGTTTGTTAAGAATTATGGGAGAATAGCAGCACCTCTAACAACATTATTGAAGAAAGATGCATTTTCATGGACTCCTAAAGCAACTAAGGCTTTTGAACATCTTAAAGAGGCAATGTGCCTAGCGCTTGTCTTAGCTACACCAGACTTCAAAAAAACCTTTATTGTGGAATGTGATGCCTCAGGAAATGGAATTGGTGTTGTTTTAATGCAGGAAGGAAGACCCATTGCTTTTGAAAGTCATCCAATCAAAGGAAAGTATTTACAGAAACCTATTTATGAGAAGGAAATGTTAGCAATACCGCATGCACTAAAGAAATGGAGAACTTACCTAATGGGAAGACACTTCAAGGTAAAAACTGATCATGATAGTCTTAAACACTTTTTGGAACAAAGACTATCTTCAGAAGAGCAGCAAAAATGAGTCACAAAGATGTTGGGTTATGACTTTGAAATAATCTACAAAAAATGAAAGCTTAATGTTGTTGCAGATGCACTCTCAAGAAAGAATGAAGAGGTGGAAGCATTGCTTTGTGCCATTTCTATTATCCAACCAGATTGGATATCCAAATCAAGAGATGAATGGAAGAAGGAAAAAGATGTATGGACACTCATTCAAAAGTTGCAGCAAGATCCTAGTACATCTGATACATTTAGTTGGAAAAATGATTTCTTATGGTACAAAGATCGCTTATATCTTTGTAAGAATTCCCAACTAAAACAAAAGATTCTTTTGGAATTGCACACTTCTCCTTTAGGAGGACACTCAGGATTTTTAAAAACTTACCACGGGGTGAAGAAAGAATTTTTTTGGGATGGCCTTAAATCTGATATTCAAAAGTTTGTGGCGGAATGTTTGGTTTGCCAGCAGAATAAAGTGGAGACAATTAAGACCCCGGGACTTCTACAACCTTTATCCATTCCAAGTCAACGTTGGGAGGAGATTTCAATGGATTTTATCACGGGTTTACCTAAGTCCAAAGGAAAGAATGTCATCATGGTGGTAGTTGATAGACTTACCAAGTATGCACACTTTTGTGCATTATCTCATCCATTTAAAGCAAGTACAGTTGCTACTACATTTGTGGACAGAATTCAAAAGCTACATGGAAGCCCAAGGGTTATTGTGAGCGACAGAGATCCCATTTTTACGGGAAATTTTTGGACAGAGTTATTTTCTTGTTTGGGTACTAAATTAGCTCATAGCTCATCTTATCATCCTCAATCTGATGGTCAAACTGAGATATTAAATAAATGTTTGGAAGGATATCTTCGTTGTTTTGTATCTGATAAACAAACACAATGGGTCAAGTGGTTACCTCTTGCTGAATGGTGGTATAACACTTCCTTCCATACTGCGGCAAAAATGACCCCATTTATGGCACTTTATGGATATCATCCACCATCCATCACATCATCTTTAAGGGAAAATTCGAAGGTTCAAGCGGTGGAAGATCACATCGAGCATCAGCAAGAAGTTCTCCAACTCTTAAAGGATAACCTGAATTTGGCACAAAATCGAATGAAACAACAGGCAGATCAACATCGTAGCGAGAGAAGTTTTGATGTAGGAGATTGGGTATTTTTACGGCTACACCCATACAAACAAATGTCCCTCAAGCAAGCAAAGAAGGATAATAAATTATCGCCAAAGTACTATGGTCCTTACAAGGTGTTGCAAAAGATTGGTACTATGGCATACAAATTGGAGCTTCCTGCTTCTTCGCGAGTACATCCGGTTTTCCATGTTTCATGCTTAAAGAAGGTTATAGGTGAAGATCTTCCAGTTCAAACAGTATTGCCAGAACTTGATGGGGAAGGGAAAATCATATTGGAACCTGAAGCAGTCATGGAAAAAAGAACTCGACAACTACGGAATCGATCAATTTCAGAGTATCTCATCAAGTGGAAGAACTTACCCACTGAAGATTCTACATGGGAGGATGGGAATTTTATACAAAAGCACCCAGAGCTACTCAAGCGTTGAGGACAACACTTTTTTTGAAGGAGAGGGGCATGTTAGGTCCCTATATTACTAGTATAGTTCCTTATTATTGTTAGTGTAACCCCCTTATTGTTATTATTGTACCCTTGTAACCCCCATTTTGTTATTATTGTGCCCTTAAATTATTATTTTTAGGTCGGCTAGGATTACATTGTGGCCCACTAGGATTACATTATGGCCCCATGGACTCCTATATATAGAAAGGAGGTTTTGTAAATTGTATCATCCAAGAATTGTTCATTTATGTAATGTATTGGAGGTTGCCCCCTCAAAGTGGCTTATTTCTAAGGCATTGATATCTCTTTTCTTCTATTTTTGGAGTTGGTTACACAACAGTGGGTCCTGAACTTCCGAAGCCATTTTGAGGCCCTAAACAATGTTTTTTGGGAAAACCGGGAGCAACCGGGAACCATTTTGAGGCCCTAAACAATGTTTTTTGGGACCCATGTTGCTCACACCAAAAGTTGTAGTCCTTGGATAGATCTTTCTAATGAGCTATTGAGTGCGCCAAACGAAGATCAGATGTCAAAGTTACGTCCCCAGGAAGTTGAAACACCAATTTACCCAAACTGGGCCCATAGTTTTGGCGCTTCATCTCCTAGGGTTAGGTTTTTGGATGTTTCGGATTTTACATTGTTTCTCAACAATTAATAGGCCTTCGAGCCTCATTGTAACACAGTTTAGGGGCTGGTAGCAGTCACATCTCTTCTCAGGGATACGCTGTCAGTACCCTAGCTCATTTATTTCCATTATGTCTGTAATAGGCCTTCAAGCCTCAATGTAACATAGTTCAGAGGCCTGCGTATGCCACATCTCTTCTTAGCGATACACTACCAGTGCCCTAGCTTGTTTCCATTATGTTTGTAAGCTTATTTTAGTCATTCTTTTATTAATAATATGAAGCATTATTTTCGCTGGCTCTTTGTATCTATGGCTATATGTGTATTATGTTGCGTTCCTGCATAAAATCCGGATCAAAAAATCCAAACATGCCATGAATTTTATGTTGCTTAAGTTATCTCTTTAATAAATAGTATGTAGTTATTACAACTACGTATTTCTCTTATTTATGCACTAGAGTGTCCAATATCTCCTATTGGGGATGAGGATGCTACAATGGTGTTTTGATTAGGAAAAGAAAAATTAGGTTCACTCTATGAAAAAAATAAGAAGGGAACTCCATAATTTTTTTTGGCCCAACAATGCCTAAAATTAACTTTCAAATTGAAATAAATGAGACACTTTAGGGACTCTCTAGCTCACTATACTCCACAGTAGAAAAGTAAAATATGTCGATGGATGCGTCATAATGAGTAAATAAATAATACTTATTTCCATCGAATGATTACACTATGTAACTTCATCCTTTTATTACATGAGCATGTGCATTTCAAATGAGATAATTTTTTTTTTTGTATTGCTTTTAAGAGATATCTTAACGTACTTTGGACACCATGCACCATTGGCACTCCTATGCAATTTGGAAAGGGAAAAAGGTAAGCCCATAAAACCAAATTTTGAACAAAATGGTTTCTTAAAAGGGATTTTCCCAATTCAATGTAACAAAATGATGAAGGGGAGGATTTGGAGGACAAGGTTTATCCTCTTAGAGGGTAACCGAAAATTTAGAGGAGTACAATACTTGTGTTGGAATCCTTCGTCTTGATGAATGCCCCAAAGATCATTGTGATATTTGATTAACTATACAAAGATCAAAAAGAGATTACCTATAGGCTAAAGTAAGCAGTGCTATAATTTGCATTTCTATTATATTATTTTTATTCACATGATGATTTCATAGTTTTTAAGGAAATTTATTTTATTTTTATCCACTACAATATCAAGGATTAAACTAAGTCCATGCCATGTTGTAGTAACATGTAAGATAAAATAAATGCAACTTTTATTTGATTATTAGCATCATTTTTTTAAATAGATAAAATTATGTTTAAAGGAAAATAATGTAAAAGAGTGTGTGTTAACGTTACAATTCTTTTAATTTGAAATAGGTTTGATATCCATTAAATTCCCATCAGATCATTTTATTAAAATATTGATAATATTAAATGCTAATTGTTAATTTTTTGATACTATAACTAATTTTATTATGTTTAGCAATTTATTTTATACATAGAAATTAAATTCACCCTAACAAAATATTTTTTCTAAAAACATACTGAATAAAAAATACTTTGGCATTTAACTTAAATAATTTGTAGTGGAGGTTTACTAAAAACTCAATAAAAAAACACAATGGAAACTTTCCCAAAAAATTATTCTTCACTTTTCTATTAGTCAGGAAAATCAGGGCGTCCTTTAACAAGGAAATCAACCCACAGAGAATACACAAAAAATACAACAATGAAACTTGGGAACTCGCCCCCCTAAAAAAATTGCTTACACTTATGTTGGTTGTCCTTCACAATTTTGGCACCCTTGTAGCAACTCGACCTCCTCCCAAGTCTAGCATCAACCCTCTCTACCTTCCCAAATTATCGACCTACCTACTATAACATGAACTCAACAACGTCAACCTCCTCTTTCATGTGACACCCTCGTCCTGTCCAAAGATGAGTCTCAAAAATCTTGTATGCTCAACATAAAAACTAGTGCTTAGATGAATCATGTAGCTACCCTCTTTTCACCTCTCTTAAGTCCGGAGTCTCTCACTCACTTAGGCCCCTTTTTTTAACAAATTCTCATTGAGATAATGTGTCTTCACCTCTCCCTTAAGCACTTTTATTTTTTTTTATCATTGAGATAGATATCAAACTCTATATCTCCTAAGTGGTGGATGGATATGATTAGATCATAAGCCTTACTTGATATCAATGGCTGAGTTCCAATCTATATCCCTTTAATAATTAAATTATTTTTCCTTACAAATTTTTGCTAAGTTAAACTTAGGAAAGAGATTATAAAAGTCACTTACTCCTCATGAGAAAGAACCTAAAGAGACACTTTGACATATTTTTCATGCTTGACACCTAGCTTATGCATAAGCACTTTTCCAAGCTATTAACACAAACACTCCCTCCTAGCGAGGAAGGTATTTTGCACCATCACAACTTAAAACAAACTTCCCATTCACCAAGGCTTTGGTGAGAATATCTACAACCTGCTCATTTATGGATATGTATTGAAGCTTCATATCTCTCATCAGGATACTATATTTGATGAAGTTGTATTTTATCTCTATGTGCTTAGACCTGTCATGAAACACTAGATCCTTAGAAATCTTGATGCAAATTTGATTGTCACAATGAATCATCATTGAATCCAACTCAAGACTAAATAACCCTGTGAGCATATTTTGAAGTCAAATGGCCTCACAAACCGCCAAGTTAGATACAATATACTTCACCTTGGATGAACTAAGTGCCACAGAAGAATGCTTCCTCCTGAACCATGAGATCACCACTAATCCAAAACTGAAACAACAACCTGAGGTGCTCTTCCTTTCCACTATACTCCTATCCCAATTTGAGTCTATATATCCCTATAGCTACACTCCACCAATCATGACATATCTAAGCCCATACTACATTGTACCTCAGATAAACCCGAGCACATGCTTCATTGCCACCTAATGAACCCTCAAAACTAGCTCAGTGTGTTCACATAAAGGCATATATATCACCTAGCGTTGACCATATACATCAAATAACCTATTAGCTTCATGTACAATGTGGGATCCACCAACTCAAGCTTAGAATCATTAAACTTCGTCAAGTTGTTAATCATTAGTGTTGACATAAGCTTGCAATTTGCCATCCCAAATCTCTTCGGGATTTCAACTAAATACTTCTCCTATCTAAGGAATATATCACCTATATATTTCCACACCTTCAATCCCCAAAAGTAGTGCATCATTCCAATGTTATTTATTTTGAACTTTGTAGCAAAAGCGCACTTGCACATCTCCATTAGCTTCTTTGATCCTATGAGAAAGAGGTCATCAACTAAAAATGCCAAATTGAGTGGATCATCTCCAACAAGTGTGAAATAAATGTTGGGCCCACACCACCCTTGGTGAATCCCATGCCCAACATATTCGTATCAATCCTCAAGTACCATGCTCTCGGTGCCTTATTGAACCTGTATAATTCCTTCTTGAACCTGCATATATGAGATTCTATCCCATGCTCATCAAATCCCTGTGATTGTTCAATGTACACCTCTTCCTCAATAAATTCATTGAGAAAGGTTGTATTCACATCCATTTTATGTATATTTCACTCCATATTTGAAGCAATAGATATAAAAACCCTGATAGAAGTATACTTGATGACTCTCCTCAAAGTTCACTTCCTCCTTTTGGGAGAATCCTCTCACCACGAACCTTATGCTTCTCAATACAACCATATGCAACATGATTTATCTTATAGATCCACTTCGAACTGAATAATGATTTCCCCTATGGCCTATGCACAATGTACCACACATCATTCTTCATGATGGAGACACACTCCTCCATCATGGCACCCTACAAGCCTAGTAGTTTGTTTCCTCCTCAAATGCAGAAGGCTAGAAATCACTAATGTCACTCATAATTGCCATGCAGCTGGAAATTCTTTGTGATGTTCTACTCTCCCTAAAATTCCTTCTAGGTGCCTCCACATGCTCCTAAGCATCTCTCAAAGTATACTCAAGCCATCTTGGCGACCTCTTGATAGAACTAGAAGATGCCTCCTGCTCCTCCTCATGATCTAAATATTGAGTAATTATTGTTGGTGTTGTTGGATTCTCCTCAACCTTTAGAGCCTCTCACTCTCGATCATTTACTACTATTGGAATGGTATTATGTGACTTCCTCAAGATTTTTTGCTCCTCAAATCTCACATCCTTTCTTAGCACAATCTTCTCCTATGATGGAATGCACACCCTATATGCCTTGGAAATCTCACTGTGTAAAAAAAAATGCCATTTTTTTTTAGGGCTCCAACTCTGTCCTCTTCTTTGATGGTACATGAATATACACCAGACATCCAAGAATGTGAAAATGTGGCACCTCATGTTTCACTCCCATCAACACCTCCTCAAGAGTCTTGTCTCCTAAGACCTGGTGAGGACCCTTGTTTTGAATATAGATTGTTGTATTGCATGTTTCTGCCCATAAGAACATGGGAAGATCTTGTTCATGGATCATGACTTTAGCAACCCCAATGATGACCTTATTCTTCCTCTCAAAAACCCCATTATTTTATGTGTTGTACGAAACTGAAAAATCTTCTTCAGGTCTTCCTCTTTGCAAAATTACTTGAACTCATTAGAGATATACTCACCCCATTGTCTAATCTAACGACTCTAATCCTTTTCCTATTTTTGTTTCCATGAGAGCTTTGAAATCCTAAAACTAATTGAAGAGATCATCCTTGGTCTTCATGAAATATATCCAAGTCCTCCTAAAACAATCATTTATAAAGGTCACATAATAGTTGTACCCATTCAAGGACCCTGCTGACATAAGCCCACACATGTCAAAATGTACCATATCAAACAACCCTTTGGACCTAGAATCACTACTCAGGAAATTAGTCATGGCATACTTTCCAAGTTCACACCCTTTACAAAAACCCCGCTACTCCACTCTAAACTCAGGAAGACCAGTGATAATATCATGTAAGTGTAAGTGACCCATCCTCATGTGCCATAATTCACACAAAATATCATTTTCATGTACCAAGGCTTGTACAAGATGACCCCTCAACATGTACAAGTCCCCTTCTCTCCTTCGGATCACCCAACCTATGCTTCAACTGGAAGATCCCAGTCTGATAAGTACTTGTATATCTTGGAAGAAAACCTCATATCTCTTGTCCTCTATGGCTGAGACTAATAGAAGACTCTTTATTAACTGTTGAGTCTCAAAATTTTATTCCATCTTCATCCATATTTCCATAATTTCATAACCATTTAGCCTTGATTTCGTAACTATCTAGCATAAAACCCTACATCAAGTAATCATCTTCATGATCATATGGGTTAGAATAATAATTTTCCAAAGATATTTATTTCATGTATTTTAAAGTTAATTTATGATTAAAAACTAGGAAATTAACATGGTTTCATATACATATATATGTGTGTTATGAGTTTTGTGACATGTGTAGGCTTATTTGGAGGTTCTAGAAGGGTCTTACTTGGCCTCCCAAGCATAAATTCGAATTTCAACTCAAGAGGTGGACCATATTCCAAGGAAAAAGATCATGGAGATCTTAAATGTGTCATGGGATTTGTATCTAATATTTAGAGATACGTTGAGACAAGTATGGATCTAGTAGATATTTAAGGGATTTACATTTATTGAGAAGATATCCCTAATTCATGTATAAATAAGATGAGCATCCTTCAAATGAATCTAAAAAGTTGTCATTTATTCATTAGCATAATATTTATTACTTTTGGGCCTCAAATATGCCCATGTTTTCGTCATGCAATATCACCATTCATGCCCTAAAACCCTAGGTTTTTAGCCCATTTTGTACTATAATTTTCGGCCAAATCATATTTTGTATCTTGTGGTTGGTTATCACTAGTTTTATTCACTTTTATATGATTTAAGATGATTATGATATGATTTACTGATGATGGTTTTGTGAAGTACATTTATCATAGGGTTCCATCGCCGAAATCCTTCACAAGCCAGTTGAGTACGAAAATGCCCAATTTAGGGTTTTGACACTTTGGGCATGATTCTGGAGAAACCAAGAGAGTTTATTGTAAAAAATGGTGCTATATTACCTCTCCATAACTTGGTTCCACCCAACTCACTCATGTTGGTCTCTAGAAGGAAATTAGCCAATTTGTCCAAATCTGCAAATTAATTTTAAACTGTCAACTTCCGCCTTGATTTACATGCAGCTAAAGGATAATGAATAAATTATGGAACATGGGTTTTGGTCCCAGTATAGCATTTTTATTACAACTAAAATATTTTTCCTACATCCCTTACGGTTTAGGAAATATTCAGGGTTTTTTTTTAGGCCAATTTATATAAAAATCTGAAAATTCCATATTTATAAAATCTCCCAAACATCGCTATTTTTGTCATCAATGAACTAATTTTTACCTCTTTTTTCCTTCTTGTGATATAAATAATGTAAAATTCTTAACCTTAGTTGTGAAGAGTACTTCCACAGGGCCTATTCAGCTAAGGAAAAGCATGATTCTTGCACCAAAGCATGACTTGGAGGATCTGTACATGAAAGATAATTCAAGAAATATACTTAAAAGGCACACAAGGTGGTCAACGTTTCCATTTCCTTGAAATTAACGAGCCATTTGGATTCGAGAATTGATAATCCATATGTATACCAACCTCCAACTTCCATAATCAATTTTGTCTTATCTCCATGGCTACATATGGAGTGTTGTTAAGCATCAATCTTGGAATTGATAATGTAATCAGAATTAGATGAGCTAAGTTAGCATAATGATATTTTGATTTGATCTACATGGATCATTTCCTATTTTTTAATTCTCGGGCAATCTATAAAGCCTGTATCGAAAGAAGTTTAGGGGGGCCAGTTAGAGAGCTCAAGAGATTGAAGTTGTATTGCAGACTGTTCTATCTTAATTGAAGACTTATTTCAGTACCATGATGGGCGTATATTGATTTGAATTATTGTGAATAAAATATTAATGAATTTCTAGTTTGAATGTGTTAGATCTCCTTTTTACTATAATTTTTTAACCTTCCTAGGTGTGGCAAGGGCCCACCATAGTCTGGGACTGAATTCTTTTCGTAGGTAGATCAGATTATTTTACTGTGTTTTTGTTACAGAATGTGTGGATTTGAAAAGAAGCCCTAGGGCCTAAAGTAGCTGGATATGCAGGAAAAGGAAAAACGACAGCGGTCGTAATTTAAAACCCGAGTGGAGTCGCCATTTGTTAGTATGAATTATTCGTCGAAGTGTACGAAAAAGAACCACTTTAGCTACGCATAACTAATAGCCCTAACAACAATAGAGGCTGCCAAACATCTTCAGATCTGCGATTAGTAATTAAAATGTTGCAACAAACAGATCTATAAATGGAAAGACATTAAGCAGTAAAGTAAAGAGTTTGCTCCATGCATCCAACAGACAAGACAAGAACACGATTTTTGAATGAATTTTTATATTACAGGGCACCTGGGAGGAAAACAAGAAGGTGTATCCGGATCTCCTCAATGGGATGGGTTCTTTGTAGTCCTCAGCACTTCAGATCTAAGCTTTCTCTCTCTTGTAGATGTAGAAAACCCAATGCAGAAAATAGAGCTCAATGGGAGAAAATGATAGAAATGAGACCAAGTGTATAGATCCAGAGTGATCTAGTAGGCAACAAAAGGTGAGGAATGATGGGGAAGAACCCTCCTATTTATAACAAAATATTGGGTCATTCTAGAACTTGGTGCATGATTAAAATAATGTTAACCAAATCTAGATCCACCTTTATGGAATATTTTATTATTTTTTGTTGGAGGGAAAGGGTGTTTGACTTGGGTCAAATCCCTTGATTAGTGAAAAATAAATAAATAAATGATTTATTTATCTTTTTAAGGAAGTGGTTGGGAGATAATCAAATAAATAATGATTTATTTGATTAATGGTGAGTGATTTGGTCATATTTAACAAGGAATATTATTTAAATAAGATTTAAATAATTATTCCTAGAAAATAATAAGATAACTAAGGGTTTATCTCATTAATTTCTTTGTTTTTGGGTCAAACATGACTGGGAATAATAATTAAATTATGGTTTAATTAATTATTCCATGAGGAAAATCAAACAAATATAGGTTTGTTTAATATTTCCTTTTGGGGTTTCCTGTTCTAACATAGTGAAAGTGGTTTTACTTAGGGTAAAACTGGTCTTACATGGTGTACTTGGGTCCATTTAATGGTAATAAGTTAGATGACCAAAAAATGGTGTAACATTGATAACTATTGAAGCATAATTATACAAATTTTGATTCGATTTCATTGAGATTATAATTCTACCTGGCATCTTATTGATTCAATTCTGAGAATTCGTTATAGTCATGACATTGTGTGCTTGAATCTTTTCACATAGTACTTTGTTTCTCTTGAACACTATGTTGTTTTGAAATCACTATGCACAAAATAAACATTTATGAAAATTGTTGATTTATGCACTATAATGAAAATTACCAATTAAATTATGTTCTTTCGTAGATAACAGTGAAATTGGTTGAATACGTGGAAGTGCTTGATGTGCGAGAAGATCTAATTGTGTGTGTCAATTTTAAAATATGTAGATGTATGCAGTGATAACGTGTTGCACATATAACGTTGGATTTCCTTTTGAATTGCATTTGAAACCTAGCATCTGCAGTTTTAGAGTAGTAGTGTTTTAAGTACAGAACCAAATCACTCTCATAAAAGAACTGTATCGAATGAATATGCGCATGCATTTAAAAAAGTGATCTAATAGTGTGATTCCTCTTTGTGTGTTTCTAATTACTAGAAGTAGATTCGGTTTTCATGTAAAGTGTGAGTTCGTATATATATGCCATGGTAATGCGTAAGGATGTGATTGTTGTTACCAACTGCATTTACATATATAACGTTTGATTCCCTGTGAATTTCATTTGGTTTTAGAGTATTCCTGTGTAATTTCAAATCATTGAACAGGGAGTGTGTTTGAAAGCCAAATCATCCATAGTGTGAGCATGTTGGAAGCCGACCTTAGAGTTTTGAGTGTGAATTTGAAATAGCATTGGTAGTTTCATTTTTAAAGCAATGTAGTTTCATTTTTAGAACATTAGTGTTTGTATTCAGAATCAAATTATTCAGGTGCAAGTTTCCTTGTTCATAGGGTAAGCTTTATTATTAAGTAATATAGTTTTATTGCCATCATTTCCTGTTTCATTTTCAGTGTGATTTTGAATGTAAATTGCATTAGGTGTCCAACTGCTCATGTAGAGTAAAGTTTTAGATATACATTGATCAAAAGTGTGAGTTTGAATTTCACTAATTAGTGTGAGTTTTGTAGTAGGATTTATTATTTGAATGAGAGTTTAATAGTGTGAATTCAATTGCTTAAAGGTGTGTGAGAATTGAATAGTACTGTGATCTTTTGAAAACATTTCAAAGTCAGAGTGAGTTTATTTACAAATGGAGTTTGTTTAATTAACAAGGAGTCTCTCAAAATAGTAATAAATTTATCTCTTTGTGAACTCAGTTTCCATTTATAGCGTCAGAATTACACAATATTGTACTTACTTCCCAATTAGACGGTGTTGGAACGGGGTTCCCTAAGCTACGTTTTTTATATAATTTTGTAATAGTCGGTCTTGCATAGGGGTTTTGGGGCGGGTCAAAGCCCCCAATGTTTTGTAATGGGTTAAAGGGTAGCTCTAAGGTCTGCAAACCACGATTTGCAAACCATAGGATAACAAAGGCTACGATGATATAAATAGATAGATAGTTGGGTCTAGTAGGCAAGAAGAAGTAATATTGATGCTAGATAGGAATTGTTGAGATCTGTCTTGGGTTGTTTTGGGTAAGGAATCCTGCTGCTTGTGTGCACGGAGATCCTCAGTCCTACTGTATGCAGACCCCGCTAGCTATGTACGCGAGATGTGTTTTGGGTTGTAATTGGGCTTTTGGACACTAATGAATGCATAATATATTTGAAGTATCTTTATGATATCTGGACAGATCGTGTTTATTATTGAAGTGCATCCGTGCTATTGATTTATGCTACGAATGTATCCGCGAATTAGCTACGATTATAATTTTGTATGATGGTAATTGCTGATACGCACGTGGACGAAAATGTATTGATCAGATCTGTTAATGATAGTAGCTTTGTTATGATTAATTTTTTATTATACTTTTAAAATTCCTAAATCTGGCTTAATTACCTACTCTTTCCCAGGGTGCGGAAACCTGGTTCCAGAACCCTCCCATACTACTTCGGGTGAGACCTTGGCCTGCGAAAGTAGGTCATTGCCGAAAGGGCTAGTAGTATAGGGGTTTTTTGGCAAACCTTAACCTCCGAGCCTGGGTCAGGACCCCTCAAGCCAAAAAATGGTTTTGTTGCCGGGATCGGGAGAATTTGGAGAGAGAGATCAAGTAGTTCCATGAAGCCACTAGAGACCTAAGAAATTGGAGCTCGAAGACTGGTTTGAAAGACAGATTTAAGAATTTTCTGTAAAGGAGAATCACATCACGAAGCTAACAACTCAAAAGTGGAAGAATAAATACATTTTCACCGAAGTATATGAAATCTTCTTTGTAACTTTTGCGCACGAGCTCCAGGAGTGGTTAGCAAGGCTCGTGGACTTTCAGACGTGTTGGAAGGACGATCAAATGACACAGTGGACTTCGAAATTGATTCAACAGTTGGAGAAGATTGACAATACGATCACCCATATGGTAGATAATTGGGTGGATAGCGTGTTAGGAGGTTTTGTAACAGAATTCGTAGTTGATCAGTTCGTATCCTATTCTGAGGTAGATCGAAGGTTCTTCAAAGGTTTCTGAGGTAAGTTCTTGTGAACATTGTCATTGTTAATTAAAATACTACTGTGCGAAAAGGGCATTCTGTGCAGCCACACCGAATGAATGACCTATGATCAAAGCGAGAGTACAACACGATGTAGTAAGTACTACCGAGCCAACCGAGAAGGGGATAGATCCATCTACAATCCATTAAGAGAGTCGGTTGCGCACGCATGAAATAGTCCTCTAGCTACCCCACCCTCGAGTCAGCATAAGGGTAAGAACTCCCCCACACCTCCGCCACCTCCGGAAGAAGATATGGCCACACACATGAAGCTACCCACCTTCAAGGGTGTAGGAGATGAAGATATGGACCGATTTTGGTTTTTAGCAGAATTAGTATGGACTACGAAGAATGTGGCTAGAGATGTTGTAAAGAGAGTGCAACTATCCCTCACCTTTGAAGGAAGGGCCCTGGACTAGTATATGGGGTACGTAGGCCAGCATGTGGACCCGTCTATTCAAGAAATTAAGAATGCTTTAAAACAACAATTCTGAAGCCTAAGTCCTACTCTCAGCTAGTAACTGACTTGAAATATTTTAAACAGGGACCCACTGAGTCTGTATGGGAGGCTAATCAGTGGTTAAATAAGGTCATCAGAGATGGGGAATTTCAGTATGATGATAGACAACACAAGGAATGGTTCATCGCCATGCTACTACCTCACATGCATGGACCTATGGGTTAGAAAGCGAATGAGACGCAAGAGAAAGCCTTGGATATTTCTATGAAGCTAGAAGCTGCGCCAAGAGACGATGCCCATTTTGGGGTGCCGCAGATCTAGGGACAGCTAGAGGCAATGCACCTCAAAATCTAGAATCTACGGAAAGAACGAGGAAAAGAAGCTAGCCCAGACGTATGGTGCATAAGATGTAGGGTGTTTGGCCACACCAAGGATCAGTGTCCTCTGCTGGCAGACTACATGCAAGCTGGGGGACCCAGCCCATTGCGTCCTAAAGAGGCTGCGGGGCCAAGTGGTTCGACGTTATGGTGTGCTAATTGTCACGTTGTCGGGCTACATGATACCAACCACTTCCCCTATCTTGGTGTGTATGTTCCAAAATTGAAGAAACAACGGTGCCGCTTCTGCTCATCTGTGGGACATGATGAACATAAATGTCGAAAATATGACTTAATGATAGACCGAGGAAACCTATACAGGGTACAGGTTGACCCTTCTTCACCACTATCTCCCTCAAGCAGAGGAGGCTCCCCAGCTAGAGGCAGGGGAGGGGGAAGGGGTGGAGGCACAGGTCGGGGGAGAGGACAATTGATTTGTTACAACCGTGGAGAAATAAGGCACTTCACAAGGGATTGTCTGAACCCTGCATGACAATCTTGCCAATATTAGCGGCAATTGGACCATGTGATCAAATACTGTCCAGTCCTGATAGAAAAAATATAAGAAAAATAGTTGACACCAACGCAGAATATGCAGAGGGTTAAGGCAGAGCCGCATGATGAAGGACCAAGTATTAATGTCATAACACGCAGCAACATGGCTACTAGAGGAGTTGAGGAGAAAGCTGCGCTGAACCCCTTATCCAAAAAGATGATATCAAACAAGAAATCTTGGATCTATAGAAAGAGAAAGAAACCTTCATCGAAGCTCGAAAAGAGTTTACCAAGGATAAAGCATCTACTTCCAAGGCTCCAACAAACCTAAGGGTGGACGACGAAGCTAAACCATTCCTACAAGCATGTATGAAGCTGCTACACAACCAGGAGGTAGTAGAAAATATTCAAACACTGATAGACAGCTGCGCGGAAAGAAATTGACCCTCCTACAGAGGTTAAATATTTTCACAAGCTGTACAAGCACAAGAAGCACACTGTGCGGGAAACGCGGATAACAACACAGATTGGCGACTATGAAATGGATCAGGTCACCCTGGATCTAGGATCAGATGTGAATGTCCTTCCCAAGAAAACATGGCAGCATATGGGAGAACCTAAGCTGGAATGGTCTACTATATAGCTACGCATGGCTAACCAACATAAAATCATACCATTGGGGAGGCTGTCAAATATTATGGTAGATATCGCAGGAGTTAAGGTACGTGCAGATTTTGAAGTAATTTATATTGTGGAAGATGCAGACCCTTATCCTGCACTCTTGGGACAAGATTGGGAAATAGACATGGGAGGCATTATCAACTTAAAGAAAAGGAGCATGGTTTTTGAGAATGAGGATACGAGAGTGATAGTCCCTCTAGACCCTGCGGAAGGAAAGCGGTATACAGAATCAGTGCGCGAAGAAGATGACATGGATCACATTTATAAATTGACCGCCCGGGACGAGGATTGGGTTAATCCTACAACTGATGGTGTGCTTTGCTGGGAGAAAGACAGTGAATGCCTCTCTCACTTCGATGGGGAGATAGAAAATTGGCAGAATCGGTTACATGATGTATCTGTGCTGTGATGTCTTAAGATCACAAAGAGTTTCCGCTGTATCTCCTCAGAGGTAAGAGAACTACCCTACTTTGATGGTTCTGGTAGTATTAGGGATTTTTTGCGAACATTTGAAGCTGAAGACCCAAGGGAGTGAAGAATGTGGGTGCTTAACCTAGCCATGTGTGCAACCCCTGCGCGGTGGTGGGAAACTCATAAGGAGACATTCCAGGATTGGGAGGAATGCTGAGAAATGATGATTCTACCATTCGAACCTCCGGTTCACCTATGTGTGGAGGCTTTCTTTGGAAACGTAGATCCGCGTAGGCATGTGGTCGCATGGACGGAGGCATGGTGTGAAAGGACCATGGATGAATGGGTCTACCTATTTATCCATGCCTTGGGGCCAATTATCACTGCATGGTATATGGATCCAGAGCTACACCAACACACCCGCCAATGGGAGACCATGCAGGACGATTTTGTGGGGACGTTTGGATTGATAGGCGGAGCTGAGGCATTAGATGAAGCTTTACAAGACATTGATGCCTTGGTATTTGATGAATCGTGCCCTCGTATGGAGTATGGGGCACCAACTTGGTATACGCAGATGCAGGATATTGTCAACTGCCGCAATATATCAATGGAGGAATGCGATGATGACCTGCGAAATATCACTATCCCGGAATCAGAGGGAGAGCGTGCAGTTGTTGGACCCTCGCTGCAGACCGTTGATGTGACCAAGCCTCTTAAGCTAAGGGAAGTTAATATTGGAACATAATACCAACCTAAGCTAGCTAAAATTGGGGACTACTGGGATGATGATACTGTTGGGAAAATTGCAGAACTCCTCACGGAGTACCAGGACCTGTTTCCTACAAAATTCTCAGAACTCAAGGGGATTACAGGGGACCTAGGGGTCATGTGCATCACCTTGAAACCAGATGCGCGCCCTGTTAAGCAGCAACCTTACCGATTGAACCCCAAGTATAAGCAGAAATTCAGGGAAGAAATTGACAAGATGATCGCTGTAGGTATCATCGAACCGATAGAAAAATAAGATTGGGTAAGCCCTATGGTGGTCCAACAGAAAAAGACTAAAGGAGAAATAAGAATCTGTGTTGACCTGCACAAACTAAACGATGCCTGTGTTCATGATCCCTTCCCTACGCCATTCTTTGATGAAAATCTCGATAGTGTGGGAGGGCAGGAGGCGTACTCGTTCACTGACAGGTTCTTGGGCTACCATCAGATCAAGATCGCACCTGAAGATCGCAGCAAAACTACATTCGCCACTGAATGGGGATCCTTCTAGTACACCGTCATGCCATTTGGGCTCAAGAATGCCCCTACCATATTTTCACAGGTGGTGGTCACAGTATTCAAGGATTTCATCCACAATTTCTTGGAGGTATATTTCGATGATTGGAAAATATTTGGTTTGGTGAAGAATTACGTCTCGAACCTGCGCATGATTTTGGACGCCTGTAGAAAGCACCAGATTTCCCTGAATATTAAGAAGTATATATTTTGCGTACCCTTCAGGATCTTGCTAGGCCACATAGTCTGTCGACAAGGACTGATGGTTGACCCTGCCAATGTAGCTGTTATCATCAACCTAACAGTACCTACAACTGAGAAACAACTGCACTCTATCCTAGGACATACAGGATACTATAGGAAGTTCATTTAAGGGTACGCACTGATCACAACACCCATGGAGAAGTTGCTAAATAAGGACGTTTCATTTTTTTGGGATGTGGAGTGCCAGAAGAGCTTTGAGTTACTCAAGGCGAAGATGGTCTCTGCACCTATTCTCATATTTCCTGACTGGATGAAGGTTTTTCATGTCCATGTAGATGCTTCAGGGATCGCCCTGGGAGTTGTCCTGACGCAGCCTGGGGAAGGGGACATCAATCATCCAGTTGCATTTTCTATTATAAAAATTTCTAGTGTGGAGAGCAACTACTCCACTACGAAGCGCGAGGGGTTGGCCATGGTATACACCCTGTAGAAATAAAGGCATTATCTATTAGGAGGGCACTTCAAAATGTTCACAGATCACTCAGCTTTGAAGTACCTAGTGAATAATCCTGTGTTGGGGGGGGGGGGATTTTCTGATGGCTGCTGCTATTTCAAGAATTTGACTTTGAGATAATCGTGAAGCCGAGGAAACTAAATGCTAGGCCAAACCACTTATCCCGAATCGAGAGTGGTGAAGAACCGACCAGCCTAGAAGAAGGATTGCCTGATGCATAGTTTTTTTCTATTAAGGTGGTTGATGCGCACTTCATCATCATCCACTTCTTAACTACAGGGATGGCACTTGCGGAATATTCGGTACAATAGAAAAAAGAGCTAGTAACCCGCACACTGGACTTTACCATCATAGTGGGCCACTTGTATAAGCTGGAAACCGATGAGGTACTGCGAAGATACATTCTGGAGCATGAAAGGCAAGCCATCTTGGCAGAAGCCCACAATGTCGTAGCAGGAGGTCACTACGCAGGGAAGGTGGCGGCGTAGAATATCTTGAGAGCTGGGCTATGGTGGCCCACACTGCGTAGTGACTCTCATGACTATTGTAAAGCCTGCGACACATGCCAAAGGACAAGAAGACCATCGCGCATAGACAAAATGCCCTTGCAGCTGCAGATGGCCCTGCAAGCATTTGAAAAATTGTCTATAGACTTCGTTGGGCACATCAACCCGCCAAGAAAGAAGACAGGTGCCCGCTACATCATCACTGCAACTGATTATGTAACCAGATGGGCTGAAGTGCAAGCTGTAAAGGATTGTACCGTAGACACCGTTGCGCACTTTATTTTTGAACATATCCTAACCAGGTTCGACTGTCCGAAGGTCTTGATGAGTGATAGAGGTATGCATTTTGTTAATGAGACAATACATGATTTGAATGAATAATTTCTGATCCACCACGACAAAAGTACCACATATCACCCACAGGCGAATGAAAATGTGGAAGCCTTTAAAAAGATTATGGAACAGGCGCTGACCAAAATCTGCAATGTCGAGCGAAGTGATTGGGACGTGCGAATCTCGTCCGTCCTTTGGGCTTATCGAACCATCTGCATGAAATTGACCGGGAAAACACCATTTCATATGGTTTATGGAAAGAAGGCTATTATGCCCATGGAATATATTGTTCCTAGCCCGCGCATCGCAGCCTTTACCAACATGGCAGAGCCTAATGTTATGGAGGAGCATTTAGCACAGCCTGTTGCCTTGGAGGAAGATTTATTCATTGCTAACTTTCATTAGCAAGTTCAGAAGGCCCAGGAAAAAGCATAGCATGATCGACATATACGACAAAAGATCTTTATGGAGGGAGAATTGGTCCTGCTATATGATAGCTAGTTCGCGAAGCACCCTGGGAAGTTCCATCAGCACTAACTAGGTCCCTATCTAGTAAAAGAAATCACTGATGGAGGAGCTATCCGATTAGCCACACTATGCAACGACATTGTACTAGGGTATGTTAATGGAAACCGGCTCAAACCATACCGGATCAAATAACTATATGGCCGATGTAGCTATAGTGGGCAGCATACGCGCAAGTAGGAGAAACAATGCAGGAAAGTCGTTTATGCGCGTAGGGGTCAATTACAGGTCTGGAAGCCTAGGGAGGTGCACTAGGCACGCAAGGGTAACACACAGCTATGAAAACTAGTTGTTGGAATAGTAAAATTGGGTAAAAAGCAAATTTTACCATTGAAAGGAGCGGGCAGTCAGCAATTAATGAGGTGATTTTCGGAGATTTTTTACCATTTTCTTGATGGTAAGTTTCTGATAAGCCTCATCCAACCATTGATCGATATCCAAGGCTATAAAATTAGAAGGGTAGATCAGAAGTGGGTTTCGTGCATTTTGAACATTTTGTGCTTTGCAAAATTCTGTGACTATTGTGCTCTATTAATGTCTGGGCGAGCTACCCCTTCTAATAGTAGAAATCCTGAATTTATCTTCCAAGTGAGAATGACTGCAACTAACCCAGGTGAATCGTTGCAGACCGTTGTCTCCATTAATGAAGTATTGGAGGTCACCTCGAAAGTTGAAGAGGTTATGTCCACACCAACTAAGGGCAAGCAGGTTGAGAAAAGGAAGGGTAAAGGGAAAGGCTAGGAGCAAGGGCAGGGGAGGGCTGCAAAATGGGCTGGTGGGAAGCCATACAACTCCCCTCAAAATGTGAAGTCGCTCCGAACGGTGCCCTAGGCACATTCGCCTAACCCATCAAAGAGACCTTTGTCTACTCAGGAAGAGGCCCGAATTGCTGAACCAATCACTTGGCTACCACCCTATGTCCGGCCTCGCTGGCCCTCCGTGCACACACCTAAGAACCTTGAACGAATGCGCGCGTACCTACAAATTCCACTGATTCCGGGAAAGGTCTCCATAATTGGAGAATCCTTTGGAAAACTCCATTCGATAAAATTTGATGATCACGACTTGGCCAACCTAGAGGCCTTCCCAGAATTGGCACTTGAATTGTACCTTGAAATAATACTAGAAGACGACGTGCTGCAGGTCGTCCCAATGTCATGGGCGCATGGGCTAGAAAAATCGAGCTTACTAAACTTGCTGCGAATGCCTAATTTTTTCCAGTACAGTATAACTGACCGAGTTGTGTGACAGCTGCTAGCCGTGATCCACGACGACAACTTATGGATTCGAGATCACATTCCCATTGATGCTGCCCTCATTCACCGTATTACTGGTCTACCCATGGAAGGGTCGAATCCCATGGAGTGCGTTGGTAAGAAGTATGAGCAACAGATCGCCGATAAGGTGCGCGATGAATACAATGTTGAGCGGAACACTAGGGGGTTCCTAATTAACACCATCAACGACCCCGGAGCATGCATTGGTACCTTATTGCTGGCATGTAAAATGATGTGCAAGTGCCAGGTTGCAACCGTCCCCGCTTATGTCATTCAGCTGGATGGCCGCTGCGAAAAAGGGGTCTGCTTCAACTAGTCCTAGTTCCTCTACAACGAACTCTTGGAGAACATGCATGAGGCCCAGGATAATGGAAGGGCATTCTGCTACTCCTGGCTGCTGCTCCTCATCGCATTGGTCGCAAGGGAAGCCCTTGAAGACTCGGTCCTCCCTGATCTTGAGACAGACATGTGTGAGGGGGCGCGATACGCAAATTTGTGGGGCTCAAAGGCTGAGCAACGCATTAAGGATAATAAAGTTGTCTTCTGGGTCCTATTTCAGAGCAAGCTCACAGAATCAATCCACTCCCAACTGCGCTTGTCACCGGCCATTTACAATAAGTACAAGAGCATTGTAGTGTTCCAGGTCACGATGCAAAATGTTCATATTCGGGGCCGTAAGTATCCGACATGGGTATCACTGCCATATATGGTCACCGATGAAGAAATCGACCAACTCATTGCCTCTTGGCCGCCACACTGGAGATTGGGCTTCAAATTAGGTACAACTGACATTGCAGGAACAAGCACCAAGAATACCACCTTGCCTAATACTACTAAAGAGACAAAAGGACATGGAAAGGATGCCGAGAAGGGTGTGGAGCCAAAATTGCAGCAGGATCTGGACACAGAGGGTCTGGATGCGCAGGGTGCTAACTCCCCGCGTCATACAAAACAGATCACCGACCCTCTCAAGGGCCAACAAAAGAAATGACGGGCTACAAGGCCCAGAAGGGAGACCAAAGTTACTTTGGCAGAGGAAGACTTGGAGCAGATAGCAGACGCATTTACTCTCACCTCAGAAGATAAATGGCTGGCCTTGGAAGAGCAGTAGAAAGCATGGTCACTACACTCCATTCTGAGCTTTGAGCTCTGCATCTTAAAACCAACACCCTTCAGACAAGCATGATTCAGGCGTGGACGCCCCCACCAACCAGTAGTGAACTGATCGTCACAACTGAAAGCAGCCTCTGCTCCCTGCCCGGTTCAACATTCACCTTGAGCCCGCCTGCCTTAGGTGCGCAAGTCCAGGCTTACGCAAAGGTGCAATTGGATTTGGCACGGCTTCCACACGAACCGCTGCAGGTCCTCCACACTGCCCTCTTCGAGGAGATCCAACATAGAGACCGTCAGGAGCATCAGAAGCTCAGCACAGCTGAGCAGATGATTGTGTAAAAAACCACCGAGGTGTCCCAGGTGTAGGCTGCATGCACCCTTTCTGCCATGCAACAGATTGATTTGGAACATCTGATCACCAGGGTATGTGCAGATGTGACTGAAGATATCCCGCCTTTTGCTACCCCCCAAGCCAAGATTGATGGGCTCGTTGTAGCCCTAAAGGCCTCTAGGACTGAGATTTAGATTGTCAAGACAGAGATGGAGTAGCAGATTGCTGGCTTGCAGGAAAAATTGCAGCCAGAAACTCCACCTGAGGTAAGGGCCCAGCGATCTGCGCTGGTCACAGAGACCACCAATGCCATTGCAGCTCAGATCGCTCAGGGTGCATAATTGTTGGAGACAACTAAGAAGCTATGGTCTAAGGTGCAACATGATCCTCTCCTGTGCGAATTTACTCAAGAACTGCGTCAGAAGGAGGAAGAGTTTGAGCAGCTGGAAGCTACTATGTCCACTTTGATCCCAAGTCAATGCCTAGCATGACTGCGTACTAGCCACACACTTAGAGAAGAAATCGAAGAGCTCCACCACAAAAAGAAGGTTCTTAGTGACCACCTCAAGCCACGGGTCGATGAAGCCCTCAAGCTATCTCAGGAAGTGGATGTTGCAATTAAAAAATTGAACCAGACCTTGGAGAGCGTCACTGCTGCTACTAAAGGTCCAACTTCGCAGAAGTTGGTGGATATTGCACTGAACGCTGATGCGTAGAGTGAAGGAGTTCTGCCCCCTTTGGTTGATGTGATTAAACAACTTTAGGCGAAGATGTAAACCACACGGCTGTTGTGACTCAGGACGAGTCACACAATTTCATTGGGGGCCTGTTAGAACGGGGTTCCGTAAGCTGTGTTTTTGATATAATTTTGTAATATTCGGTCTTGCGTAGGGGTTTTGGGGCGGGTCAAAGCCCCCAATGTTTTATAATGGGTTAAAGGGTAGCTCTAGGGTCCACAAACCATGGTTTGCGGACCATAGTATAGAAAAGGCTACGATGATATAAATAGATAGATATTTGGGTATAGTAGGCAAGAAGAAGTAAGATTGATGCTAGATAGGAACTGTTGAGATCTGCCTTGGGTTGTTTTGGGTAAGGACTCCTGCTGGCTATGTGTGCGGAGATCCTCAGTCCTGTTGTGCGCGGACCCCGCTGGCTGTGTGCGCGGGTTGTGTTTTGGGTTGTAATTGGGCTTTTGGACACTAATGAATGCTTAATATATTTGAAGTATCTTTATGATATCAAGACTGATTGTGTTTATTACTGAAGTGCATTTGTGTTATTGATTTATGTTGTGAATGAATCCATGAATTAGCTGCGATTATAATGTTTTTCGATGGTAATTGCTGATGCGAACGTGGATGCGAATGTATTGATCAGATCTGTTAATGATAGTAGCTTTGTTATGATTACTTGCTAATTATACTGTTAAAATCCTACTAATAGATTCGATTTGTGCGAACCTGATAGTTACAACGTCGATCTGCCTTAATTACCTACTCTCTCCCAAGGTGCGGAAACCTGGTTCCCGCACCCTCCCATACTACTTCGGGTGAGACCTTGGCCTGCGAAATTAGGTCATTGCCGAAAGGACCAGTAGTATAGGGTTTTCTTGGAAAACCTTAACCTCCGAACCTAGGTCAGGACCCCTCAAGCCAACAAACAATGAAGTATGATTTTATCATAGAAGTGTGCTTTGAAGTGTGTCCAGTTTTATGAATAGATTAGGATACATTTATCATTGTTAAAAGGTTTTGAATTGGTAGCAGTCAACTTGTGAATTGAATTGGTTTTGAGCACAACAACAGTTAGGACTTTTCCCTTATTAGTTTAAATCTTGAATTTACTGGTGTGTGTTTTTCTCAAGGTTCTAGTTAGTTTACTTTTGAGTTCATGATTAATAGGAGTGTGTGTTCATTTTAGAGTTTTTCTTAAATTTTAACATAAGGAGATTGATTAATAGGTTATGGTTTCTGAGATATCATAGAAGAATTCTAATTTCAAATATAATATAGAATTCTGGGATTGATTCAGTTGTAGTGTGAAACTAATCTGATTGGTTTTGTATTTTGTACCTTCTAGTGAATGTTAGATATAGTTTAAGTACATAATAGATTGATTAAAATTAGGAATTTCATGTTTCGATTTCCTTTCATTATGAATTGCATGTTTCATTTAGATTAGGAGCCTTTAAATTAAAAGTTTTTTGAGATTAATTTAATCCCTTAGATAATTATTCTTTCCAGCAAATGAGTGGTAGAATAGAGTTTCCCTCTGACAAATGAGTGGTTTGTTCTTTTACAGCAAGTCACCAGTGTGTTCTTTCGTAGAAATAACGATTCTATAATTAGGAATTAAATTTATTTTATGCCCTAGTTTAGATTAGATTCTCTAATCCTACGTTACCTGGGATTATGCCTCAAAGCTTACGAGTCCTGGATTGATAATTTAATGTTGGAAACTATAAATATATAATTTAAACAACATTTTTTGCGTCGTTGTTAGTGAGGTGCTAAAGGGATTAGAGCCTAGTTTCTTTCACAAGTTTCTTTTGTGTGATCTTAGTTGCAGGACAACCAAAGGGCGGAGAGTGTACAATAAGACGTGAGTGAAGAGCCACACATCCACTATGGTGGGGTTGCTCCAAATTTTGGTTATCCAAGTAAGCAAGTTTGGTGAATTTTATTGCAATTGGAAGTTTTAATTCATTTAGATTAAAATTTCAAGCTCTTTAAAGATAAATTTTTTTTGGGGTGCTATAAGAACCCTTGTGTACTAATCCATGTGATGCCATGATATACCAGTTGTCTTGTAGAGAACAAGAAAATGATATTTTGAGAAATCATTTAATGATGAGTTTTGATGCTGCTATAGAGACATATAATTCATCCAATGAAGAATTCACAAGTGCATAATTTAATATTTTTCTTGAACATAAATTTCATATTATTAAATCTTTGATTTCGAAAATGGATGATTTGCAGGAACAAGAGAAGGATGAAGAACCACTACTTATCTTATGTGCCAACTGTAGAAAGAAGCACTTCCTTGGAAAGTGTCCAAAAGTTTGCAAAATTTGCGAGGATGGTCTTGCAACTGAAAATTGCCCATCACTGCCATGATTACAAATGGTACTTAGGGAATCAAGTAAGGAATTGAATCAACCGCCAGTTATAACTCAAAACTCAACACCATTTGATACTTGGAATAATGCTTGTTTCCGTGAGCAGGTTCCTCAACATGTTTATAATCCTACAGTTCCATGGAAAACTTTTAATCCTCCTCCAATCGAATATTCTACTTCATGGCCATAGTGGCCCTCTCCATGGACCTCTTCTTCCCCAGGGCCTCAAGAATGGTTTTCCCCAGGGTAGTATTTCATGCAAAATCAACAACAATCACATGTGCCATCAAGTTATCATCCTTCATTGTCTCAATTACCTATGCAACCTTTCTTTAACCCTAAGCCTAATCCATACCCTAGTCCTAATCCATACCCTATCCCTTATCCTAACCCCAACCCTAATCCATACCCTTGTCCTTGTCCTAATCCATACCCTAACCCTAATCCAAACCCTAAACCTAGCCCTCATTCAAACCCTAACCTTAACTTAAACCCTAGACCTAACCCTAATCCAAATCAAAAGCCTAGTCCAAGCCTTAACCCAAGCCCTAGCCCAAACCATAGCTTAGACCCTAATCCAAACAAGGAGGTTGCACAATAATTTAAAACACTTATTATTCCTATTGAGTCTCCCACTGAACAAAATGATATATCTTCAAGGTTGGGGGAAGGGGTGAGTTTGGAAACATCCCCTATCACTACAAAACATTCACCCCGAGAAGATCTAATTCAAAGATGATTAGAGGAGAAATCTATAATTGGAACCTCTCCTAAAACTGTTGTTGAAGCTCAAAACCCTAGAATTCCCCTTGACCATTCTTGTCAATTTGAAGAGAAAATATTTGAGCTTGAACTTGAGGGGTTTATCTTTTGTCTTTCACCAGATCACTTATGCCTCCAAGAGAGTGATTATCAAACTGTGGAAGACTTGCATAAGTTGGAGAATCATAAATATGTGGATCTCATTGAATCCTGGTTTCAAGTAGTCATTAATAAACCCTATTCCCTCATCATTCAACAACTCTTGGTACCATATTAATTAAAGCAGCTGGTTTTTCATACTCTTGTATGTATTGAAGTTTATTCTTTAAAACTAAGTGTCAGTTTATTTAGCAAACTGTTACACACATGGTTACCTTGGAAGTACTCCTACACTTGAAGGAGATCTTCCTCTCACTAAAGTAGGCTAAACAATGTTACCGATGAAATAGGTAACCGCAATGTTACCTACTTTTTTTTGGTAGCATAAAAAGCACCCGATTTTGAAAAGTGGTGATGCAGAATCACCATTTTTTTTTTGGTGCACATTTTTGACACTCTAAAATTTTTATTTATGAAGTATAAATATTTGTTTTAAAATGTTAGTGATTTTCATGCTAATTTTGAAATGTATTGATGTAGCATCAACTTTTTTTTTTTTAGAGCAGTGATTTTCATGCTAATTTTGAAACGTATTGATGCTG
The DNA here is from genome assembly GCA_034641835.2 of Pinus albicaulis. NCBI lineage: Eukaryota > Viridiplantae > Streptophyta > Pinopsida > Pinales > Pinaceae > Pinus > Pinus albicaulis. The sequence continues at coordinate 1,220,926,254 of CM076578.1, forward strand.
CATCAACCTTTTTTTTTTAGAGCAGTGATTTTCATGCTAATTTTGAAACGTATTGATACTGCATCAACCTTTTTTTTTTAGAGCAGTGAGTTTCATGCTAATTTTGAAACGTATTGATGCTGCATCAACCTTTTTTTTTAAGAGTGGTGATTTTCATGTTGGTAATAAAACACAAAACTTAGATAAAAAAAAATATATAAAAACAATAAAAAAACCAATAAAAATGTAAAAAAAAACAAAAATAGCTCATAAAAATAAAAAATTTAAACAAAAATAAATAAATAAAACAAAAATATTTGAAAATTATATCAAAGGAAATGACAAAATTTGAAGAAAAAAAACACATAATTTAAAGAAAAAAAACAAAAATTCACCAAAAAATTAAAAAAAAAAAAAATCAAAAACATTTTTTTTCGAACTTATTAAAAAAAATATATATATTTAAAAATATATATATATTTAAAAAAAATTTAAAATAATTAAAATTACAAAATTAAAATTTAGGAAAAAAAAATTAAAAAAAAAAAAAAATTTAAATTTAAAAATATAAATTAAAAAATAATAATAATAATAAGGAAAAAAATACAACTTTTAAAATTTACAAAAAAAACAAATTAAAAAAAAACAATTAAAATTGAAAAAAAAAAAAAAACATATCATTAAAAAACAAAAAAAAATGAAAAAAACCACGTGCAAATAATTAAAAAACAAATATACATAAATTTAGTGTTTTTTTTTTTTAGTGAAACCATTTATAGATTTTAAAAATGAAAAACTAAATAAACGAAAAAATTAAGAAAAACAATTAAATTAAATTAAAATTTAAAAATTTTAATAAATAAATTTTAAATTTTAAATTTAAAAAAATAATTATTCTATAATATTAAATATAAAAAAAATTAAACAAATTGAATTTAAAATAAAAAAATAATTTTAAATTTTTTGAAATTCAAAAATTTAAAAAAAAAATCAAATTAAAATAAAAATATTAAAAATTAAAAAAAAGTAAAAAATAAAAATAAAATCAAATAAAAAATAGATGTATATATATATTAAAAAAAAAAAAATTTATTTTAAATAAAAATATTAAATTAAAAAAAAAATTAATTTTTTGAAAAAAAAGATTATTTTTTTAAAAAAAAAAAAAAAAATTAAAAAAAAATGAATTAAAAATTTTTTTTAAAAAAAAATCAATTAAAAAAAATTGTGGTGGCAGTCGGGGTGCGGCCCGCCCGCTGGGCGGCGGGGGCCGGACGGGCGGCACCATGGTGGCGGCCCAGCTGGCCTCCCGGCCCCCGATGGGCGGAGGGCTGATTCTCGCAGCCCGCCCGCAGGGCGGCTGGGGCCAGCCGGGCGGTGCCACGGGGGCGGCCCAGCCGGCTTCCCGGTCCCCGACGGGTGGAGGGCCAATTCTCGGAATCGGCCCTCCGCCCGTCGGGGGCCGGGAGGCCGGTTGGGCCGCCCCCGTGGCGCCGCCCAGCGGGCGGGCCGCGCCCCCACCACCACCACTTTTTTTTTTAATTTCAAAATATTATTTTTTTTTTTAATTATTTAAAATAAAATTCGTTTTGTTTTAATTTTATTATTTTTTTGTTTTAAATTTATTATTATTTCTTTTTTGTTAATAATTTTTATTAAATTTTGCCCATTTTTTTATTTAATTGATTTTTTTTTTTTTTTTTTTAATTTCATAATTTTTCTTTGTTATTAACTTTTACGTTTAGTTTTTTAATATAATTTTATAAAATTCAATAAATTTTATATATATTTTTTTAATTTATTTGGATTTAATATTTTTTTTAAATGTTTTACTTTTTTATTATTTTTTTTTGTTAATTACATAAAATTTTTATATTTTTATATTTCAATTAAAATTGTGTATTTAAAATTAGATTTTTTTTTAAATGAAACTTAATTTTTTTAAATTATTTTTTTTTATTTAATATTTTTTTTCTTTTTTTTCAATTTTCCATTTTTAATTGATTTTAAAAGTTTTAAAAGTTTTTCGTTTAACAATATATATATTTTTTTCTTTTATATTTAAAATTTATTTTTTCTTTCAAAATTTATTTGTTTATTCATTTATTTATTAAAATTTAATATTTTTGTTTTTAAATTTAATTTGTTATTTTAATATTAACCTCTCTTTTTTTAAATTTAATAAAATTTGATGTATATACCTATTTTAATTTAAGTTCATATATATATTTTATTTTTTATAATTTAAATTTAATTTATTTTTTATAGTTTATTTGTTTTTTTAATATATATTGTTTTAAATTTGATATTTTTATTGTATTTTATTTTTATTTTTTATTTTTAATTAATTTTTTTTTTTTTTTCCTTTTAATTTGAATAGTATTTTTTTTTTAAATTTTGAATTTTTAAATTTATTAAAATTTAATATATTTCCTTAAATTTAATTATTTGTTTTAAATTTTTTTTTTCTTTTTTTAAATTTAATAAGCATTTTCTTTTTCTTTTTTAAATTTAATTTCTATATTTTATTTTTTATATTTTCCTTCCTTTTTTAACTTTTTTTTTTAATTTAATATTTTTATTTTGTTTTTATTTTTATTTTTTAATTTCTATATTTTTTTAAATTTTAATCTTAATTTTTTTTGGTTTATTTTTAAAAAAAAATTTCCTTAAATTTTAGGTTTTTTTTAATGATTGAATTAAAATTTTTACTTTGTTTTTATTTTTATTTTTTTATCTTCATATATTTTTAAATTTTAAGCTTTTAAATGTTTTTATTTTTTTAATTTATTTTTTTTCTTAAATTTTAGGTTTTTTTTTAATGTTTGAATTTTAAAAATTTAAAAATGTTACTTCTATTTTTAAAAATGCCAAAAGTATGACACAATATTTTTTTTTGTTATTCCAGCATCAACTGGTTTTGTTTTGAGGGTGTTTTTTCAATCCTTTTTTCAAGAAACAATTTTGTTTTTACCATAATTTTATAAAATGTTGAAATTTGACCTTAAAAAAAACGAAGTGCGTTCTGGAAGACATTTTTTTTGGGGGGGGGTGTTTTTTCATGTTTTTTGAGAGTTTTTGGGCTAGAGTTCCCGTTTTGAGGTCAGGTTACCTATTTCATCGGTAATAGTGTTGGTGGGGTAGTATTTTCATTTACAAAATTTTTTTTACAACAATATTCTTAAAATTGCAATTCCTAAGGCACAACCATTGAAATTTTTGTCATTATGCATTCTTGTGGTAAGACCTATCGCAAGAAATTCACTCTTAATGCCTCATATTTTATAAAGTGACTTTGATTACTGGCCAAGATTATTTACTGGGACATTTAGGGAAATTGTTATTATTATACTTTCCATTCATAATCTTGACATACTATCATTCCAAGAAACCTTTTCAAGTTTCTTTTCGAAGGTTTAATGAAAATCCTCCTATGGTGGACCACTCCTATAAAACCATAATAATCTCTCATAAGAACCCTAGCATGACCAACTCGAGGAATATTTTAGTCATTATCTGAGATGTTTTTTTTTCTTGAGTATTTAAGGGTAGCATGATCAACTAGTAAATATTAGTAATTAAAAAAATTTCACGCCATTTTGCGCTCTTAAGGAGTAGATCTGTCTCCTCACTTATTAAGTAACGTCTAAGGTTAATCCTAAGGTTAATCATAATCAGAGTCTATAAAAAGATGTAGGGGAGGATAGGAGGTCTTGTAATGAGCCAACCTACCATGATCATGAGACCTAACATGCATGACATTACTTCTCTTGGTCACCAAGACAAAGTAATGGCTTTCAACCCAAAAGCTGGAAGACAAGAGGTCTCATCACAAGTCGGCCTGTTCATCCATGTTACTTCTTGTGAGTGCCACTGCCATCAACAGGTTACCAAGCCAGGACAATGGCCTTCATCTAAAAGTCAAATAAGCTAACTCTAAATCTATATCTAGTAAGTGAGACACAGGCATTTAGATGGGTTAAAATAAATCCCTATCGAGGCTATAGACGCTTGCTGGCAGCAGGGCCATGCTTATGGTATTAAAGTTAATTTTACACTATAATTTACTTGGTTGTTTTTGTCTTTCCCTTAACTCATTATCATATCTCCCTGAGAATGGATTTAAGATCATTTCAATAATGTTCTTTGGAGTTCTATATTTCATAAATAATTTGGTTTTCATGGATGTGAGACCCTTAGTGTAGGTGATTCACTTTGCTTTAATAAGAGGAGCTTCAACTATATGCTTGGGTAATGGTAAGAAAATCATCCTAAGAAGGTATCATTTTATCATATTTATTTTTCCCTATTTCTATCCATTTTAATGCCTTGGTTTTTAAAATAATTTCATTTCTATTTATAGTAATGAGGCTATTGAAAGTGAATACCTACTTCTTTGGACTACCCTTGAGATTCTTTGTGGAAATTTTTATGGTTAACCATTTTTAGGATGACACTCTCCCTGCAGTAACAACATTGTTAGTATTCCTTTAGTATACCTAACATTAGTTACTCTTTTGGAATAATAAAGGTAAGTCTTGACATCATTGAATCCCTGGTCGCAAATTTTTCTTATCTTACTGATGCAAAGGAAGTTGACATCACATGAAACTTACTGACATGCTCTCACTTAATTAGCCCTGTAGTTTAAAGCATGACTCTAATATAGAAACCATAGCCCTTCAGTCTTAATTAATATTTGGTTTCTGTCAAAGTTTTTTCTTTCACGGGGGAGAGAGAGATGTTAGGAGAGAGATGATCAGAATTGTCAGGTTTAATTTACATTTTCACCCTATGCTTACTCACAGTTTTCACTATCATTTTTCACAATTGTTGGGTTGGGAGCATGATCAGGTAATTGTCCTTTAATTTAACATATTTCATGTATTTCAATAACAAGGATTATTGATGATGGTGATTGTGTTGTTTCAGGAAGCCACGATACACCTACATCAACATTTTCGAGATAATGTGGATATTGAGACCTTTTAACATCTTTAGTTTATTGGTCATCTTCTTCAGCAAGTTCTATCAGCGGTCACATCAGCTCCAACCATTCCATCCTTCACTTCATCTTGCAATGCCGAGGACATCAAAAACAAGGGTAAAACTCGAGGTAGAGGTGGCTTAATATTCTTTAATTCATTAGAAATTTAAGAAAGCTTTGATGATTAACCACCACATATTTCGTATATTTGGTTTTCCATATACCCTCCATTTGCATGCTACTCTAATAAGGTCATAATAATATTGGTTCATGTAAACAAAAGAAATAACTATAGTGCCTTCCCCTCCTACATTCACGCATATTGTCAATCCAATAGAGTGTGAATTCATTGTTGCGTTTCATGAAGGAACCATCCATAAGCATTGGCATCGCAAAAACAAAACATGCAAGCACCCATTTTACCATCACCACCTCATCTCATTCACAATTACCATTGTCACCTATCATCTATTCATCATTTTCCTCCTACCATATCTATTGTTTCTTCTCAATTTGTATCGCTCTTAAAATCAAATCTATGGCAATCAAATCTTCATGCAGTATTGCTCCACAAGAACTAACCCTACCTAAAGCTATGATGCCATAAAAACCTACATATGAGCAAAGTACTTGTTTGCATAAGGGAATGAAAAACCTCAGGCATGGGGGGATGTTGGGCCTCAATTTTTCCCTTGTTTTCACCATGCAATATCACCATTCATGCCCTAAAACCCTAGGTTTTTGGCCCATTTCATACTCTAATTTTCTGCCAAATCATATTTTGTATCTTGTGGTTGATTATCACTAGTTTTATTCACTTATCTATGATTAAAGATGATTATTTTATGATTTAATAATGACGGTTTTGTTCAGTACATTTATCACAGGGTTCCATCGCTGAAATCCTTCATAAGCCAGTTGAGTACGAAAATGCCTAATTTAGGGCTTTGACACTTTTGGCATGCTTCCGAAGAAACCAAGAGAGGTTATTGTCAACAATGGTGTTATAATACCTCTCCATAACTTGGATTCCACCCATCTCACTCATTTCGGTCTCTAGAAGGAAATTAGTCAATAACATAGTTATCGATCAAATAGGTAACTGAACTGGTACCTACTTTTTTGAGGTAGCAAAAAAAACACCAGATTTTGAAAAGTGGTGATGCAAAATCACCTTTTATTTTTTTGG